>LR738711.1:121242762-121302824 GCA_902687465.1 Secale cereale
CCCCCGGGCCGCGCCGGGGGGGCGCCTGGGCCCCCCGAAGCTTCCCCGATGCCCCCCTTTGGCATATATTTAAAGCGTCCTCAGAAACCCTCAGAACAGGAACTCTTTTTGCGATCCCATCTCTGTTCCGCTGCCGCCGCCGCTTCCAAGATCGGGAGCACCAGGAGAACTCTTCCCGGCACCCTGCCAGAGGGAAGGATCACCACCGGGAGCTTCTCCACCACCATGGACGCCTCCCGGATGACTCGTGAGTAGTCTCCCTTGGACCATGAGTCCATGACCAGTAGCTATGTGATGTTCTCCTCCCGTTCTTGTGCTTCACTAATTAGTCCTCGTGAGCTGCCCTACATGATCGAGGCACATATGTAATCCTTATGCTGTTGCTATGTTGAGTTTGCTGGGATCCGATGGATTGTGAGATTATGTTCAGATTGATCTTGAGTAATATATTTGATCTACCTCTTTTATATTTATGTTCATAAGTAATTCTTGCATGTTCTCCGTTGTTATTTATTGCTTTGGCCAAGTAATACGTAGTGACTCCAAGAGGGAACGTTATGCTCGATTGTGGGTTCATGCCCCTCGATGACTAGCTTGAGTGACAGAAACATGAGTCTAGGGGATGTGTTGTTGCCACAAGGGGGAAAACAACGGTGCTTGCACCCGCGGGTGCAAGGATTGTTTACTTTACGCAAAGTTCTTTTAATGCAGTTGTCTGTTGCATTGAGTTTACACTATGGGTGGGACTCGCAACTTAATACCAGCGAGATGTTCTGGATAGATATCTCAAGGTGGATGATTAGTAGTAGATATTGATGGATTTCGGTCTACTTACTTTGGCGTACCGCCCATGCTTTGAACCTCAACCTTTCTTGCAATGTAGTCAGCATTGGTTTGCGTTCGTGGTCATGTCAATTGCCCAGCTGTAATTCGTTTACCTCACATAGCTGATTTATTGTCTTTTGGGAGAGAGACATCACTAGTGAACATCATGAGACTCCAGTCCATATTACCATCATTGATCACATCCGCTATTTACTTTTCGTTATTATTTACTATTGCAAACACTATCTATCACTACTATCATTTGCTTTTAATCCTTTGTGAACTACAAGGCCGGAGGGATTGACAACCTCTCTGTACTCGTTGCGAGCAAAGTTATTTGTATCTGTGTGCAGGTCCACGTTGACTGCTAATATCTGGCGCCGTACCAGTTGACACCTACTTGTTGAACCTAGGAGTCTCTGGGGATTCGATCCTTGGCATCTTTGCTAAGGGAAAACACTTCCACAACACTGCATCTTTCACCTTCCACTTGGGGTAACCAACGAGGGGTTAGAGGCCCATCACACATTCGTTGCTGGGTCATGGATGCCTGTCTCTGTAATTTAGTGCCGCTTTTGGTTTATAACTAGCCATGTCGGGCCGGGTTCTCTGTCATATGGATGCTAGCGACACTGTCATATACATGTGCCAAAATGCGCAAACGGTCCCGGGCCAGGTAAGGTGGCACCCGTGGGGATACCATGCGTGAGGCTGCAAAGTGATATGTCGTGTTACAGCTAGATTGGTGTGACTTAGGATCGGGGTCCTGACAGTGTTGGCATCAAAGCTGGACTGCCTGTAGGTTTCTCAAGCCAAACTGGTCGATGTTGAGTCTAGAAATATTCTTATTAATATGTAGGGGAATTGATTGTGGAAGGGAACGTAAGGCTCTTTTTACTCCTTTACCTTATGCCCTTCTGATCTGAGTCAGTCCATTCTTTCCACGGGGATTTAGGACTAGGCCTCTTATCCTTACTAGGTTCACGTGTTACTAATCCGTAGACTTAGGATTGTTGGTTTCAAGCCTTAGTTCAGTTTCTACCCTTTTAGTATGATGAATTGTTGGACCCGGAACCTTGATATGATATTGTTGAGTGGCTATGCTATCATTTGTATGATGTCTCAAATCTTTTTGAGCATTTACAGTTGTTATGCTGCCCGATTTCTTCCAGAAACACTAATGCCTTTGCATTACTTCGTGTTTCAGATGTCTGGCCGCACACCTCACCAAGTGGTTCGTTTGACTTGGTGCATTAATGTGCCCGGTCGCACGGCCATGCTAGTCCGTGTGCTGACTGAGACCGGTTACCGCTGGTATCCTGAGTACACCGTAGAGGAACAGTACCGGGATTTCAATCAGAGTCAGTATTTCTGCACAGTCCGAATATACCCCTCATACCCCGGAGCTAACGACCCCATTCATTGGTCTTATGGACTCGGGGTTACTATCGAGATGGCACTGCAGGATGCCGCTTATTCGATGATAACCATCCTCCGGGCTAGGCATGCCCTGTTGCTAAACACTGAGTTATGTTACATGCCAGCCTCACTTCCCGGACAGGAAGGCTACTACAC
The DNA here is from genome assembly GCA_902687465.1 of Secale cereale. NCBI lineage: Eukaryota > Viridiplantae > Streptophyta > Magnoliopsida > Poales > Poaceae > Secale > Secale cereale. Next base: position 121,245,163 of record LR738711.1, read on the forward strand.
TGGTCTGTATACTGATGCTGCTCATGAAGAGCCACTGCTTCAGACTACTGTTTAGATGCTGGAGGATAGGGACCGTGAGGTCCGTGCCCGCCGAATGGAGCTGTATAACACTCAAGCCGCCCACTGGACTACTTTGACACGGCTTGCACCTGCTGTGCATGCCGGATATCTAGATATGCGGGATTTGTACCCCGTGCGGACTCGTCTGCCTGATCGTATGGATTGGCGTGACGTTGGGGGTATTACACCTCCACGTGGGCATCGGTTACCACCAGCATCAGGCCCGAGGCCACATCCATGTCCCTATGGTCCACAACCTTCCAGTGCTCGAGAGTTTCAAGATCCATCTGTTCCACTTCCAGGCTACGGTGGTAATCTTTACGAAGATTACTACGGGAATGTCTGAGCTAGATCGTGGCAGTAGTAGTATTGTAGTAGTTGTATTTCCACAGTCCTGCGCGTCTTGTGGAATATGACTTAGCTAGTACTGAGTTCCAGAGGTGTAGTTAAAGAATGTATAGGAGCTTGGAATGCCTCTGATGGGATGTATCATCTTTCATCGCAGTTGTACTTTAGCCTTGGCTTGTACTAAACTATGTATGGTGTGTATGACCACTGGTGTATATATAGCAGTTTCTATATTACCATGTCGTACGGATGAACATCTCTGCATTCCGTGTAATCCATTACATTCTGCACTCCTATGTCAAGTTTTTGCCATCCTTGTCTAAACCATTGTTTTGTTTTCCTAGGGTGGTCAACACTCGCAGCACTCCTGCTGCTCAGGAGCAGGGTGAGGCTAGTGGGGCTAGAGATGAGAATCTGCCCCAGCCACCCTCCTTGGCTGAAGTTATGCTCGAGGCAGAACAGAACAAGAGAGAGACCAACCGTCTGCTGGAACGCATAGAGCAGAACACTGGGTTTCGTCAGAGGAATGACGTGGTGTCAATCAATGACTTTATCAAGATGTGCCCACCCAAGTTCCATCATTCCACTGAACCTCTGGATGCGGATGATTGGCTTCGTAGTATCACCCACAAGCTACACTCTGCCCGTGTGGCCGAAGCTGATAAGGTTATCTACGCCGCCTACCATCCTGAGGGCCCTGCCAGTCTATGGTGGGAGAAATTTGAAGCTATGTGTCCTGCTGGCCAAATCACTACTTGGGTTGAGTTCAGTGAGGCATTCCGTGAACATCACATTCCGGAAGGTCTCATGGATCGCAAGCGGGAGGAATTCTGCAATTTCACCCAGGGCCGGTTAACTGTGGATGGCTATAGTTGCGAGTTTGGCAACTTGGCACGCTATGCACCTGAGGAAGTATCCACCGATGCCAAAAAGCAGGCGAGGTTCCCCACGGGACTCAGCCCCGAACTCCACCGAGATCTACGACTGCACGAGTGCACTTCCTTCCAAAAGCTGGTGAACAAGGCCATCAGTGCTGAGACGGGCCAGACTGATTTCGAAGCCACACGCAAGCATCCACGTGACTTTGGTTCCTCATCCGGCTCTGGATCTCACAAGCGCCGTGAGTGGGTTCCTAACACTGCTCTGCCACCCAAGTACACACCGAGGCCATCCTATGAGGCGCCTCGCCCAACTCAATAGTATGCACCTGCCAAGACTTATGGAGGACCACCTACCAACTTTGCTCCACGCACTGGCACTGTGACATGCTTCAAGTGTGGAGAACCGGGGCACTACATGCGTGTGTGTCCTTAGAACCAACCAGGAAAACCCGTTGGCCGTGGTAAGCCAACCGGCAAGGTGAATTATGTCAAGCCAATCCCCACTGCACGTGGTCATGTCAACTATGTCTCTGCTGAGGAAGCTTATGAGGATCCTAACGTCGTCCTTGGTACGCTTCTCGTTAACTGCCATCCGGCATCTGTTCTTTTCGATACTGGAGCATCCCATTCGTTCATATCTGAGAGCTATGCTCGAACGCACAACATGACTTTTTGTGACATGCCTACTTCCATGGTTATTCAAATTCCTGGTTCAAAGTGGCAAACCTCTAGGGTAAGCCATGGAAACGAAATCCTTGTCGATAGACTTGTTTTCCTTGCATCTCTAATCGCTCTCAAGTCCTCGGACATAAACATCATCTTGGGTATGGACTGGATGACAACTCATTACGCCAAGATTGATTGCTACACTAGGACCATTCAACTTACACACCCATCCGGCAAGACAGTCAATGTCTTGGCCTGAATGGCTGAGCGTCAGCTCTACTCTCTTAATGCCAGCCCTCTACCAGAACTCGAAGATATCCCGGTAGTCCGTGACTTTCCGGATGTTTTTCCAGAAGAACTGCCAGGTGTTCCACCTGACAGAGATGTCGAGTTCGTGATAGATCTTATTCCAGGAACTGTCCCCATCTCTAGGAGACCCTATAAGATGGCACCCCTAGAATTAGCTGAGCTTAAGAAACAACTCGATGAGTCCTTGCAAAAGGGTTTCATCCTTCCTAGTTCTTCCCCTTGGGCTTGTCCCGTCCTCTTTGTCAAGAAGAAGGATGGAACGGAACGGATGGTTGTAGATTACCGACCTGTCAATCTGGTCACCATAAAGAACAAGTATCCGCTCCCCAGGATCAACGACCTATATGATCAGCTCGCTGGATCCTCAGTGTTTTCCAAAATGGATTTGAGGTTGGGCTACCATCAAATCAAAATCAAGAACGGGGACATTCCTAAAACGGCTTTTGTTACTCATTATGGCCAATACGTGTACACCGTCATGTCCTTTGGATTAACCAATACCCCAGCCACCTTCTCCCGGCTAATGAATTATATATTCATGGAGTACTTGGATAAATTCGTCGTGGTATACCTCGATGATATACTCATTTACTCCAAGAACAAGGAAGATCATGCCGATCATCTAAGGCTGGTATTGACGAAACTTCGAGAGCACCGCCTTTATGCCAAATTCTCTAAATGTGAATTCTGGTTGCCGGAAGTGACCTATTTAGGTCATGTGATCTCTGGCAAGGGTATTGCTATCAATCCCGAGCGAGTTCAAGCCGTCCTTGATTGGACTCCCCCTGAATCGGTCAAGCAAGTTAGGAGTTTCCTTGGATTAGCGAGCTATTGCCGACGCTTCGTCTAGAATTTCTCCAAGGTTTCTAAACCTCTAACTGAACTCCTCAAGAAAGATAAAAAGTTTGAGTGGACCCCACAGTGCGAGTCCAGCTTTCAGGAACTGAAAAGACGCCTGACATCTGCACCCGTACGGGTACCACCAGATTTCTCCAAGGATTTTATTATCTACTGCGACGCCTCGCGACAAGGACTAGGTTGCATACTCATGCAAGATCGTCAAGTGATTGCATACGCATCTCGACAGTTGCGTCCACATGAGGATAACTATCCTACCCATGATCTAGAGCTTGCAGCTATAGTCCACGCACTCAAAACATGGCGACATTACCTTCTTGGTAATCGCTGTGAAATCTTCACTGATCACCAAAGTCTGAAATACATCTTCACCCAACCGGACTTGAATCTCAGGCAAAGATGTTGGGTTGAATTGCTCACAGATTACGACTTAGGAATCACTTACACCCCTGGGAAGGCCAATGTCATGGCCGACGCACTAAGTCATAAGTCTTATTGTAACAACCTGATGTTACAACAAGGGCAACCACTTCTTTACGAGGAATTTCGTAAGCTTAACCTCTACATTGTTCCTCGAGGATTCCTTTCCACCTTGGTGGCGAAACCTATCCTTATGGATCAAATCATAGCTGCCTAGAAGCAAGATACAGGGATTTCCCGAATTAAGAGAAAAATTCACAAAGGAGTTGCAGGTTGTTTCTCCATTGATAGCAGAGGTGTTGTTTTCTTCGAGAACCATTTAGTGGTTCCCAAGAAAGAACATCTACGGCAGTTAATCCTTAAGGAGGCTCATGAATCTCCTCTCACGATTCATCCCGGTAGTACCAAAATGTATCAGGACCTACGTCAGAGGTTCTGGTGGACTAGGATGAAGAGAGAAATTGCTCAATTCATTGCTAACTGCGACGTTTGTCGTCGAGTCAAAGCAGAGCATCAACGGCCTGCTGGCACCCTTCAACCTTTAGCTATTCCTGAATGGAAATGGGACAAGATCGGTATGGACTTCATTACCGGGTTTCCCAGGACCAGGAAAGGGAATAATGCTATCTTCGTCGTTATCGACCGCCTCTTTAAAGTAGCCCATTTTCTACCTATTCGAGAGAGTATAACCGCTAGCCAGCTAGCAGACTTGTATATCTCTCGGATAGTATCACTTCATGGTGTGCCATTGGAGATTAACTCAGAGCGTGGAAGTCTTTTCACTTCACGATTCTGGGAAAGTTTCCAGAATGCTATGGGAACTCATCTCTCTTTCAGCACCGCCTTCCATCCTCAGTCAAATGGTCAAGTGGAACGAGTCAATCAAATTCTGGAAGACATGCTTCGAGCCTCTGTCATCTCTTTTGGTATGGAATGGGAGAAGTGTCTTCCATCTGCCGAATTCGCTGATAACAATAGTTATCAAGCCAGCTTGGGCAAAGCTCCCTTCGAAATTCTATATGGACGAAGGTGTCGAACACCTCTTAACTGGTCAAAAACCGGGGAAAGACAATTCTTTGGTCCGGATATGATCCAGGAAGCAGAAGAGAAAGTTCGCATTGTTCGTGAGAAATTGAAAACAACCCAGTCTCGCCAGAAGAGCCAATATGATAGTCATCATAAGGCTGTGACTTTTGAAGTCGGCGATAAGGCTTACCTTCAGGTTACTCCTCTTAAGGGAACCCATCGCTTTGGCATCAAAGGCAAATTGGCCCCTCGTTACATCGGTCCTTTTCGCATTCTTGCCAAACGAGGAGAAGTTGCCTACCAATTGGAACTACCTCCGCACCTCTCCAGAGTTCATGATGTCTTCCACGTATCTCAACTCAGGCGTTGCTTCTCGGATCCTATTCGCGGAGTGGACCACGAAACGCTTGATCTCCAGGACAATCTCACATATCGAGAATACCCCCTTCGTATTCTTGATCAAACCGAGTGCACCACTCGACGTCACAATATCAAGTTTCTCAAGGTTCAATGGTCACATCATTCCGAGGGTGAAGCTACCTCGGAAAGGGAGGATCGTCTTCGACTTGAGTACCCCACCCTCTTTCCGGAGGAACCCGAATCTCGAGACGCGATTCTTTTGAGTGGGGGTGACTTGTCACATCCCTAGTTAGTGCTTGCATTAGGACTAGCTAGAGTGTGCATCATGTTTACTTTTCAAAGAAACTTGAAATGGGAATGACAGAAACCCCAGCACCCCTCTTCTAACAACTAGGGTTTAATAAAATCTTTTCCAATGTACCCAAAATGCCCTTCAAAAATGTTCATCATTTCTGCCTTGGTCTTAAACCTCTGCCAAAAATGGTGCACAATTTTCTAGGACATCCAAGGTCTCTGGATGAATTCATATGGTATTTGCATTTGGGCATTTAAATGCTATAAAATATTTTGTGTGCCTAGATAATCATAATCTAAAATGTTCCATGCTGTTCATATTATATACAATGGGCATGACTAGTTTTATGATCTATAAAAATGTTCTGGCATTTTTATTAATTCAACAAAGTTGCAAAAGAAATGAAACAGAAAGAAATAGAAAAAAAGAGAAGAGAGAAAGAGCTTACCTGGCGCCTAACAGGCCCACCTGACGGCCCAGCCCAGCCACCGCTCCAGCGAGCTGCTTGGCTCGGCCAGGCAGGCAGCCAGGTGCTCGACGGCGGCCGCAGCGCGCGCCACGCAGCTGCCCGCCGCCCTGCTTCCTCCCCTCGCCGTTCTAGTGAGTCGGATTGATCCCCCACTTCCTCCCCGAGCTCGCTGACACTCTCCACCCTCCCCAGCTCCTCTCCCTCGCCTTCCCCGCACCGTGGCCGATGCCGCCGTGCTCGCGCCGTCGTGATAGCCGCGTCCATCGCCGTCCCAGAGCTCCGTCATCGTATTCGTCCGCTCCACCGTCCTCGACTACGTCGAGCAGGCTGAGCCCCGAGCGCTCGCCCGCTCTGGAGTCGCCCCCGACCCCGTCTTCCCCAACTCCGGCCACAGAGATCCCCCTCGCCGCCCCGCTCAGCTCCGACCGTCCCCAAGCTCGCCTCGGCGTGTACTACAACCGCCGTGAGCTCAACTCCGTCCTCCCCCTCTCCGTTGGCTCTCTCCTGCACTGAACGCACCGCACGAGGCTCACCTGCACGCGCCGCCGCGGAGCTCGTCGCCGACGAGGCTCCGGCCATCTAATGGTCTGGCCACCATGCCCACCAGCTTCACCGTCACATATAGGTGATGTAGGATCACTCCACGCACCTCCACGAGCACCGCACCGACGAGTTCGACCTCGCCCGAACTCCGGCAGCCGCTGGACTCGTCGTCGGCGTCGTTTCCAGCGACCCCATGGCCAGCCACCACCACCACTCGACGCGGCTCACTCCCAGCTACCCGTAGGTGTGCTCCGCCGTCGTTTTGGCAGCCGGAGCAAAATCCCGCACCTCACCGCCGCGTTTGGCCTCGCCGACGGCTAAACGCCGGCGAGTTTGCCCTGTTTGACCAAGGGTTTGACCGCCCTGGGTCACTGACATGTGGGCCCTGTCTGTTAGTCAAACCTAGTTTAGTGTTTAATTTAATTTTAATTAGTCAGTTAACTAACTGTGACACTGACCAGTGGGTCCCACTGGTCAGGTTTGAACTGGGCCGCCCTGTTGACTGGCTGACGTCAGCATGATGTCATGCTGATGCAGTAAAGGATTATCTGGGATTTTTAGATTTAAAAATAATTCAGGAAATTCCAGAAAATGCTTTAAACTTCAAAAAATCATATAAATTCAACAGTAGCTCAGATGGAAAAGATTTATATATGAAAATTGATCAGAAAAATCCAATCTTTCCAATGGCACTAGTTTCATGCATGTTTGAGCAAGTTAACCTTGCTGTTTACATCAAAACAAGTTAATGCACTTAATTAAATAATAATTTGGGTTTCAATTTGAATCTTTGATTCAAATGGGCTCAAACCCTTCTGGTTATAGTTGCATTAGCCCAAAACACATGCATCTTGCCATATCATGAGCATGCATCATATTGTTGCATTTGTTTGCTTATTCATTGTATCGCCGGTATTCTCCGTGTTAGGTCCTGCTCCCGAGGATACTTCTGTGTATCCAACTGAAGAGCAGTACCCGACAACCACTTTGTCAGGCAAGCAATCATTGATCATTCCGATACAAACCCATCTTCTCGCTCCTGCTCTCTTTTACTGCATTAAGGCAACAGCGTGTGAACTACTACTTCTGCGGTAGTTGAACCCTATTCCCTTGCATGACCTGTCATTGCCACAGTAAATACTTGAAACCCACTAGCATGTGTAGGAGTTGATTGAGCCATGTGATGTGTGATCCACCGTGCTATTTGTTTATGTTGCCTGCTATGCTTAGAGTTGTGTCAGGTCTGGTTCATCTGGGTGATGGATCAAAGTGAAATGATCATACCGGTAAAGAGAAGGAAGTGTGGAATATGTTTGGTAAAGGTATCGACGAAAGGCCATGTAGGAGTACATGGGGGGTTGTTTCATTGGAATTGTCCATAGGACCCGAGATCTGTATGTGTGATTAAAGTTACAGTTACTACCACGCATTGGGCTCCGGGCGCTCCAAGCCCTCTCGTCTTACTAACTGCCCCTGTTCTCTGTCTAGGAGTTGCAACTAGTTTCTGGTGTTTGTAGTTTACTGGTGGTCGTGCACAGCGCTGACCCTCGGGGTGGGCTGTGATGCGACAGGTATGTGGCACGGTGTACCGGTTGCCCGTTTGGTGACTCGGGAACCCTGTACACATCGTTTGGGGCCGTGAGCGACACCCCGGCTGGATCTCCCCACGGATGGAACCCAAATAGGCGATAAACATGGACGAGAGACTTGTGTAGTTAGTCAGGTCGTGGCCGACACCCTCGCCAGGCTTCCGCTTGAAGGTTGCCGAGTACATGTCGAGTAAACGGCGATAAGTGGCGGAAGCGTGTGTGAAGAAGTACACCCCTGCAGGGTTATCAATCTATTCGAATAGCCGTTGTTCGCGGTACGGACTACTTGGTTACTCTTACAGTTCATAGAAAAGTTGATGGATACTATTAAAAGCCTCAAGACAAGTGTGAGTGCCGTGGATGGCCCTTCCGTAGGATGACGGAAGAGGATCCTCGGTGGTGTATTGTTGTGGTGAGTAGAGGACTCATGTACGTAGTAATATCTTGCAATCTGTTGAGAGTTGTAGTATAGGTTAGCCAAGAGTCAAAGCTGTCTTTCTGCTATGAACTCCACTACCCCCTGTTGATAATGTTGCATGTATGATAGGTTCTGTTGTAAGACTTGCTGAGTACTTTTGTACTCATGTTTGCTTAATAACTGTTGCCGAGGAAAACCCTACCCCTTCTGATGGGTTCTACATAGACGTTGACGTCGACGAGTAGCTTGTCACCCAGACGGAGATTTGGAGCTTGTGAAGGGCCTTGTAGATAGTTAGGCTACACCAAGCCTATTTTATTTTCTAAGTTGTCTATTTCCAGACATGTAGCTTCCGCTTGTGCTTGTATGACTGTATGACTTGAGTGTTGGGTCATGTGACCCCTACCTGTATGGATATGTTATGTATGGCTCTTGGAGCCTCTTAAATAAAGTACTTTGAGTCGTAGAGTTCTGTTGTGATGCAATGTTGTATTTGCACATATTGAGCATATTGTGTGTATGATTGAAATGCTTGGTATGTGTGGGATCCGACACCTAGTTGTTTTCCTTTGGTAGCCTATCTTACAGTGAAACGCCTCCTAGTGCTTCCAATGAGCCTTGGTAGCTTGCTACTGCTCGGAACACGTAGGCTGGCCGACATGTGTCCTTCTTCGTTCCTGTGTCTGTCCCTTAGGGGAAATGTCACGCGTTGTTCCTTTAAGTCCATGTAGCTTGCTACGACTTGGGTTCATACGTTGATGACCGACACGTTCGTTGCTGGGTCATGGATGCCTGTCTCTGTAATTTAGTGCCGCTTTTGGTTTATAACTAGCCATTTCGGCCCGGGTTCTCTGTCATATGGATGCTAGCGACACTGTCTTATACGTGTGCCAAAATGCGCAAACGGTCCCGGGCCAGGTAAGGTGGCACCCATGGGGATACCTTGCGTGAGGCCGCAAAGTGATATGTCGTGTTACAGCTAGATCGGTGTGACTTAGGATCGGGGTCCTGACACTGGAGCGGCGACCTGCTGATGCCTGACGGAGGCAGTCGACCGCGGGGTGACAGGAGGGATGGCGGAGCTCGCCGCGGGGTCAAGGAGAGGGGCCAGTCACGCTCGGGGACGGCCGTGCGCTGCGGGCGCTCGCCGGTGGTGGCGACATCGTTGAAGGAGACGGGAAGGCGACGGTGTTGGAGATGGGAGGCAGCAGGGAGGCGCAGGCTGGCGCAGAAGTGGTGCGGCGGCTCGGCGGGCGACGGGTAGACGAGATGGAGAGGAGGAGATCGAGGGAGCGGGCGATGGCTGCAAGGTGTGAAGGTGATCGAGGTCGGGAGGGGCGCTACGGCGCTGAGGGAGGACGAGGGAAGATGGGAGCGACGGGCTAGGGTGTAACATCCCAAAATTCTAAATTTTGGAATGTTATAATAAATAGATAGATTTGATTGCTGTTTGATGTGCTGAGTGAAATTGGAAACTTTTGAAAGTTAAATGAGAGGGAATAAAATGACTTCCCCAAAACTTTCACTTTGCATTTTGATCTCCGAGGGAATTCAAATTCTTTTCAACACAAAACCCTAGAGTGAAGATAATATGACTTCTTCCATTTATTTTAAATGACAAATGGCTTGAAAGGATTTTGAATTTCATCCTCGCAATACTTTCAATTCAGAACTCAATGATTTTCCCGAGAGAAGATAAAATGACTTCTTCAAAATATAGGAAATATGAGTTGGAAGTTCTTCTGAAATTTTCTGCAACTCAATTTCAATATTGAGTTATTTGGGTTTTATTCAAATTATTTTCTCCAAAAATAAACTACATGGAAAATAGGGTAACATGATTCCCTACAGCAGAAAATTGGAGAGAAATAAATTTGAAGTCTTTTGGTATTTTAAAGTGATTTTTATTTGGTTTTTAATTGCAACAGTAGGACCTTTTGATTTATTAGATTTTGTGGGCATTTTATTTAACAGTAGTAAAATGTTCATGTTGTAGGGCTTATTTTTCTGCAAATTTTGATATATAATATGCCTATAGTATATTATATATTATTTGTCTTTATTTTATTTTCTTATCTGTGTTAAAAAAATGTTCCTCCGCCGAAACTGGGCCGTCCCAGCTTCCGCCAGGCCGCGGTCCAGCTCCCCGTCGCCCTCGACCTCCGTCCAAAGGCCGTTGCCACCACGGCACCGCCGCCGCCGCGCGTGACCGCCCCGGACTCCTCTTCCTTGCCCCCTCCTCCACGCATCCGAGGCCCCCACCTCCATAAATACTCCGCCGCCGCCGCCGCCCCTCTCTCCCCTCGCCTCTCCTCGCGCCGCCGCGCACTTCCGCCGCCGCCGCCACTAACTGCTGCTGCCGCTGCTGCTTGCGCCTTCGCTGCTGCTTTGCGCCGCCGCCGCCGCGCTGTGCCTCGCCTCCCGCAGCCGCGCCTCGCCCTCCGCCCTTCACCACACCGCGCCGCCCGCCGCTGCTTCGCACCGCTGCCGTCTGCCCGCCATCGTCGGAGCTCCGCCGGCCGACGAACCGCCCCGATCCGCCCTGGTTCGCCCGAACCGCACCGGCCCGGCCCGATCCGCCAGTTTTCTCCCCGAAACCGCTAGGTAAAAGAAAACCGCTGGTTTTCTGTTAAAAGTGGGTTTTGTTTTTTTAGATCTTTTTATCTAGTAAACGCCCACTGATTGGGCCCTAATAGCGAGCGTTCGCTCGGTAGTCTTTTTCTTTTTTCTTTTAATTTCGGCCAGGGACTTATCTGTGAAGTTATTTTACAGTTTAGCCCCTAAACTTCAAACGGCCTTAACTTTTTACCAGATAATCCAAATCCGACGAAACCAACGCCCACGTCTTCGTTACGAAGCCCTCTTTCCAGTAATAAAACTTGAACATGTTTTTGAAAATTTTAAAATTTGAATTCAACTAGTTTTAGATTCAAACTTCCTCTAATTACAACTTGAGTTTCGTAACTCCGTTTTAGTTGATTCTTTTTGCAAATCGAAGCTCTTGACCTAAACTTTCCGATAAGGCTAAATTCACATAATTTTGGTACTGTTGGAAATTGTTATGTGTTTCAAGAGTCATTCGTGTGTTTTCGAAGTTTTTTCGAAGTGTTTACTCGCTTTGTCTAATCTTTCTGAGTGATTGCTTATGTGTGGTTACTATTGCTTGCTTACGATAGATTGACCGGAGTGTGACGAGTAGAGATATCCAGAGGTTTGAGTGCAAATCATCTTCATCAACATTGCAGGCAAGTTCACACTTTGATCATATTTTCCAAATACCTAGTTTTCATTGCATTAGTTATATCGTCAAACACATTGCATCAGTAGGATCAATTAACCTGTGGGACTGGGAAGTAGATTGAGGTAGAACCTATTACCTGCATTATATTCAAACCTTTGGGAGTTACTTCTACGTTTGCTGTTAGGACATGCTATGCTCGTAGACATGGTTTGGGTTTGAGTGATATCCATGACAGATGTGAGTTGTTAATTAAGGATTCAACTTAAGGTGGCTACTTGAATACACATCTGGGTGGATTGGTTTGGGGCACCCTGGGACTGAACCAGTGGATTGCCCGGACACCTGGTGATGCCAGTGTTGTCCTAGGAAATCCCGGGGTTTCCGTTTGATTGTCCTATTGGAATGCCACCCAGGCTCAATGGGTTCATATAATTTTTCATGCCTAGAAACTTCCATGTGCAACCACATGCCAATATGGGCTCTGGCATAGTTGAGTAAGTTGTGGGAAACCTTTCCATGATGGGCTAGCAGATGTAGGGGGATTGTAGGTGGTACGGCCTATCTATCTGGTTAAGGGGACCTCTTTGGAAATACTGTGTCTTGGTCATCCGTTTCTCAAACACCATGCAGTGCGAGAAACCAAACGGAGGCGATCGAGTCTTGTGGGAAAAGTGCACAAACTCTGCAGAGTGTACAAACTATTCATGAGTAGCCGTGTCCCCGGTTATGGACATCTTTGAGTATCTAGAAGTGGATTATTTGCTGATCTCATCACTCTCTAATTTAATATTGTTGGGTTTAATGATGAATTTTAATTGGGGTTGAGAGGATGTCTATCTTCTCAACGATGTTTCAACTACCATGATAGTTAATTAAAATATATTCCTTTGCAGTAGGGAAAAATTGGCTTTATGCAAAAACTTTAACCTTACAGCCTCCACCAGCCAAATATGCATGTAGTTGTAGGCTTTATTCATCATTATCATTAAAGTGTGAATTTGCCAGTATATTCAATGTACTGACCCTCTGTGGCTGCAACGTCTCATGTTGCAGGATTATCTTACGACGAGTAAGAGTTACGTTAGGGTTGCGCTGTCTACACTCAACTTTGCCATTGGTGTTGATGGGAATCCACAACCTTGTTGCTTCCGCTATGATCGATTGAGGTAATAGTATTTGCGTTACTTAATACATGTGATTTACCTCTGTTATAAATCTTGTTTGTACTGTGCGTGTCAGCATACCGATCCAGGGATGACACAGAACACAGAGACTTCGGTCCATTCGGATCGTGGTCGCTACAAGATGGTATCAGAGCACATGTTGACTATAGGACGTGACCCTAGAAACTGGCCATACCATAGGAAAGGATTTCTCTAAAACTATCTTTTTCAAAAAGATTCTTATTCCTTTTCTTCTATGAGCATTGTCAAATCTTCCCTTTGACCTTAAATAGTTAGACAATACCCTTTTACCATTTGGATCACTTCGGAGTAAAGAGGATTTTACCATACATTAGAAGTGTTGAAGCTACAACCATGGATACTCCGAAGGTTTGAAGAGTTGGCAACTTTGAAGAGATGATAACCTTTAGAAGACAAAACCCCTATTATGTACTTACGTTAGATGCGATGTTTGTGAGTCGTCATTTGTTTGATGTTTTTCAGACGGCCACAAAACAAAACCCGTCTTTTCAAAACCCTTGTTTGTATTGAGTGTATCTCTCTCCATCTCCCGAATCTCATCCTAAAACCCTTGGACCCAATAGAGGATGACTGAAGATGGACTTAAAGTCTCTGCACCAATGACCCAGCCGGAGGCAGAGTTATGGATACAAAACATGGAGGATCACTTCAGGAAGAATTTAGTTGAAAGGAAGTATGAATTTCAATACGCTCTTCAGTACTTTACAAAAAGTGCTGCAACATGGTGGAAGATGCATCAAGCCATACAAGGATGTAATGGAGCAGAAAATTGGAAGGAATTCAAGAAGACTCTGTTAGGATCCCGTCTCATCCGAGAGCGTGGTGACAACCCGAAGAAGAAACTTTGTGCCTGTAGGATTTGTGGAGGAATAGGCCACACCCAGGAGGAGCATAAGGATGAATGCCCTAATTGTGAAGGAAGTCACCTAGATAAAGAATGCCCAACTATGCAGATTACTTGTTTCTTGTGTGAAGGAACTACCCACTACCCTGCCCAGTGTCACATTTACCCCATGGTGCAACGAACTGTCCAGCAGAAGAAAGAAGCAATGAAAGAAGTCCTCGAGGAAACCTTAAAGGAATCCGCGATGGATGAAGAAATTGACGACCCTGATGGAGAAGGCCTAAACAGATATTACTCCCGTGCTTGCTACTCATGTGGAGAAGAAGGACACTTTTCACAGTATTGCACAAAGGAAAGCCATGAGTATCTGGGAGACTTCCCGACAGAAGAAGTGGAGTTTGATCCACAAAAGATAGAAAAATTGATAGGAACGAAGAAGTCGAAGAAGAGAAAGAGCATGTGTCCCCAGAACAACCCAATTTATGCGGAAAAGGATCTGAGTGACATCACATGTTACCGGTGCAAGGATTTAGGTAATTATGCTAGCAACTGCCCAACCAGGAAGCGGAGAACCCAGTGAACCAGGACAGTCGCCATGAAGTTCCTAGATTTGTCTTATGCCATTAGTCTACACTACAAGAAAGTAGAGCATTTTACTAAGAGAAGTTTCAGACCGCAGGAAGGATGATCAGAGTAGTTGAGATCTGGAAATTAGAATGAAGCATGTAGCTAGATATGGAATACCCTCTTACAATGTTGAGATGAGAATGGAAATAACATTGTAATAGTTCGTGAAGCCATAGAAGTTGATACTTTTGGAGTCTAAGGAGGAAAAGTTATGAGTTGTTGGATGATTGTGAGTGCCTCTCTTGCTATCTCACCCAGACCTAGACCTAGAACCCATGGAGAAGTTGACCCCAAACCTTTCTCGGACAAAAGACCCCGTTTTACCCAAGGATGTCCGTATGTTGTCCTGAAAACCCCTTTTGTCTTATACCCACAGATGACAACCCTTTACGAGTCTTTTCTCAAAGGCCCGGAAACCATCATGACCCTGACTAGTGATCAGGATTATCCAAAGATCCCGAAGGATATGATGAAGCATATTCAACTGGAAGGAGATGCAGTTTACAAGGGTTATCCCTTCATGGAGAATGGAGTTGAACTTTGGTATGTGGAGGTACACCTCCACCGTGTGAAAGGAGTTTTCCCAAAGACTATGGGTCAATACTTTTTCATCTCCCGAGTACCGCGAACAGCATTCTTCGATTTTGTTCGTGAAGCTGCTATGGAGGCCATACGTCAGATTGGAGAAATACTCGAAGCAAGACTTCGTTATACCCAGGGATGCCTGAGTATGATGCATGCAGAGATGGTGGAGATGAAGCACACAACCAATAGGATGGAGCAAAAGATTGATGATTTTAAGAATCGCGTTGCACAATTCCGGTGGGACTGAAGCGTCCTTAGCTAGGACAAAGGAATAAAGATGGGAGGAATGTTTGACCATACCCCACTATGTGGATGGCAACATTTGTATTGAAGCACCTTGTAACTGGAGTTTTGAATACTGGTTCAAGTAGTAATACAAGATTTGATATGAGGAGAATATTGATTTTGGATGAACCAGTGCATTTTGTTTAGTTGAACCTTACTGAGTGAACACTGGACAAAAGTCTTGCTCCAAGGAGTAGAGTTTGTACAAATAAATTGGAGTTTATTTTGATACGGGGCTTACCCCAAGAGTATGAAGGAAAGAAGTACAATTGGATTTTTAAGAGGGTGTAAGGCTGGAGTATGGAACTATAGTGACCCCAAGGATCGAGTTATGGATATAAAAGTTCTGACATGACCATGTAGCCTAGGACCTAAGGAGGCTACATAATCACAAGGGAACCACATGACTCGTCAATTGTTATGTGTATCTGCTGTAGTAAAACAGTGCATTTTGCTATGGAATGTACCAAGAAGAAGGAGTTTTGTGCTAAGTATTGGAGTTGAAGCAGGCAATGGAAATGGATCAGATCCTAGTAAGTTGAGAATCAGTATAGTTGGCATCAGGGTATTGATTTGGATTCTATGAGTTGTTACTACATAAGTGAAGGGTGAAGACATGATGCATGGCATATTATTTGAAGAAACTAGTGTTATTCATTTTAAGTGTGGTAGAATCCAACACCGTTACCCGACTACACTAGCTAGTGGTTAGATACGTCCGACTTGGAAAGGACTACCCAAGGATGAGTGTGAGTAATTATGCTCAGTTTGGTACCTAGAGAAAGGGATACCAAACAAATTGGATGGACTTAAGATAGCCAAGGAAGTTGGATGTTGGGAGAATGACTAGTTGCAACCCGATGATGAGACCAAGTGTTACTAGCGGAGAGATGAGCCATAACCCACAGGCCCCAGGACCTGTCAAGAAAGCAAGCACACTCTTGCTGAAGGAAAACCCCTGGTAGAAGTTACGACCTTTGTCAATAGACGATTTTATAGGTGGTTGCGATAAACCCGAGGGTTGTGAAGAAACGTTAGATGTTTTGTTTGGCTTGCAGAATAAATGGATATGTTCGAACCCAGTTCGTCAACAAGATGAAATTCTGCAATGCTGGTGAGGATGACCGAGTTTTAGAATTCGAGATTCACTAAACCATATACAAGGTAATGATTTGGGTGCGGGATGGATTGATCACCATACCGACTTACTCTTATTATTCGCCTCTGTTATACGAGATGGTAAATCTGAGGGACTTACCTGTAGTAGAGAGACGACGATGTCAAAACTTTGTTTAAGCCTTAGAATGGTGTAGAAATTTCCCCCTGTACAAGGCATGCCGTTGTCAACAGTAGGATATACGGTGAGGATGAAGCCCAGACCCGTTTTCTGCAGGGACCCAATAAATTTGATTCATGACCACCATGAGATGTCGATATTTGTTTAGTATTGGCGCCAGACTTGTCAATTAAGAAGAACCAGTCCTGAAAGAGCCTTACCAGGATGAAAGGATACAAGGATTAAGGACAGCAATTAGGCCACAACCGAAAGAACCCAGAGAAGGAATTATCCAGAAGATTTGAAGACCGACGCCGTCAACCCAAAGGATGGAGTACCTGAGTTTTGATGGAACCGTAACCATCATTCTAAGTGTGGTAGCACACTAGGCCACCCCGTGAGTGGATTTGTTAGAAGACCCCCAAACCCTAACCTATTTCTTGCTAGCCTCTCCGAATCTCGAGGACGAGATTCATTTTAAGTGTGGTAGGTTTGTAACATCCCAAAATTTTAAATTTTGGAATGTTATAATAAATAGATAGATTTGATTGATGTTTGATGTGCTGAGTGAAATTGGAAACTTTTGAAAGTTAAATGAGAGGGAATAAAATGACTTTCCCAAAACTTTCAGTTAGCTTTTTGATCTCCGAGGGAATTCAAATTCTTTTCAACACAAAACCCTTGAGTGAAGATAATATGACTTCTTCCATTTATTTTAAATGACAAAGGGCTTGAAAGGATTTTGAATTTCATCCTCGCAATACTTTCAATTCAGAGACTTTAAGCAACTCAATGATTTTCCCGAGAGAAGATAAAATGACTTCTTCAAAATATAGGAAATATGAGTTGGAAGTTCTTCTGAAATTTTCTGCAACTCAATTTCAATATTGAGTTATTTGGGTTGTATTCAAATTATTTTCTCCAAAAATAAACTACATGGAAAATAGGGTAACATGATTCCCTACAACAGAAAATTGGAGAGAAATAAATTTGAAGTCTTTTGGTATTTTAAAGTGATTTTTATTTGGTTTTTAATTGCAATAGTTGGACCTTTTGATTTATTAGATTTTGTGGGCATTTTATTTGACAGTAGTAAAATGTTCATGTTGTAGGGCTTATTTTTCTGCAAATTTTGATATATAATATGCCTATAGTATATTATATATTATTTGTCTTTATTTTATTTTCTTGTCTGTGTTAAAAAAATGTTCCTCCGCCGAAACTGGGCCGGCCCAGCTTCCGCCAGGCCGCGGCCCAGCTCCCCGTCGCCCTCGACCTCCGGCCAGAGGCCGTCGCCACCATGGCACCGCCGCCGCCGCGCGTGACCGCCCCGGACTCCTCTTCCTTGCCCCCTCCTCCACGCATCTGAGGCCCCCCTCCATAAATACTCCGCCGCCGCCGCCCCTCTCTCCCCTCGCCTCTCCTCGCGCCGCCGCGCACTTCCGCCGCCGCCACCACTAACTGCTGCTGCCGCTGCTGCTTGCGCCTTCGCTGCTGCTTTGCGCCGCCGCCGCCGCGCTCTGCCTCGCCTCCCTCAGCCGCGCCTCGCCCTCCGCCCTTCGCCACACCGCGCCGCCCGCCGCTGCTTCGCACCGCCGCCGTCTGCCCGCCATTGCCGGAGCTCCGCCGGCCGAAGAACCGCCCCGATCCGCCCCGGTTCGCCCGAACCGCACCGGCCCAGCCCGATCCGCCGGTTTTCTCCTCGAAACCACTAGGTAAAAGAAAACCGCTGGTTTTCGGTTAAAAGTTGGTTTTGTTTTTTTAGAACTTTTTATCTAGTAAAGGCCCACTGATTAGGCCCTAATAGCGAGCGTTCGCTCGGTAGTCTTTTTCTTTTTTCTATTAATTTCGGCCAGGGACTTATCTGTGAAGTTATTTTACAGTTTAGCCCCTAAACTTCAAACGGCCTTAACTTCTTACCAGATAGTCCAAATCCAACGAAACCAACGCCCACGTCTTCGTTACGAAGCCCTCTTTCCAGTAATACAACTTGAACATGTTTTTGAAAATTTTAAAATTTGAATTCAACTAGTTTTAGATTCAAACTTCGTCTAATCATAACTTGAGTTTCGTAACTCCGTTTTAGTTGATTCTTTTCGCAAATCGAAGCTCTTGACCTAAACTTTCCGATAAAGCTAAATTCACATAATTTTGGTACTGTTGGAAATTGTTATGTGTTTCAAGAGTCATTCGTGTGTTTTCGAAGTTTTCTCGAAGTGTTTACTCGCTTTGTCTGATCTTTCTGAGTGATTGCTTATGTGTGGTTACTATTGCTTGCTTACGATAGATTGACCGGAGTGTGACGAGTGTAGATATCCAGAGTTTTGAGTGCGAATCATCTTCATCAACATTGCAGGCAAGTTCACACTTTGATCATATTATCCAAATACCCAGTATTCATTGCATTAGTTATATCCTCAAACACATTCCATCAGTAGGATCAATTAACTTGTGGGACTGGGAAGTAGATTGAGGTAGAACCTATTACCTGCATTACATTCAAACCTTTGGGAGTTACTTCTACATTTGCTGTTAGGACATGCTATACTCGTAGACGTGGTTTGGGTTTGAGTGAGATCCATGACAGATGTGAGTTGTTAATTAAGGATTCAACTTAAGGTGGATACTTGAATATACATCTGGGTGGATTGGTTTGGGGCACCCTGGGAGTGAACCAGTGGATTGCCCGGACACCTGGTGATGCCAGTGTTATCCTAGGAAATCCCGGGGTTTCTTTGTGATTGTCCTATTGGAATGCCACCCGGGCTCAAAGGGATCATATAATATTTCATGCCTAGAAACTTCCATGTGCAACCACATGCCAATATGGGCTCTGGCATAGGTGAGTAAGTTGTGGGAAACCTTTCCATGATGGGCTAGCAGATGTAGGGGGATTGTAGGTGGTACGGCCTATCTATCTGGTTAAGGGGACCTCTTCGGAAAGACTGTGTCTCGGTCATCCGTTTCTCAAACACCATGCAGTGCGAGAAACCAAACGGAGGCGATCGAGTCTTGTGGGAAAAGTGCACAAACCTCTGCAGAGTGTACAAACTATTCATGAGTAGTCGTGTCCCTGGTTATGGACATCTTTGAGTATCTAGAAGTGGATTATTTGCTGATCTCATCACTCTCTAATTTAATACTGTTGGGTTTAATGATGAATTTTAATTGGGGTTGAGAGGATGTCTATCTGTTGTGGAACGTAGTATTTTAAAATTTTCCTACGATCACGCAAGATCTATCTACCAGATGCATAGCAACGAGAGGGGAGAGTGAGTCTACGTACCCTCGTAGACCAAAAACGGAAGCGTTAGAACAACGTGGTTGATGTAGTCGTACGTCTTCACGGCCCGACCGATCAAGCACCGAAACTACGGCACCTCCGAGTTCTAGCACACGTTCAGCTCGATGACGTCCCTCGAACTCCGATCCAGCCGAGTGTCGAGGGAGAGTTCCGTCAGCACGACGGCGTGGTGACGATCTTGATGTTCTACCGTCGCAGGGCTTCGCCTAAGCACCGCTACAATACTTATCGAGGAGAACTATGGTGGAGGGGGGCACCGCACACGGCTAAGAGATCAAGAGATCAATTGTTGTGTCTAGAGGTGCCCCCTGCCCCCGTATATAAAGGAGGGAGGGAGAGGCCGGCCCTAGAGGGGGCGCACCAAGTGTGGGGAGTCCTACTAGGACTCCCAAGTCCTAGTAGGATTCCCCTTTCCTTTCCGGAGTAGGAGAGAAGGAAAGAGGGGGAGAGGGAGAAGGAAAAGGGGGCTGCACCCCTTGTCCAATTCGGACCAGAAGGGGGGTGTACGCCTCCTTCCTTTTGGCCTCTCTCCTCTATTCCCGTAACTCCCCGGTACTCCGAAAATACCCGAATCACTCGGAACCTTTCCGATGTTCGAATATAGTCGTCCAATATATCAATTTTTACGTCTCGACCATTTTGAGACTCCTCGTCATGTCCCCGATCTCATCCGGGACTCTGAACTCCTTCGGTACATCAAAACTCATAAACTCATAATAAAACTATCATCGAAACCTTAAGCGTGCGGACCCTACGGGTTCGAGAACTATGTAGACATGACCGAGACACGTCTCCGGTCAATAACCAATAGCGGAACCTGGATGCTCATATTGGCTCCCACATATTCTACGAAGATCTTTATCTGTCAAACCGCATAACAACATACATTGTTCCCTTTGTCATCGGTATGTTACATGCCCGAGATTCGATCGTCGGTATCTCAATACCTAGCATGAATAATAAACATTTATCATGATATAAGGAAATAAATAATAACTTTATTATTGCCTCTAGGGCATATTTCCTTCAGTCTCCCACTTGCACTAGAGTCAATAATCTAGTTCACATCGCCATGTGATTTAACACTGATAGTTCACATCGTCATGTGATTAACACCCAAAGGGTTTACTAGAGTCAATAATCTAGTTCACATCGCTATGTGATTAACACCCAAAGAGTACTAAGGTGTGATCATGTTTTGCTTCGTGAGAGGAGTTTAGTCAATGGGTCTGTCACATTCAGATCCGTATGTATTTCGCAAATGTCTATGTGTCTACAATGCTTTGCATGGAGCTACTCTAGCTAATTGCTCCCACTTTCAATACGCATCCAGATTGATACTTAGAGTCAGCTGGATTTAGTGTCAAAGCTTGCATCGGCGTAACCCTTTACGACGAACTCTTTATCACCTCCATAATCGAGAAACATTTCCTTAGTCATCCAGTTACTAAGGATAATTTTGACCGTTGTACAGTGATCTACTCCTGGATCACTATTGTACCCTCTTGACAAACTCATGGCAAGGTACACAACATGTTTGGTACACAGCATGGCATACTTTATAGAACCTATGGCTGAGGCATAGGGAATGACTTTCATTCTCTCTATATTTTTCTGCCGTGGTCTGGCTTTGAGTCTTACTCAACTTCACACCTTACAAGTCAGGTAAGAACTCCTTCTTTGACTGATCCATTTTGAACTACTTCAAAATCATATCAAGGTATGTACTCATCGAAAGTCTTATCAAGCATCTTGATCTATCTCTATAGATCTTGATGCCCAATATGTAAGCAGCTTCACCAAGGTCTTTCTTTGAAAAACTCCTTTCAAACACTCCTTTATGCTTTCCAGAAAATTTTACATCATTTCCGATCGACAATATGTCATTCACATATACTTATCAGAAAGGTTGTAGTGCTCCCACTCACTTCTTGTAAATACAGGCTTCACCGCAAGTCTGTATAAATCTATATGCTTTGATCAATTTATCAAAGCGTATATTCCAACTCCGAGATGCTTGCACCAGTCCATAGATGGATCGCTGGAGCTTGCACATTTTGTTAGCACCTTTAGGATTGACAAAACCTTCTGGTTGCATCATATACAAGTCTTCTTTAATAAATCCATTAAAGAATGCAGTTTTGTTATCCATTTGCCATATTTCATAAAATGCGGCAATTGCTAACATGATTCGGACAGACTTAAGCATCGCTACGGGTGAGAAAGTCTCATCGTAGTCAACTCCTTGAACTTGTTGAGAAACTTTCGCAACAAGTCGAGCTTTGTAAACAGTAACATTACTGTCAGCGTCAGTCTTCCTCTTGAAGATCCATTTATTTTCGATGGCTTGCCGACCATCGGGCAAGTCAACCAAAGTCCACACTTTGTTCTCATACATGGATCCCATCTCAGATTTCATGGTCTCAAGCCATTTCGCGGAATCTGGGCTCATCATCGCTTCCTCATAGTTCGTAGGTTCATCATGGTCCAGTAACATGACTTCCAGAACCGGGTTGCCGTACCACTCTGGTGCGGAACGTACTCTGGTTGATCTACGAAGTTCAGCAGTAACTTGATCCGAAGTTTCATGATCATCATCATTAGCTTCCTCACTAATTGGTGTAGGAATCACTGGAACCAGTTTCTGTGATGTACTACTATCCAGTTCGGGAGAAGGTACAATTACCTCATCAAGTTCCACTTTCCTCCCACTCACTTCTTTCGAGAGAAACTCCTTCTCTAGAAAGGATCCACTCTTAGCAACAAAGACCTTGCCTTCGGATCTGTGATAGAAGGTGTACCCAACAGTTTCTTTTGGGTATTTTATGAAGATTTACTTCTCCAATTTGGGTTCGAGCTTATCATGTTGAAAAATTTTCACATAAGCATCGCAGTCCCAAACTTAAAGAAATGACAGCTTAGGTTTCTCGTCAAACCACAGTTCATACGGTGTCATCTCCACGGATTTAGATGGTGCCCTATTTAACGTGAATGTATCTGTCTCTAATGCATAACCCCAAAAGCGATAGTGGTAGATCGGTAAGAGACATCATCGATCGCACCATATCTAATAAAGTACGGTTATGACGTTCGGACACACCATTACACTATGGTGTTCAAGGTGGCGTGAGTAGTTAAACTATTTCACATTGTTTTTACAGAAGGCCAAACTCGCTAACTCAAAATATTTTACCTCTACGATTATATCGTAGAAACTCTTATTTTCTTGTCACGATGATTCTCCTCTTCACTCTGAAATTCTTTGAACTTTTCAAATGTTTTAGACTTGTGCTTCATTAAGTAGATATACCCATATCTGCTCAAATCATCAGTGAA
Organism: Secale cereale; assembly: GCA_902687465.1. Classification (NCBI taxonomy): domain Eukaryota; kingdom Viridiplantae; phylum Streptophyta; class Magnoliopsida; order Poales; family Poaceae; genus Secale; species Secale cereale. The sequence continues at coordinate 121,268,108 of LR738711.1, forward strand.
GGTCAGAAAATAACGATACCCGCCGCGAGCTTCAACACTCATTGGTCCACATACATCTGTATGTATGATCTCCAAAAAATCTGTTGCTCGCTCCATTGTTCCGGAGAACGGAGTTTTAGTCATCTTGCCCATGAGGCATGGTTCGCAAGCACCAAGTGATTCATAATCAAGTGATTCCAAAAGTCCATCACTATGGAGTTTCTTCATGCGCTTTACACCATTATGACCTAAACAGCAGTGCCACAAATAAGTTGCACTATCATTATTAACCTTGCATCTTTTGGCTTCAATATTATGAATATGTGTATCACCACGATCGAGATCCAACAAACTATTTTCATTGGGTGTATGACCATCGAAGGTTTTATTCATGTAAACAGAATAACAATTATTCTATGACTTTAAATGAATAACCGTATTGCAACAAATATGATCAAATCATATTCATGCTCAACGCAAATGCCAAATAACATTTATTTAGGTTTTACACTAATCCCGAAAGTATAGGGAGTGTGCGATGATGATCATATCAATCTTGGAACCACTTCCAACACACATCGTCACTTCACCTTTAACTAGTCTCTGTTCATTCTGCAATTCTCGTTTCGAGTTACTAATTTTAGCAACTGAACCGGTATCAAATACCCAGGGGTTGCTATGAACACTAGTAAAGTACACATCAATAATCTGTATATCAAAAATATACCTTTGTTCACTTTGCCATCCTTCTTATCCGCCAAGTATCTAGGGCAGTTCCACTTCCAGTGACCATTTCCTTTGCAGTAGAAGCACTTAGTTTCAGGCTTGAGTTTTAGCTTTGGGTTTCTTCACGGGAGTGACAACTTGCTTGTCATTCTTCTTGAAGTTCCCCTTCTATCCCTTTGCCCTTTACTTGAAACAAGTGGTCTTGTTATCCATCAACACTTGATGCTTTTTCATGATTTCTATCTTCGCCGACTTCAGCATTGCGAAGAGCTCGGGAATTCCTTTCATCATCCCTTGCATATTATAGTTCATCACGAAGTTCTACTAACTTGGTGATAGTGACTAGAGAACTTTGTCAATTACTATCTTATCTGGAAGATTAACTCCCACTTGATTCAAGTAATTGTAGTACCCAGACAATCTGAGCACATGCTCACTGGTTGAGCTATTCTCCTCCATCTTGTAGGCAAAGTACTGTCAGAAGTCTTATACCTCTCGACAAGTGCATGAGTATGAAATACTAATTTCAACTCTTGGAACATCTTATATGCTCCGTGGCGTTCAAAACGTTTTTGAAGTCCCGGTTCTAAGCCATAAAGCATGGTGCACTTAAACTATCAAGTACTCATCATACTGAGCTTTTGTCAAAACGTTCATAACGTCTACATCTGCTCCTGCAATAGGTATGTCACCTAGCGCTGCATCAAGGACATAATTCTCTGGGCAGCAATGAGGATAATCCTCGGATCACGGAACAATTCCGCATCATTGCTACTAGCATCTTTCAACTTAGTTTTCTCTAGGAACATATAAAAATTAAACGGGGAGCAACATCGCGAGCTATTGATCTACAACATCGATATGCTAATACTACGAGGACTAAGTTCATGATAAATTAAAGTTCAATTTAATCATATTACTTAAGAACTCCCACTTAGATAGACATCCCTCTAGTCATCTAAATGATCACGTGATCCAAATCAACTAAACCATGTCCGATCATCACGTGAGATGGAGTAGTTTCAATGGTGAACATCTTATGTTGATCATATCTACTATATGATTCACGCTCGACCTTTCGGTCTCCAGTGTTCCGAGGCCATATCTGCATATGCTAGGCTCGTCAAGTTTAACCCGAGTATTCTGCGTGTGCAAAACTGGCTTACACCCGTTGTATTTGAACGTAGAGCTTATCACACCCGATCATCACGTGGTGTCTCGGCACGACGAACTTTCGCAACGGTGCATACTCAGGGAGAACACTTATACCTTGAAATTTAGTAAGGTATCATCTTATAATGCTACCGTCGAACTAAGCAAAATAAGAAGCATAATAAGATAAACATCACATGCAATCAAAATATGTGACATGATATGGCCATCATCATCTTGTGCTTTTGATCTCCATCTCCAAAGCACCGTCATGATCACCTTCGTCACCGGCGCGACACCTTGATCTCCATCGTAGCATCGTTGTCGTCTCGCCAACTATTGCTTCTACGACTATCGCCACCGCTTAGTGATAAAGTAAAGCAATTGCATGGCGATTGCATTTCATACAATAAAGCGACAACCATATGGCTCCTGCCAGTTGCCGATAACTTTACAAAACATGATCATTTCATACAAAACCGTTTAACTCATCATGTCTTGACCATATCACATCACACCATGCCCTGCAAAAACAAGTTAGACGTCCTCTACTTTGTTGTTGCAAGTTTTACGTGGCTGCTACGGGCTTAGCAAGAACCGTTCTTACCTACGCATATAAAACCACAACGATATTTCATCAAGTATGTGCTGTTTTAACCTTCACAAGGACCGGGCGTAGACACACTTGATTCAACTAAAGTTGGAGAAACTGACACCCGCCAGCCACCTGTGTGCGAAGCACGTCGGTAGAACCAGTCTCGCGTAAGCGTACGCGTAATGTCGGTCCGGGCCGCTTCATCCAACAATACCGCCGAATCAAAGTATGACATGCTGGTAAGCAGTATGACTAGTATCGTCCACAACTCACTTGTGTTATACTCGTGCATATAATCTACGCATAGACCTGGATCATGATGTCACTGTTGTGGAACGTAGTATTTTAAAATTTTCCTACGATCACGCAAGATCTATCTACCAGATGCATAGCAACGAGAGGGGAGAGTGAGTCTACGTACCCTCGTAGACCAAAAACGGAAGCGTTAGAACAACGTGGTTGATGTAGTCGTACGTCTTCACGGCCCGACCGATCAAGCACCGAAACTACGGCACCTCCGAGTTCTAGCACACGTTCAGCTCGATGACGTCCCTCGAACTCCGATCCAGCCGAGTGTCGAGGGAGAGTTCCGTCAGCACGACGGCGTGGTGACGATCTTGATGTTCTACCGTCGCAGGGCTTCGCCTAAGCACCGCTACAATACTTATCGAGGAGAACTATGGTGGAGGGGGGCACCGCACACGGCTAAGAGATCAAGAGATCAATTGTTGTGTCTAGAGGTGCCCCCCTGCACCCGTATATAAAGGAGGGAGGGAGAGGCCGGCCCTAGAGGAGGCGCACCAAGTGTGGGGAGTCCTACTAGGACTCCCAAGTCCTAGTAGGATTCCCCTTTCCTTTCCGGAGTAGGAGAGAAGGAAAGAGGGGGAGAGGGCGAAGGAAAAGGGGGCTGCACCCCTTGTCCAATTCGGACCAGAAGGGGGGTGTACGCCTCCTTCCTTTTGGCCTCTCTCCTCTATTCCCGTAACTCCCCGGTACTCCGAAAATACCCGAATCACTCGGAACCTTTCCGATGTCCGAATATAGTCGTCCAATATATCGATTTTTACGTCTCGACCATTTTGAGACTCCTCGTCATGTCCCCGATCTCATCCGGGACTCTGAACTCCTTCGGTACATCAAAACTCATAAACTCATAATAAAACTATCATCGAAACCTTAAGCGTGCGGACCCTACGGGTTCGAGAACTATGTAGACATGACCGAGACACGTCTCCGGTCAATAACCAATAGCGGAACCTGGATGCTCATATTGGCTCCCACATATTCTACGAAGATCTTTATCTGTCAAACCGCATAACAACATACATTGTTCCCTTTGTCATCGGTATGTTACATGCCCGAGATTCGATCGTCGGTATCTCAATACCTAGTTCAATATCGTTACCAACAAGTCTCTTTACTCGTTCCGTAATACATCATCCCGCAACTAACTCATTAGCTGCAATGCTTGCAAGGCTTATAGTGATGTGCATTACCGAGTGGGCCCAGAGATACCTCTCCGACAATCGGAGTGACAAATCCTAATCTCGAAATACGCCAACCCAACAAGTACCTTCGGAGACACCTGTAGAGTACCTTTATAATCACCCAGTTACGTTGTGACGTTTGGTAGCACACAAAGTGTTCCTCCGGTATTCGGGAGTTGCATAATCTCATAGTCATAGGAACATGTATAAGTCATGAAGAAAGCAATAGCAGTAAAACTTAAACGATCATAGTGCTAAGCTAACGGATGGGTCTTGTCCATCGGATCATTCTCCTAATGATGTGATCCCGTTGATCAAATGACAACTCATATCTATTGCTAGGAAACATAACCATCTTTGATCAATGAGCTAGTCTAGTAGAGGCATACTAGGGACACTCTGTTTTGTCTATGTATTCACACATGTATTAGGTTTCCGGTTAATACAATTCTAGCATGAATAATAAACATTTATCATGATATAAGGAAATAAATAATAACATTATTATTGCCTCTAGGGCATATTTCCTTCACTATCTTCTCAACGATGTTTCAACTACCATGATAGTTAATTAAAATATATTCCTTTGCAGTAGGAAAAAATTGGCTTTACGCAAAAAACTTTAACCTTACAGCCTCCACCAGCCAAATATGCATGTAGTTGTAGGCTTTATTCATCATTATCATTAAAGTGTGAATTTGCCAGTACATTCAATGTACTGACGCTCTGTGGCTGCAACATCTCATGTTGCAGGATTATCTTACGACGAGTAAGGGTTACATTAGGGTTGCGCTGTCTACACTCAACTTTGCCGTTGGTGTTGATGGGAATCCACAACCTTGTTGCTTCCGCTATGATCGATTAAGGTAATAGTATTTGCGTTACTTAATACATGTGATTTACCGATCCAGGGATGACACAGAACACAGAGACTTCGGTCCATTCGGATCGTGGTCGCTACATAGGGTTAGCGCTGGAGGAGGCTGCTGGGCCTAGGCCTGATGGGCCAGTCCGGCGGTGAGGAAAACGGCCAGGGGCCTGGTTGCGGCTGGGATGGCCTTAGATCCTCACTCCTCTCTCTTAACTAAAAAACAGAAAAGAGAAAGAAAAGAAAGTGAGGTCTAGGAAGGAATTGCACAAGAGGTTATTTTTCTCGGGCTCATAAAAATGAGCGTAATCCAAGAAAATAGAAGTGGCCCGATCGAGATGTAATTCAAACATATTTGAATTTACTTCAAATGGGTTTGAACTAAGACTTGATTTTCGAAGTGTCCAAAAATGTTCGAATTTTTGGAGGAGCCTCGATAAAACGGTTAAGAATTATAGACAAGGTTACAGAGTCAAAATTGAAGTAGAAAAAGAATATGAGGAATATTTGCAAGTGTGTTACGGTGATTCCAAGGCAATGGAATATTTTATTATAGCTCCCTAAATATTAGGAAGATATGTTATAAAGAGAAGTCATCCTTCCCTCGATTTAAATGGACCGAAGGTCCACAAAATTTATTTAGTTAAGTTGGAAAGATTAAAGACATGATGGCATGATGACATGATGCAATGCAAAATAAATAAAACAAGCACAAATGAAAGCCACGGGAAAACCCGGAACATCTGGAATCTTCTGGAGCGTCGGTCTTCGGGCGTCACAACTCTCCCACACTAACAGAGGATCTTGACCCGAGATCCTAGAGATGGCACCGGGTAAAAATGGAAGAGGAAGAGGTAAAACAAAGTTGCTTCTTTGACAAACGAGTGAAACCACAAACCTGAGAGGTTGACAAAATTGAAAGAAGAATACAATGAAGATGAACGAATATGAAAACACTCCGTTAGAAAAGAGTAACAAGGAGCATTATGAGAACCTAATAGGTTGAAAGACATGAAACCAGAGCTTACGAACCAAAAGAATATGAAACCGCAATGGTATAGCCAAGGAATAAGAATGACATGATTCGGACAGCACTCCGACTGAAAATGTAAGGAATTGAACATGAACTTGCCAAGTTGGGATGATACTTGACGAAATCAACAACACACAGCCTTCGGAACATTAAAAGAATGGCACAAGGTAAGAAGGATTTCAGATAGCACTCCGGTTGAAAAGAAAGGCAAAACTTGATAAGATGACGGAACTTGAATGGAGGACACAACACTCCGGTTAAATAGACAAGAAAAGGAAAGAACATGATCTTGATATGACAAGATGATGGTTCGAAGAGGGCAATATCACAATGCCTCCGAAGTGAAAGAATATATGCTAGATCGTTGGAAAGAAAAGAACGGAGAAAAAATGACAACTTCTCCCATGAATGAATATGAAAATCATCCTTACGAAGAAGGGTTGAACGGGGTTGTTGAAAATAATCAATCAACAAAAAGAATAAGCTTGATGTGGGCTTATGGAAAACATCTCAAAATTAAGAGGTGACAACCCGCTTACGAAAACATTTGATTGGATTGAGATCAACAAGGAGACAATAAACTTATTTCACCGGAATGATAAATGAAGAACTTGGGTCATTTATAAGCACCATAATAGCAACAATCCTTAAGGAAAGCTTTTAGGTGAGGTACAACCCAAGATTGCTTCAACGAATAAATTGAAGAGTTGGAAAAGATCTCCTGAACAAAGAAAATGATGGTTTTAAATATCTCATTCTTGATAACTTGTGAATCATGAAACATGGAGAAAAATTATCAAGAATGACATAACACCACCTCAACATATAAGGGAGCAAGAATTGCACTTGATAAGCATGATGAAGAATGCTTGAGGTCCAACAAGAATCTTGAAGAACACTTCGAGGATGAATTAAATGATGATGAACCACCATGAAGTACTCCGGTAATGAAAGCATGAGAAGTGAAAGATGAAAAGAATAAGATTCAAGGCCTGCGATGAATTAGATGGAGGTTTGAAAGGATATGATTGAAATAACTTGGAGCTCCGGAAAACAAGATGAAGAATTTAGAACCGAGAATATGATATGATGAACAAGCTCCGGAAAAGATATTAATCACTTCGAGGAAATAAGAATAAGATTTACTGTATGCTTATCCTTCATAAAATTAAATTGATGACCAGCAACGGATTGACCTACTACTTATTCTTCTTGAAAGGATTGGAGAAAGATATAGCCAAACTTGAGAATAATCTTGAACGACTCACCGGTAGGATTATGAAAAGAACAAATGAATTAATACGATAACAACGGAAGAGTAATGTTGAATGAACCACCGTAAAAATTGAAACCGGTGATGAAAAGAATAATCCACCGGGAAGAATAAGCACTTGAGGAAATTTAGATACAAGAGAACGAAGAGATCGCGGACTGATTAAAGAATACTTGAACAAAGCACCGGAAGAATATGGAGACGAACGAAGAGGCATCAATAAAGAATAGTTGGAGGGCAAAGTTGAAAACTGAGAACGAAGAAATCTTCTGAAATGATGGCCTTCGGAGGATCACAATGGGAAGAATTCATGAAATGCTTCGGATGGGTATGAAAATAATTCCTCACAATCGAAACAATAATGAGGATGGCATGAAGCTAGAACCACGAACCTTGGAAGAACGGATAAGGATTCAAGAGGAACTCGTCTTCGGGTCTTCAAAATCTGAGAAGACGATGAGATACACCACCATGAATTGTATAGTCACTCCGTAATGAAGAACTAAAAGGTTGAACCAATGATGAAAAAGAATTTGAAAGCGGTCCTGGAGAAGGACTGTGACTGATGGGATTCATACTTACGTCACACTTTGAAAAGAATTTTAGAATAACTCCGGAAAATTAGAAGAGTCAGGTAAGATCCTGGAAAAAGACATGTGGGTTCGGGCCCACTAAAGAAATCACCTTGAAAAAGATTGCTTAAGAGATATTGCACCGGTTGAATTAAATGACTTGAATAAGATGACAATCCTCAAAATAGCTTGAACGGATTAAGAATGGAAACGCGAATCTTCTGAGATACCTTGTACACTCCGGATAAGAATAAAGAGATGTGAAGAAATAAGAGAGACTTCGGATAAGAAATTTCAACACGGAAAACATACGAAACAAGAGGAACAGATATGATCAACATCGAAGCTTGAATTAATCCACCGGAGAAGAAACGATAAGCAGAGAATGATAAACTGAATCTTCCTGAGCATCTTCACAAGAAATCACCGGATAATGAAATTGAAAGAAAAGAATGAAGAAACATCATAGAATAAAATGGATATTTCATCTGAGAATTTTTGACTCCTCGGATAAGAAGGGAGGGAGGGCGGCGAAAACAAAGACAATTTGGGATGAATGAAACAGACAAATCGTCAGATTTCTCAACGGCGTCCGTGTGGAATAACTTGAAGAGAAGGCACACCGGTTGAAAAGGATTAACATGAAACTCTCGATGGTCAAGAAGAATTAGCACTCCCATAGAAATATGAGAACACCGATTAGGAAGGTATGGAATCAAAACTTGACATCGAAGCAACTCGAATACCAGAATCAAAACAAAAACAACGGATAGATATGTTGCAACATAATCTACACAATATCATCCGAACGGAGAATTGAACGAATGAATTCCATAGCTTAATGGTACAACATTTGTCGAGAAGCCACTTGGGAGAACAAAAGGTAAATAAAAAACAACAAGGAGCAGATAGAACAAATACAAGATAGAAGTTTCGTTCCGCATATTCGTGCTGAAAGCTCATGGAACGTGTTATAAAAGGGTTTTGCAATCCCCGGATCAGCATAGCCAAGGACCCTTTAAGATGCAACTCCCGATTGGAACAACGCCCATAAAACCACTTCACTCAATGTTGAACCCTGAACTCCATATCATGCATTCGTTGGAAGAATGCCTACGAGCTACTTGAAAACCCAGCTATTAATTTCCGAAAGTTTCCAGTTATGAAATCAGGTGTTGGGGATACAGGGGAAGCATCGCGCACTCAACTCTAATCGTACATCCAGCTGTATCCATCCTTCAACACATAACCAGTTATTTCCGGAAACCGTTTACCTCGGACCTTCGAAACGCGTCTGCTATACAAGCTATGGCAATACTCCCGAACTACCTCCCCAGTACTGGGTGATGTCGGGGTTATCTTGCCACTAACCGCATAGGAGAGTTTTCGATGTCGGCCGTCTTAAGTATTCCAGAACTGCTGCGATAAATTTGTGACGACAAAACCTCGGAGCTCAACTCCCCGGGACACTGCCACAACCCCTAAATGACAAGAGGCATCGAGAACATTGTTCTCGTCACAAAGACATCGGAACAATCCAAACAATACTCGCGTGATTCCTCAAAAAAATTGGTGAAATTTTGAGAGTAGAAGAGACAAGAGTAATCGTCAGGAGTCCTCACCAGAGTGAAAAGGGATGAGGAGCAAAAGAAATCCTACTCTCCGATATATATATATATATATATATATATATATATATATATATATATATATATATATATATATATATATATATATATATATATATAGGACTCAAAACATTTTCAAGTGTGTGCCTAGACTCAACCGTCAACGATTCGATCAATTAGTGGGGCTTCTAGGTCGGAGAAGGCTCTGAATACCAACTTGTAATGCCCAGGATGGGACTATACCTCCTATGTGTCGAGGCATGACTTAAAGGTATAAGTCCATTCTGGAATGATCTCAAGTTTGGTATCTTTGCACGACTCATGTAAAAATAGGTATGAAATTGCAAAAGGATAGTTGGCTTACACTCGCCACGTCACACAATACATTACATAAACAAATCATCATCCAAATAACATCACAACCCGACTACGGGCGAATATCCAAATGAAAGATACCAAAAACATTAAGCCACAAGGTCCTGATCGCCCCTAGTAGGAACCACTACTGATCGTCGAAACGTCACCTACATACGGCTACGCTCTTCATCGAACTCCCACTGAAGTTCTGATCCATCTCCTGCGTCGTACTCAGCTGTACCTGCATCTGGTGTTGTAGTATCTGTGAGCCACGAGGACTCATCAATCCCATAACCATGGGTATCAAGACTAGCAAAGCTTTAGGGGTATGGAGAAGGGTAGTGGTGAGGTTGCAGCAGCGGCTAAGCATAATATGGTGGCTAACTTACGAGTACGAGAATAAGATGAGCATCTACACAAACGGTCGCAAACTAGTAATGATCGCTAAAGATCCTGACTACCTACGAGTCAAACATAACCCCACCATGTTCTCTTCTCAAAGTGAAAAGAGACAGTCACGGTTACTCACACAGTTGTGTGTTTTACTCCGGATCCTCTCACAAGTTTTCTACAACCGGACATTAACAAATTCCAATCTGCCACATAACCGCGGGCAAGGCTTTCGAAAGATCATAACCCTGCAGGGGTGTCCCAACTTAGCCCATCACAAGCTCTCACGATCAGCTGAAGTGATAAATATAATATTACCACCCCTTATCTTAGGGAAATCCGATCAGGCTCGGCATCCCGGTGCACAAGACATTTCAACAATGGTAAAACAAGTCCAGCAAGACCTCCCGGGGTGCCGACACCCTGATAGTAGCCGCGCGTATCTCGTCTCAGGCCACATCCGGATGGGCGATTATACGAGTAAAACCAGCCCTCGGGTTTCCCCAAGGTGGCTCCGCATACTCCCCGTTCGGGACCAACACCATCAGCACTGGCCCCCCTGCTATGTAGAAAAGAATCCCGAGGGTGCGACCCCCTATGCAATTTTAATTAATTAATTAAGTTGTTATTATGAGGCAAATTAAAACCAATGTTGGGCCTTGCTGGAGGAGTTTTATTCAAAGACGAACTTTCAAGGGGTCCCCATATACCCAACCGTGTAAGGAACGCAAAATCAAGGAACATAATGCCAGTTAATCGGCGCCTAAGGTGGCATGAGTGGAACAAAACACCGAGCAGAAGGCCGAGCCTTCCACCCATGCCCAGTATATAGGTGTGTTAATAATAATAATAGATATTGTGATATTCCCAAAGCATCAAGTTCCAACATGGAACATTCTTCATCTTCACCTGCAACTAGCAACGCTATAAGAGGGGCTGAGCAAGCAGGTAACATAGCCAAACAATGGTTTGCTAGGAAGGTTTCAAAGGTTAGAGGTTTCATGGCAACAAGGAGGGGCTGACAAAAATGATGGGTAGTGCGACATGTAACAATAGCATCGAGACAACTAAGCATTGCAATGGTAGTAAAGGTATCCAAGGGTATGGTCATCTTGCCTGGGATTCCGCAAGGAAGAAGAACGGATCCGTGAAGAAGACGAAGAAGAAGCCTTGAAGAACCACGAGAAGTCGAACGAATCCTCACGATCGCAACGGAACAAGCACTAACGAGAAGAAGCAAGCAATACGGTAAACACACAACACGAGACATGATAATATGCTCAACCAAGTATGATGCAAGACAGTTCTATATAGGATGCACCACAAGTCTATACAGGAAGCAAAACATGGCAAGGTAGGAAGCACAGGAAAACTACACAAGAACATGACAATATGCTCAAGCAAGTAGGATGCAAGACAAGTCTACATATGATGCATAGCAAGTCTATACAGGAAGCAAAACATGGCAAGGTAGGAAGCACAGAAAACAACACAAGTCTATATGATGCAATACATGGCAAGGTATGATGCAAGACAAGTCTATACAGGAAGCAATACATGGCAAGGTAGGAAGCACACAAAACAACACAATTCAACAAGTTTAAATGAGGCCGGAAAGTACATAAGACAAATCCAGAAAATCCCCATATGCATGTTTAGAAATTTTAAGCAAACAACAATTCACACATTTTAATGTTGTTAACATGATGCGGATGACATGATCAAGTTTGATGCAATTTTTAGTTAAACGTTAACATGAAGAGATATGAAGTATTTGTCACCGTGGTGGAAAGAAAGGGGCCATGGCGGCGAATCCGAAAACGACGCCACGCAACATATCGGTTCCGGTAACTCGTTGAGAGACCGGTGCAAAAGATAGCGGAGAGAGTGACATGCAAAAGAGATGGGGTGAACCCGGTTGCCCAGTTCCCACGGGTCGGCGACAAGGAAAACGAGGGCCACAACGGACACGATGCAAACATTCGATTCATCTCATACAACACATGCAGTCCACGGGTCATCGTCTCGGGTTATACCTTCGAAGTGTTCGTTTCGGGGCGGTTCGAGGTCGTAGAGGAAGTAGTGGTACTCGCGGGTCGTGGTACACGTTGCCAAAAGGAAGTAGTCGTTCACGTTCGTCAAGGAAGTAGTGGTACACGACGACGGTAGTCGAACTTGACGCTTGCATTACACGGGTCCTCGGCGATGGTAGTGGTACACATTTCGTAGATGTTCAAGTTCCCGTAGATGTACTTGTCGCGGCATCGGGCGTAGTGGTACTTGACAAGTCATATCATGTAGTCATTCTTGCCGGTCTTGAGGGTCGAAACGCAACAACAACAACAAAAAAAGGCATACGATGGGCAGCAGCAAGGGGTGATGCAGGGGCAGTTAACACGGAGCTGCAGTGGTAGTCGTGTCGGTCGACCGAACCGGACGAGGCATAGGACGGGGAGGCCGAAGGGTGGCTCGCGGCGGCTCGGCGGAGTCATCGGAGATGGTCCTGGAGGAGGCGAGGCCGGCGAGCCAGGCGCTCGGCGCGGCAGCCTGGTGCGGCGACGGAGCTCTTGAGGCCGGCGACGCAGGGGTCGAGCTGGCTGGAGCGGCGACCTGCTGATGCCTGATGGAGGCAGTCTACCGCGGGGTGATAGGAGGGATGGCGGAGCTCGCCGCGGGGTCGAGGAGAGGGGCCAGTCGCGCTCGGGGACGGCCGTGCGCTGCGGGCGCTCGCCGATGGTGGCACCATCATTGAAGGAGACGGGGAGGCGGCGATGTTGGAGATGGGAGGCAGCAGGGAGGCGCAGGCTGGCGGGGAAGTGGTGCGGCGGCTCGGCGGGCGATGAGTAGACGAGATGTAGAGGGGGAGATCGAGGGAGCGGGCGATGGCTGCGAGGTGTGAAGGGGATCGAGGTCGGGAGGGGCGCTATGGCGCTGAGGGAGGACGAGGGAAGATGGGAGCGACGGGCTAGGGTTAGCGCTGGGGGAGGCTGCTGGGCCTAGGCCTGATGGGCCAGTCCGGCGGCGAGGAAAATGGCCAGGGGCCTGGCTGCGGCTGGGCCCAGAGGCGCGGGAGGGATGGCCTTAGATCCTCACTCCTCTCTCTTAACTAAAAAAACAGAAAAGAGAAAGAAAAGAAAGTGAGGTCTAGGAAGGAATTGCACAAGAGGTTATTTTTCTCGGGCTCATAAAAATGAGCATAATCCAAGAAAATATAAGTGGCCCGATCGAGATATAATTCAAATGGGTTTGAACTAAGACTTGATTTTCGAAGTGTCCAAAAATGTTCGAATTTTTGGAGGAGCCTCAATAAAACGGTTAGGAATTATAGATAAGGTTACAGAGTCAAAATTGAAGTGGAAAAAGAATATGAGGAATATTTGCAAGTGTGATACGGTGATTCCAAGGCAATGGAATATTTTATTATAGCTCCCTAAATATTAGGAGGATATGTTATAAAGAGAAGTCATCCTTCCCTCGATTTAAATGGATCGAAGGTCCACACAATTTATTTAGTTAAGTTGGAAAGATTAAAGACATGATGGCATGATGACATGATGCAATGCAAAATAAATAAAACAAGCACAAATGAAACACACGGGAAAACCCTGAACATTTGGAATCTTCTGTAGCGTCGGTCTTCGGGCGTCACAGCAGCGAACCAGTGAACCCTTATACTCCTCTACGAATGGGCATCCACTGCCGCGTCTTCCCCTGATCCGCGTCGTCCCCTTCCTAGGCCTCGCCGTCGTCCACCGCCCTGGTGCTCTCGGCGCGGCGTGGTCAACGTGGTCAAGGAACAGCTTCCATCGGACGTGGACTATACATGGAGAGGCTGGCAACTGGGTCCACGGCTGCATCAAGGAAGTGCCTCCTTATTACCCCCTTACTGTTGGGACCCACCGGATGGGCCACCATATTTCGCTGAAAAAACGTTCCCCCCGCTGTCAACTCGGACCCACCGGAAGTGCCGCCTTATTATGCACAAAAAAATGAATACTCCCCCTGCTAGTTGGGACCCACCTTGGTGGGTGGCTGACTTGTGGGCCTACTAAGTTGACGGGGATGGAGTGCTTTGTCAACTTAGTCAATATGTACGATTCTAGCTCCAGTGACCGTACGATGTCCATCCAACGGTCGTAGTGCTTCTTCAACCTCTGGTCATCTTGCTACAGCCTCCTAAAGCAGTGCCAGTCGTGCCGCATGCTCCTGCCTCCCGAGGCCGACTGTGCTGCCACGGAGGCCTCACCGTCCCCTACTATTCCCACCGCTGGACAGGCCCTGCGGCGACGACAGCCTCACTCTGCAGCCGAACCAGTGAGCCTCGTACTCCTCTCCGTGCGGGCTTCCACTGTCGCGTCTTCCCCGGCTCTGCGTCGTCCCCTTCCTAGGCCTCGCCATCGTCCACCGCCCTGGTGCTCTCGGCGCGGCGTGGTCAACGTGGTCAAGGAACGACTTTCATCGGAAGAGTACTATATGTGGAGAGGCTAACAGCTGGGTCCACGGCCGCAGCAAGGAAGTGCCTCCTTATTACGCGCAAAATAATTATTCCTCCACCATACATCGGGGACCCACCGGATGGCCACCATATTTCGCGAAAAAAATGTTTCCCCCTAACTGCTGGGACCCACCAGCTACATCTTAGCACGCAAGGAAGTGCGTCCGGGCAAAAAAAAAAAACGATTCGCCCCCCTGACTACTGGGACCCACCAGCTACATCTTCGCACGCAAGGAAGTGCCTGACAGTCGGGACCCACCTGGTCGAAGCGTATGTAGTGTTGTCATTCTAGTCGCGAACGTGTATATGTACATACTGGTCGATGTAGAGGCACGCACGTGTCGTAGTAGAGGCGCGCACGTAGCATGTACACGTACGTACAGCGGCCAGGGTGCAAGAAAGTAAATATGGCCATGTACGTACATACGGGCAGGGTCTCGAACGCCTACTCGCGCGTACGTATGGCCAGGGCTCGTGTACATGGCTGGGTCAGAATGGAGAAACAGCGTCGTCGTCATGTTCATGGAGAGCCAACCGGCTCGGTCGGAACGAAATGCGTCGTCGTGTTCATCGGGTGGGCTTGGACGGAATAGCCGATGGACATGAGGCCTAGCATACCGCAGAACGGAGGAAACGGCCTTGTGTTCGAACGGCCACGTTCGAAACGGGATCATGTTCATCGGGAGGGGTCTGGCGTACCGCAAAACAGAGGAAACGGACCTCCTACGGTCGAAACGGGGGTCCTGTTGATCGGGAGGGGTGTGGCGTATCGCAAAACGGAGGAAACGGACTTGTGTTGGAGCGCTACGGTCGAAACGGGGGTCCTGTTCATCGGGAGGGGTGTGGCATGCCGCAAAACGGAGGAAATGGACTTGTGTTGGAGCGCTACGGTCGAAACGGGGGTCCTGTTCATCGGGAGGGGTGTGGCGTACCACAAAACAGGACCCCATGGATACTGTTCATCACCACCGTCGACCACCTCCAGCCTCCACGGGCTAATGTTCATCCACCGTCGACCTCCTCCAGCCTCCACCTACGACTGTTCAGCCTCCACCGCGTGCTACTCAAGTGGCTACTGTTCAACCAGCCCTCTCCACGGGCTCCTGATCAACCACCCCTCCACAAACTACTGTTCGTGCAACCCTCCACCATCTACTATTCATGCAGCCCTCCACGGGGTGGTCCTGTTCATGCAGCCCTCCACGGGGTCCTGTTCATGCAGCCCCAACCGGCTCGATCGAACGGGGTCCTGTTCATGCAGAGGCAACACCACGGGGTCCTGTTCAGCCACCCCCACCGGGAACTGTTCATCCAAACCCCCTAGCAATGCTCACTGTTCATGCAGAGGCATCATCGATCGGCTTCAGTTAGCAGCAGTAGTGAAGGAATCGCTCGATCGGGTTCAGTTGACAGCCATCGATCGATCGCTCGGGTTCAGTAACGCGTAGCCCGCAGTGCAATCACTCGGGTTTAGTTACAGCCCAACGTCGCGCACGGGTTCAGTTAGAGCCCAATGCCTCGCACCCACGCAAGTGCGTGTACGAGAGAAACACGCATCGTTCGGCCCCAACCACCCACCGTAACTGGGAACACCCCGATATTTTCCTCGCCCTCGTTTCTACCACGTTTTTTTCCGTCATGGATGGCCCAAAGAATGTCATGCAGCTGCGTCTCCCGCCTGCCCAGGACGAAAAGCCCATTTTCTGTCATGATTTTTTGTCATAGAAGTAGGACCCCACCACATCTATGATGATACCGTGTTTTGTCACAATTATTGTCATAGAAGTGTCATAAGTATGACAGAAAAAAGTTTCGTTCGGCCCAAAATGTAACGGATGTGTCTTTTTTTTGTAGTGCTACAATAATCTCTTCGTTTGTTCTCTGCTATTAGTGACATTGGAGTGACTCTTTGTTGCATGTTGAGGGATAGTTATATGATCCAGTTATGTTATTATTGTTGAGAGAACTCGCACTAGTAAAAGTATGAACCCTAGGCCTTGTCTCTATGCATTGCAATACCGTTTATGCTCACTTTTATCATTAGTTACCTTGCTGTTTTTATATTTTTCATATTACAAAAAACCTATATCTACCATCCATATTGCACTTGTATCACCATCTCTTCGCCTAACTAGTGCACCTATACAATTTACCATTGTATTTGGGTGTGTTGGGGACACAAGAAACTCTTTGTTATTTGGTTGCAGGGTTGTGTGAGAGAGACCATCTTCATCCTACGTCTCCCACGGATTGATAAACCTTAGGTCATCCACTTGAGGGAAATTTGCTACTGTCCTACAAACCTCTGCACTTGGAGGCCCAAGAACGTCTACAAGAAGAAGGTTGCGTAGTAGACATCAAGCTCTTTTCTGACGCCATTGCCGGGGAGGCTAGGTAAGCGGCACTCACAACCCGTCAACGAAGCTAATTTCTGGCACCGTTGCCGGGGAGGTGAGTGCTTGAAAGTATATCTTTAGATCTTGCAATCGAATCTTTTAGTTTCTTGTTTTATCACTAGTTTAGTTTATAAAAGAAAACTACAAAAAATGGAATTGAGGTTGCCTCATATGCTTCATCTTTTTAATATCTTTCGTGAAAATGATGGAAAGGAAAATTGTGCCAAAGTGTTAGAAGAAGAATGCATTAGAATGTTTGGAATTAAATCTTTGAATGATGAGCATGATTGCAATGTTGTTAGTATGAACTCTTTGAATATCCATAGTACTAATGATGATTGCACTAGTCATGATGAAAATGTCTCTTATAAGCATGTCAACTTTTGTGGAGTGCATAGAGTTTGCAAGTACACACCAAATAGAGAAGATAGATTTTGCAAGAGGCATAAGTATTTAGAAACTAAATGGTTGCGAGAAAGGCTAGATGTTTGTGCTGAAAATTTTAATTTTCTTAGCCATCCTTGGGAAGTTTGCAATGAATGTGATCATTTAAATAACCAATGCAAATTGTTTCATGATCGAATCGTGTCCAAAAATTGTGATGACTTGATTTCCCTTGCACATCATAATGAACTTAGTTTGCTTCTGGGTTATGAAGAAATGAAACGTATAACTAAGGATCTTCCCGAATTTGTCCTTGATAAAGTTCTTGATTTTGATCTAGAGGAAATTTATATGTATTTTGCGGTAAATTGCATTGAAAATCCTTATATTTCCAATTACATAAAGACAAGAAAACAAATAGAAGATGAAGAGAATACTAATGAAAGGGAATAGGTTTCCCCGTATCCTCCTATTCTTTCTTATGATGAATCAGGTAACGAGGAGGAGCCTTCTATTCAACCAATCTCATTAATAAGGAGCTCCAAAAAGAGGATTAAACCCACACATGATGCGAAGAAGAAAAAGAAAAGACGGAGAAGCAAAGGTAAAAAGGTATCCCTTCCAAATGATGTTGCTCCTATTACTCATTGTGATGATGATAATTGCTATACTATCGGTGCTATCCATACTATTAATGATGAGAGTGATTATGCTTATGATATGAAAAGACCCAAGCTTGGGGATGCTATGTTTGATGAGAATTATATATTTGAGAATTTATTTGCTGCAATTAATGTTTGTCCCAAGCTTGGGGATGCTATGTTTAATGAAGATGATATTTTAGTATCCCAAGTTTTGATGAGCAAATTTATTATGATGATAGCATGCCCCCTATTTATGATGATTATATTGATGAAAGTGGGTTTCGAAGAGTGTCAACTTTAGGAAGCAATGATCCCACTATTTTGGAGTATGTTGAATCTTATTTTGATAATTATAAAAGTGGATTTGGAGAGGTCATGACTTTATTTAGTAATGATTCCACTATCTTGGAAGAGGTTTCAATTGATTATGATGAGAACAAAGTTGCTACTTATGATGATTATTGTGATGATACTTATGTTATAAAAATTAGTGATGATTATATTTACAAAACTTTTCATGATTATGATTACCCTTTTTCTGAACATTACTCTTTTAATGTGGAAACAATCTATAGTATTCAAGTCTCTTATGATACTCCCAATATTCCGAATGAGAAGAATTCTGCTTATGTGGAGAGTAATCAAAGTTATATGTTTAGGGATCATGACAAGAATGCTTTATGTGATAGTTATATTGCTGAATTCATTCATGATGCTACTTAAAATTTTTATGAGAAAGGATCATATGCTTGTAGGAATTGCAATAATATCAAATTTCCTCTCTATGTGCTTAAAGTTTTGAAGTCATGTTTGTTTTGCCTTCCTATGCTAGTTGATTATTGTTCCCATAAGTATTTTGCTCACAAAATCCCTATGCATAGGAAGTGGGTTAGACTTAAATGTGCTAGTCATATTCTTCATGATGCTCTCTTTATGTTTCAATTCTTATCTTTTATGCGAGCATCATTGAAATCATCATGCCTAGCTAAAAGGCATTAAAGAAAAGCGCTTGTTGGGAGACAACCCAATATTTACCCCTACTGTTTTTGTGTGATCACATGATTAAGCTATTGTAGTAATCATTTTTATATCTTTTTGTTTCAATTAAGTGCCAAGTAGAACCTTTGGGAAGACTTGGGTGAAAGTCTTTGCGATCTTGCTGTAAAAAATAGAAACTTTGCGCTCACAAGATTAGCTGCCATTTTTTTTTACAAAAGAGGGCGTTTGAGTTGATTCTTTTTGCAAAAGATTAATAGACAAATTCCTCATGTCCACCAATTTATTTCACAATTTTAGAGTTACAGAAGTAGTCGAAAGTTACAGATTGCTACAGACTGTTCTCTTTTTGACAGATTCTGTTTTTCGTGTGTTGTTTGCTTATTTTAATGAATCTATGAGTAGTATCGGAGGGTATGGACCATAGAGAAGTTGGAATATAGTAGATACAACACCAATATGAATTTAGAATGAGTTCACAACAGTACCTAAGTGGTGGTTTTATTTTCTTATACTAACGGAGCTTACGAGTTTTCTGTTGAGTTTTGTGTTGTGAAGTTTTCGAGTTTTGGGTAAAGATTCGATGGACTATGGAATAAGGAGTGGCAAGAGCCTAAGCTTGGGGATGCCCAAGGCACCCCAAGGTAAAATTCAAGGACAACCAAAATCCTAAGCTTGGGGATGCCCCGGGAGGCATCCCCTCTTTTGTCTTCGTCTATCGGTAACTTTACTTGAGGCTATATTTTTATTCACCACATGATATGTGTTTTGCTTGGAGCGTCAATTTATTTTATTTTGTTTTGCTTGCTGTTTCAATAATATCCCAAGATCTGAAATTCTTAAATGTTAGAGAGTCTTCATATAGTTACATAAAAATTCAACTACTCATTGATCTTCACTTATATCTTTGGAGTAGTTTGTCGTTTGCTCTAATGCTTCACTTATATCTTTTTAGAGCACGGCGGTGTTTTTATTTTGAAGAAATAGATGGCCTCTCATGCTTCACTTATATTATTTTGAGAGTCTTTTAGAACAACATGGTAATTTTCTCAGGTTATTAATTTAGTCCTAATATGATAGGCATCCAAGATGGGTATAATAAAAACTTTCATATAAAGTGCATTGAATATTATGAGAAGTTTGATACTTGTTGATTGTTTTGAGATATGAGGATGGTGATATTAGAGTCATGCTAGTAGAGTAGTTGTGAATTTGATAAATACTTGTGTTGAGGTATGCAAGTCCCGTAGCATGCACGTATGGTAACCATTGTGTGCCAAATTTGAGGCATGAGGTATTTATTTGATTGTCATCCTTTGTGTGGAGGTCGGGATCGTGCGATGGTTAACTCCTACCATCCTTCCCCTAGGAGCATGCGTGTAGTACTTTGTTTTGATGACTTGTACATTTTTGCAATAAGTATGTGAGTTCTTTATGAATAAAGTTGAGTCCATGGATTATACGCACACTCACCCTTCCACCATTGGTAGCCTCTCTTGTACCGGGAAACTTTCGCCGGTACCATACACCCACCATATACCTTCCTCAAAACAGCCACCATACCTACCTATCATGGCATTTCCATAGCCATTCTGAGATATATTGCCATGCAACTTTCCACCGTCCAGTTCATTATGACACGCTTCATCATTGTCATATTGCCATGCATGCTCATGTAGTTGACATCGTATTTGTGGCAAGGCCACCATGCATAATTTTTCATACATGTCACTCTTGATTCATTGCACATCCCGGTACACTGCCGGATGCATTCATATAGAGTCATATTTTGTTCTAGTATCGAGTTGTAATCCTTGAGGTTTAAATAAATAGAACTGTGATGATCATCATTATTAGAGCATTGTCCCGAAAAAATAAGAAAGAAAAGAAAGGCCGAATAAAAAAAGAAAACAAGAAAGGCCCCAAAAAAAGGAAGGCCCAAAAAAGGGGGGACAATGCTACTATCTTTTTTCCACACTTGTGCTTCAAAGTAGCACCATGATCTTCATGATAGAGAGTCTCTTGTTTAGTCACTTTCATATACTAGTGGGGATTTTCGTTATAGAACTTGGCTTGTATATTCCAACGATGGGCTTCCTCAAATGCCCTATGTCTTCATGAGCAAGCAAGTTGGCTGCACACCCACTTAGTTTCTTTTGTTGAGCTTTCATACATTTATAGCTCTAGTGCATCCGTTGCATGGCAAACCCTACTCACTCACATTGATATCTATTGATGGCCATCTCCATAGCCCATTGATACGCCTGGTTGATGTGAGACCATCTTCCTCCTTTTTTTTCTTCTCCACAACCACCACTCTGTTCCACCTATAGTGCTATATCCATGGCTCACGCTTATGTATTTGCGTGAAAGTTGAAAAGGTTTGAAAAAAAATTAAGTATGAAAGAATTGCTTGGCTGAAACCGGGGTTGTGCATGATTTGAGTATTTTGTTTGACGAATATGGAACATAGACAAACTATATGATTTTGTAGGGATGAACTTTCTTTGGCCATGATATTTTGAGAAGACATGACTGCTTTGTTAGTATGCTTGAAGTACTATTATTATTATGTCAATATTAATCTTTTGTCTTGAATCTTTCGGATTTGAACATTCATGCCACTATAAAGAAAATTACATTGAGAATTATGTTAGGTAGCATTCCACATCAAAAATTCTATTTTTATCATTTACCTACTCGAGGACGAGCAGGAATTAAGCTTGGGGATGCTTGATACGTCTCCAACGTATCTATATTTTTGATTGTTCCATGCTATTATATTATCCATCAAGGATGTTTTATATGCATTTATATGCTATTTTATATGATTTTTGGGACTAACACATTAACCTAGAGCCCAGTGTCAGTTTCTGTTTTTTCCTTGTTTTTGAGTTTTACAAAAAAGGAATATCAAACGTAGTCCAATTAACGTGCCAATTTTTGATGATTTTTTATGGACCAAAAGAAGCCCCCCGGAGTAAAAGAGTTGGGCCAGAAGAGTCTCGGGCTACCCACGAGGGTGGGGGCACGCCCACCCCCCTAAGCGCACCCCCTATCTCGTGGACAGCCCGGAGACCCCCTGACTTGTGCCCTACGCCAAAAAATCCTATAAATACCCAAACCTCCAGAAAATAACCTAGATCGGGAGTTCTGCCGTCGCAAAGCCTCCGTAGACACCAAAAACCAATCGGGACCCTGCTCCGGCACCCTGCAGGAGGGGGAATCCCTCTCTGGTGGCCATATTCATCATCCCGGCGCTCTCCATGACGAGGGTTGAGTAGTTCACCCTCGGGGTTGAGGGTATCTACCAGTAGCTATGTGTTTGATCTCTCTCTCCCTCGTGTTCTTGAGATGGTTCGATCTTGATGTATCGCGAGCTTTGCTATTATAGTTGGATCTTATGATGCTTCTCCCCCTCTACCTTCTTGTAATGGATTGAGTTTTCCCTTTGAAGTTATCTTATGGGATTGAGTCTTTAAGGATTTGAGAACACTTGATGTATGTCTTGCGTGGGATACCTGTGGTGACATTGGGGTACTCTATTGATTCACTTGATGTATGTTTTGGTGATCAACTTGTGGGTTCCGTGACCTTGGGAATCTATGCATAGGGGTTGGCCCACGTTTTCGTCTTGACTCTCCGGTGGAAACTTTGGGGCACTCTTTGAAGTTATTTGTGTTGGTTGAATAGATGAATCTGAGATTGTGTGATGCATGTCATATAATCATACCCGTGGATACTTGAGGTGACAATGGAGTATCTAGGTGTCATTAGGGTTTTGGTTGATTTGTATCTTAAGGTGTTATTCTAGTACGAACTCTAAGGTAGATCGAACGGAAAGAATAGCTTCGTGCTCTTTAACTACGACTCTTGAATAGATCGATCAGAAAGAATAACTTTGAGGTGGTTTCGTACCCTACAGTAATCTCTTCGTTTGTTCTCCGCTATTAGTGACTTTGGAGTGACTCTTTGTTGCATGTTGAGGGATAGTTATATGATCCAGTTCTGTTATTATTGTTGACAGAACTTGCACTAGTGAAAGTATGAACCCTAGGCCTTGTTTCAACGCATTGCAATACCCTTTTTGCTCACTTTTATCATTTGTTAGCTTGCTGTTTTTATATTTTCATATTACAAAAACCTATATCTACCATCCATATTGCACTTGTATCACCATCTCTTCGCTGAACTAGTGCTCCTATACAATTTACCATTGTATTGTGGGTGTTGGGGACATAAGAGACTCTTTGTTATTTGGTTGCAGGGTTGTTTGAGAGAGACCATCTTCATCCTATGCCTCCCACGGATTGATAAACCTTAGGTCATCCACTTGAGGGAAATTTGCTACTGTCCTACAAACCTCTGCACTTGGAGGCCCAACAACGTCTACAAGAAGAAGGTTGCGTAGTAGACATCATCAGGCCTTGGAGATAGGGCGGCAGATGGGACCACCACGCGGGTGGAGTCGTTGGTGCAGGAGTTGGGGCCGGGGGCACTCTGGCTGGCTCGCAGCGGGTATTGGTGGTGGGCCAGGCTTCACCAATCCATGAGTTAGTGGGGGAAGCGGAGCGGTTTCGGCCCGGCCATTGGTGAAGCCCCAGTGGCCAATTGAGGGAACTATAGCATGGATGGCTCCCATCCAGAACCGCAGGTTTTGCATGGCCATGCACATACGGACGTAGCAGACGCGGGGACCATGATCACAGAGACAGGCGCAGAGGTAGAGCTGGAAACAGTGGCACAAGGGAGTGGTGTAATGCCCAGTATGAGATTTGTAGCGACCACGATCCGAATGGACCGAAGTCTCTGTGTTCTGTGTCATCCCTGGATCGGTATGCTGACACACACAGTACTCGAGGATTTATAACAGAGGTAAATCACATGTATTAAGTAACGTAAATACTATTACCTCAATCGATCATAGCGGAAGCAACAAAGGT
Organism: Secale cereale; assembly: GCA_902687465.1. NCBI lineage: Eukaryota > Viridiplantae > Streptophyta > Magnoliopsida > Poales > Poaceae > Secale > Secale cereale. The sequence goes on from LR738711.1 coordinate 121,292,026, forward strand.
TGTGGATTCCCATCAACACCAATGGCAAAGTTGAGTGTAGAAATCGTAACCCTAACGTATCACTTACTCATCGTAAGATAATCCTGCAACATGAGACGTTGCAGCCACAAAGGGTCAGTACATTGAATGTACTGGAAATTTCACACAGTAATGATAATGATGAACAAAGCCTACAACTACATGCATATTTGGCTAGTTGAGGCTGTAAGGTTAAAGTTTTTGCGTAAAGCCAATTTTTCCCTACTTCAAAGGAATAGATTTTATTTAACTATCATGGTAGTTGAAACATCATTGAGAAGATAGACATCCTCTCAACCCCAATTAAAGTTCATCATTAAACCCAACAATATTAATTTATAGTAACATGATGAGATTCACATGATATCCAAGTACTAGATACTCAAGACGTCCGTAACCGGGGACACGGCTAATCATGATCAGTTTGTACACTCTGCAGAGGTTTGTGCACTTTTCCCCACAAGACCCGATCTCCTCCGTTTGATTTCTCGCACTGCATGATGTATGAGAAACGAATGACCGAGACACAGTCTTTCAGAAGCACTAGCCCTTACGACCGGGTGAACCGTACCAACCTACATCCCCTACATCTGCTAGTCCACCACTGTAAGAGTTCGCACGACTTACTCATACTATGCTAGAGCCCATAATAGCTTGTGGCTGCACACGGAAGTTTCTAGTATGAATAATCTCACGATCCCTTTGAGCCTGGGTGGTGGTCCAAAAGAAAAACAGGCAATCCCTGGAATACCCAGATGCCTCAATCCACCCAGATGTGTATTAATGTTGCCACCTTAAGTTGAACCATTAATTAACAAACTCACATCTGTCATGGATACACTCACCCAATCCACGTCTACAAGCATAGCATGGCCTAACAGCAAACGTAGAAGTAACTCCCAAAGGTTCGAATATAACGCAGGTAATAGGTACTACCTCAATCTACTTCCCAGTCCCACAAGTTAATTTATCCTACTCATGCAATGTGTTTGAGGATATAACTAATGCAATGAAAACTGGGTATTGGAAAATATGATCAAAGTGTGAACTTGCCTGCAATGTTGATGAAGATGATTCGCACTCAAAACTCTTTATAGATCTACTCGTCACACTCCGGTCAATCTATCGTAAGCAAGCAATGGTAACCACACATAAGCAATCACTCAGAAAGCTCGGACAGAACGAATAAACACTTCGAAAAACTTCGAAAACAAATGAATGACTCTTCAAACATAAAACAATTTCCAACAGTACCAAAATTATGTGAATTTGTCCTTATCAGAAAGTTTAGGTCAAGAGCTTCGATTTGCAAAAAGAATCAACTAAATCGGAGTTACGAAACACAAGTTATGATCAAACAAAGTTTGAATCTAAAACTAGTTGAATTCAAATTTTAAAATTTTCAAAAACATGTTTGAGTTGTATTACTGGATAGAGGGCTTCGTAACGAAGACGTGTGCGTTGGTTTCGTTGGATTTGGACCAACAGGTAAAAAGTTATGGCCGTTTGAAGTGTAGGGACTATTCTGTAAATAAAAATATTCACATATAAGCCCCTGGCCGAATAACTAAACAGAAAAAGAAAAGAACTATCGAGCGAACGCTCGCTATTAGGGTCTAACCAGTGGGCGTTCACTGAATAGATCTATACAAAATAAAAAAACCGATCTAATATAGATAAACCTAACTAAAAGAAAAACCGGGGTGGGTGGCGGTTTTACCGGTCCAGGAAAAAAAATTCTACGGGTCCGGCGGTTCGGGCGAACCGGGGTGGATCGGAGTGGCGGAGCTTGGAGCTCCGGCGACGGCGACGGCGGCGAGCTCCGGCGCGGGGCTGCGGCGGCTTGCGGGCGACGGTGCTGCTGCGGCTTGCGGGCGGCGGTGCTGCTGCGGGGCGCGGCGCTTGCGGTGGCGAGGAGCAACGGCGGCGGCAGGGCAGAGCAGCGGCGGCAGCGGCGATCTGCATTGGCGACGGCGGCGCGTGAAGTGCGGGGCGGCGGCGATGATGCGAGAGGAGGGGAGAGAGGATGTGACGCCCGAAGACCGACGTCCCAGAAGATTCTAGATGTTCCGGGTTCTCCCGTGTGTTTCTTTTGTGCTTGTGTTATTTATTTTGCATTGCATCATGCCATCATGACTTTAATTCTGCAACTCAACCAAATAAGTCTTGTGGACCTTCGGTCCATTTAAATCGAGGGAAGTATGACTTCTCTTTATAACATATATATATCATCCTAATATTTTTGGAGATATTATAAAAATATTCCATTGTTGGAAGCAACCATCACACACTTGCATAATTTTCCACATGTCTGTTCACTTCAAGTTTTGACTCCCACAACCTTGCTTGATCATCTTCTTCTCCTTCTTCGTTAGTCCATTTAAATTGTGGCATTCTATTTCCTGCACCAATTTAATGTTCATTCTTTTCCTATCAATTCTCAACCATGCCTTCAACATCCTTGCCAATTTTTAGTTCCTTTGGACTTGTTTTGGTTGGGTTAAAAAATGGCTCAAGTTTGAATTTAATTCAAACTTGAATTATTTTTATATCCTTAAAAATGTCCAAACTAGTTTATTAAAATTGTGCATAAATCTAGGAGTTCAAGTATATTTTTTTACTTCCTTCTTATTCTTCATATAACCCCCCTGGCCATTTTTTCCTTTTCATCATCGGGTTTTCGAGACTGCTTTTGTTTTTTAAGGCGAAAGGGCCCCTTGCGCTGCTTTGGGCCTCCCTCCTTGCGCCAGCAGCCGCCGGCCTCCCTGGCCATCTGGGCCTTCCCAGCGAGCCAGCCGCGCCTCTGGCCCATCAGGCCCAGCCATCATCCTTAACCCTAGCCTCCCTGCATCGATCCCCTTCTCCCCATCGACCCCTTCCTCCCTCCCGTGCGCCGTCAGAGAGAGGCAGAGAGAGAGTGCAGCGCCGCTCCCTCGGGCCCGATCCCGCGCGCAGCGCCCCTCCTTGCCTGCATCGACCGCCCGCTCTCCTCTCGATCCCCCTCGCCATTGCTCTCTCTCTCCCTCGGCCCCTGCGCCCGACCTTCCTCCTCTTCGCCAGATGTGCCCCCACCTCCTTCTTCCCCACCAGCGGCCTCCTCCTTGCCCGATCCATGGCGCTCCGCCGCCCCGGCCTCGTCTGCGTCGCGCCTCCCCTCCCTCCGTTCGGCACGCTGCCACCGGGCACATCCGCCCCGAGGACGACCCCGCGCCTCCTCGAGGACGCCGGCGAGCCTGCTGCCTCCCCAACTCCAACGCGCCGCTGCCTCGCCAAGGAGTCGCGCCCGGCCTCCGCGGTGGCCACCGGAGCTGTTGTAGAGCAGCGCCTCCATGCGAGCCGCGCCTCTGGACCTCCTCCTCGACCGCTGCTCTGCTCCAAGCTGCCATGCCTCGGGCTGGTTCAGGTTGCGCCGTCCGCTAGCGCTTGCAGCGCGCCTCTCCATCGTTGTCATCTTCGATCCAAGTTGTCGCTGCCTCCCTCTTGATGTTGCTGTGACGCCAAGTACCCATACACATGGATACGTCAAGTTTATCTTCGAAATGAGAACGACTACACTTGGTGGATGCGACAAGTACCTCTACCGTCGACCCCGTGTACGACTACATGATGTGACGCCTCAAGTACCACTACGTCCGATGCCGCGACAAGTACCTCTACGGAAACTTGAACATCTACAGAACGTGTACCTCTACCTCCCACGACGACCGCGTCGACCCGTCAAGTTCAACTACGGGCATGTACCACTACCGCCGCGAGAACGACTACTTCCACTACTTCCCTCGACGATCTCGATCCTCCTCGAAATGAACGTTCCGAAGGTATACCCCGAGTCGAACGCCGATGTGGTGAACAAATGCTTGTTGTGTTGTATGAGATGTATCGGATGTTTGCATCATGTCCGTTGTGCCCTTGTTTGCCTTGGTGGCGACCCGTGGGAATCCGGTGATGGGATCACCCCACCTTTCATCTTGTTCGACTCGCTCACGCTACCTTGCTTTTGCACCGGCATCTCGACGAGTTGTCGGACCATCGGAACGTTGCCGTGGCACCATTTCTGTTCTTGTCGCCATGACACCCCTTTCTTTTCCGTCGTGGCGACCAAATGCATCATATCTCTTATGTCAACTTTTAATAAAATTGCATAAAACTTGATCATGTCATCCACATCATGATAACAACCATTGAATGTTTAATTGTTGTTGCTTTAATAATTGCTAAATTGGTCATGTGGGGTTTTCCGGAATTGTTGTTGTTATTTCCGGCCTCATTTAAAATGCCTAGATAGCTAGTTTACACTTGCTTCACCTCTTGCCATGTATTGCATCACATATATTCTTGTGTTGTTTTTCTGTGCTTCCTACCTTGCCATGTATTGCTTCTTGTATAGACTTGTCATGCATCATACCTTCCCATGTATTGCATCATATAGACTTGTGTTGTTTTGTTGTGCTTCCTACCTTGCCATGTATTGCTTCCTGTATAGACTTGTCATGCATCATACCTTGCCATGTATTGCATCATATAGACTTGTGTTGTTTTGCTGTGCTTCCTACCTTGCCATGTTTTGCTTCCTGTATAGACTTGTAGTGCATCCTATGTAGACTTGTGTTGCATCATACTTGATTGAGCATATTGTCATGTCTCGTGTGGTGTGTTTACCGTGTTGCTTGTTTCTTTCCGGTTTTCTTCCCTCATTAGATTCGGGTTCGTTCCGGAGTTGTGAGGTTCTGTTCGACTACTTCATGGATCCGTTCTTCTTCCATGCGGGATCTCAGGCAAGATAACCATACCCTTGGATACCTTTACTATCATTGCCATTGCTTAGTTGTCTCGATGCTATCGTTATATGTCGCGCTACCCATCATTATTGTCAGCCTCTCCTTGTTGCCATGAAACCTCTAACCTTTGAAACCTTCCTAGCAAAACCATTGTTTGGCTATGTTACCCGCTTGCTCAGCCCCTCTTATAGCGTTGTTAGTTGCAGGTGAAGATGAGGATCGTTCCAGGTGGGAACTTGTTGTTGGAATATCACAATATCTATTATTATTATTATTATTATTATTAACACACCTATACACTGGGCATGGGTGGAAGGCTTGGCCTTTTGCTCGGTGTTTTGTTCCACTCATGCCACCTTAGGCGCCGATAAACCGGCATTATGTTCCTTGATTTTGCGTTCCTTACACGGTTGGGTATATGGGGACCCATTGACACTTCGTCTTTGAATAAAACTCCTCCAGCAAGGCCCAACATTGGTTTGAATTTGCCTCATAATAACAACTTAATTAATTAATTAAAATTGCATAGGGGGACGCGTCCCCGAGTATTCTTCTACATAGCAGGGGGGCCAGTGCTAATGGTGTTGGTCCCAAACTAGAGCCACTTGCGGTGCCACCCAGTTATCTGGGGTCTTCGGTTACTGCACGTATTGCTCATCCGGACATGGCCTGAGACGAGATACACGGGGCTACTATCAGGGTGTCGGCACGCCGGGAGGTCTTGCTGGACTTGTTTTACCATTGTCGAAATGTCTTGTGCACCGGGATGCCGAGTCTGATTGGATTTCCCTAAGATAAGGGGTGATGATATTATATTTATCACTTCAGTTGATCGTGAGAGCTTGTGATGGGCTAAGTTGGGACACCCGTGCACGGTTATGATCTTTCGAAAGCCGTGCCCGCGGTTATGTGGCAGATTGGAATTTGTTAATGTCCTGTTGTAAAAAACTTGACAGAGGATCCGAAGTAAAACACACAACTATGTGAGTAACCGTGACTGTCTCTTTTCACTTTGAGAAGAGAACACGGTGGGGTTATGTTTGACTCGTAGGTAGTTCAGGATCTTTAGCGATCATTACTAGTTTGCGACTGTTTGCGTAGATTCTCATCTTATTCTTGTATTCGTAAGTTAGCCACCATATTATGCTTAGCCGCTGCTGCAACCTCACCACTACCCTTCTCCATACCCATAAAGCTTTGCTAGTTTTGATACCCATGGTTATGGGATTGCTGAGTCCTCGTGGCTCACAGATACAACACCAGATGCAGGTTCAGCCGAGAATGATGCAGGAGTTGGTTCAAGTACTTCACTGGGAGCTCGATGAAGAGAGTGGCCGTATGTATGTGACGTTTTCGACGATCAGTAGTGGTTCCTACTAGAGGCGATCGGACCTTGTGTTTTTGGTAGCTTTCATTTGGATCTTCACCCGTAGTCGGGTTGTCATGATATTTGGATGATGAATTGCTTATGTAATGTATTGTGTGAAGTGGCGAGTGTAAGCCAACTATCTCCTTTTGCAATTTCATCCCTATTTTTACATGAGTCGTGCAAATATACCAAACTTGAGATCATTCCAGAATGGGCTTATACCTTTAAGTCGTGCCTCGACACGTAGGAGGTATAGTCCCATCCTGGGCATTACAAGTTGGTATTCAGAGCCTTCTCCGACCTAGGATCCCCCACTGATTGATCGAATCATTGACGGTTGAGTCTAGGCACACACATGAAAATGTTTTGAGTCCTATATATATATATATATCGGAGAGTTGGATTTCTTTTGCTCCTCATCTCTTTTCACTCTGGTGAGGACTCCTGACGATTACTTGTCTCTTCTACTCTCAAAATTCACCAAATTTTTTTTAGGATCAGGCGAGTATTGTTTGAATTGTTCCGATGTCTTTGTGACGAGAACATTGTTCTCGATGCCTCCTGTCATTTAGGGGTTGTGGCAGTGTCCCGGGGAGTTGAGCTCCGAGGTGTTGTCGTCACAAATATATCGCAGCAGTTCTGGAATACTTAAGACGTCCGACATCGAAAACTCTCCTATGCGGTTAGTGGCAAGATAACCCCGACATCACCCAGTACTGGGGAGGTAGTTCGGGAGTATTGCCATAGCTTGTATAGTAGATGCGTTTCGAAGGTCCGAGGTAAACGGTTTCCGGAAATAACTGGTTATGTGTTGAAGGATGGATACAGCTGGATGTAGGATTAGAGTTGAGTGCGCGATGCTTCCCCTGTATCCCCAACACCTGGTTGCATAACTGGGAACTTTCGGAAATTAATAGGTGGGTTCATCTAGTAGCTCGTAGGCATTCTTCTAACGAATGCATGATATGGAGTTCGGGGTTCTACATTGAGTGAAGTAGTTTTATGGGCGTTTGTTCCAATCGGGAGTTGCATCTTAAAGGGTCCTTGGCTATGCTGATCCAGGGATTGCAAAACCCTTTTGTAACACGTTCCATAAGCTTTCAGCACGAATATGTCGAATGAAGCTTCTATCTTGTATTTGTTCTATCTGCTCCTTATTGCTTTTATTTACCTTTTGTTCTCCCAAGTGGCTTCTCGACAAGTTGATGTACCTACGGAATTCATTCGTTCAATTCTCCGTTCGAATGATATTGTGAAGATCATGTTGCAACTTATCTATCCGTTGTTTTTGTGTTGATTCTCGTATTCGAGTTGCTTCGATGTCAAGTGCTGATTCCATACCTTTCCTAATCGGTATTCTCATATTTCTATGGGAGTGCTAGTCCTTCTTGATCATCAAGATTGTCATGTTAAATTCTTTTAGTCGGCGTGCTTCTCCTCAAGTTAACCCGATCCTTTCAATATGTGCAAGACCAAGTCCTGGTTTTTCTTAACGGTGCATGTTTCATTCATGCAAAGTTGTCTTTGTTTTTTCCCCACCCTCCCACCCTTCTTCTTCTCAGAGCCAGAATTCTTAACCAAGTATCCATTTTATTCATGTGATGTTTCTTCATTCATTTCCTTCAATGTTCTTATCCGGTGATTTCTCGTGAAGATGCTCAAGAGCTTCAAGTTCATCATTCTCCGTTCTCATTTCTTCTCCGGTGGAATAAAATTCTAGCTTCGGTCATGATCATATCTCTTCCTTTTTGTTTCACATGTTTTCCCATGTTGAATTTCTTTTTCGAAGTCTCTCTTGTTTATTCATCTCTCTCTAACTCTTCTCCGGAGTGTACAGGACAACTCAGAGGATCCATAATTCCATTCTTAATCCGTTCAAACTATTTGGAGGTGGTTATCTCGCTCAAGCCATTTAATTCAACCGGTGCAATATCTCTTAAGCAATCTTTTTCAACGGTGATTTCTTTAGTGGGCCCTAACCCACAGGTCTTTTTCCACGATCTGACCTGACTCTTTTTTTTCGGAGAATTATTTCAAAGTGTGATGTAAGAATGATTTCCATCGGTCACATGCCTTCTCCAAGATTGTTTCCAATTATTCTCATCTTTAGCTCTACCTTCCATCTTTTCATTCTTCTGGAGTGTCTCAAATTCTTCAAGGTGGTTCTCGTTGTCATTCTCAGCATTGAAGACCAAAGAAGAATTTCTCATAAATCTTGGTTTTTTTTCCGTCAAGATTCGTGGTTCTAGCTTCATGCCATACTCATTATTGTCCAGATTGTGAGGAATTCTTTTATACCATCCGAAGCATTTCATGAATCCTTTCCATTGTGATCCTCCGAAGCCATCATTTCAGAAGATTTCTTCGTTCTCAGTTTTCAACTTCGTCCTCCAAATATTCTTCATTGATGCCTCTTCGTTCGTCTCCATATTCTTACGGTGGTTCTTTCAAGATTACTCTTCCGTTGTTATCGTATTCATTCATTTGCTCTTTTCATCATCCTACCGGTGATTTGTTCAAGATTTTTCCCAAATTCGGCTATTCCTCTCTCCTATCCTTTTCAAGAAGAATAGGTAGTGTGCCAAATCCATTGCTTGTCGCCAATTCAAATTGGTGAAGGATATGCATAACATAAATCTTATTCTAGTTTCTTCCAAGAGGTTAATCCCTTCCTTCGGAGTTTGTTCAGAAGGAATATATTCTCGATTCTAAGTTGTTCATATTGCTTTCCGGAGTTCCAAGTTATTTCCATTATATCATTTCAAAGCTCCATCTAATTCATCGCAGGCCTTGAATCTTATTCTTTTCATCTTTCACTTCTCATGCTTTCATTACCGGAGTTCTTCATGGTGGTTCATCAGGATTTAATTCATCCTCGAAGTGTTCTTTAAGATTCTTGTTGGAGCTCAAGCATTCTTTATCATGCTTTCCAATTGCAATCCTTTCTACCTTATCTTTTCAGATGGTGTTATGTCATTCTTGACAATTCCTTCATGAATTATGATTCACGAGTTATCAAGACTGAGATATTTAAAACCATCATTTTCCTTGTTCAGGAGATCTTTCAACCCTTCAATTATTCATTGGAGTTATCTTGGGTTATAATTCACCTAAAAGCATTCCCTAAGAATTGTTGCTATTATGGTGCTTATAAATGACCCAAGTTCTTCATTTATCATTCCGGGGAAATAAGTTTTTCATCTCCTTGTTGATCTCAATCCAATCAATTTTTTTCCATTAGTGGTTGGCTATCACCTCTAATCTTGAGATGTTTTCCATAAGGCCACAACAAGCTTATTCTTTTCGTTGTTGATTTCCATCAACTCTATTCAATCCATCATTGTAAGGATGCTCTTTCAAACTCATTCGTGGGAGAAGTTGTCATTTTCTTCCCCGTTCTTTCTTTAAAACGATCTAGCATCTATTCTTTCATTCCGGAGGCATTGTAATATTGCTCTCTTCGTCCCATCATCTTGTCATATCAAGATCATATTCTTCCCTTGCTTGTATTTTTAACGGAGTTTTGTGTCCTCCATTCAAGTTCTTTCATCTTATCTAGTTTTTTCCTCTATTTTCAACCGGAGTGCTGTTGGAATCCTTCTTACCCCTTGTGCCATTCTTTCAATGTTCCAGAGGCTGTGTGTTGTTGTTTTCATCAAGTATCATCCCAACTTGGCAAGTTCATGTTCAATTCCTTACATTTTCAGTCGGAGTGCTGTTCGAATTATGTCATTCTTATTCCTTGGCTATACCATTGCGGTTTCATATTCTTTTGGTTCGTAAGCTCTTGCTTCATGTCTTTCAACCTATTTAGGTTCTCATAATGCTCCTTGTTGCTCTTTCTAATGGAGTGTTTTCATATTCATTCATCTCTGTTGTATTCTTCTTTCAATTTGGTCAACCTCTCAGGTTCGTGGTTTCACTCGTTTGTCAAAGAAGCAACTTTGTTTTACCTCTTCCTTTTTCCGTTTCACTCGGTGCCATATCTAGGATCTCGGGTCGAGATCCTCTGTTAGTGTGGGAGAGTCGTGACGCCCGAAGACCGACGTCCCAGAAGATTCTAGATGTTTCGGGTTCTCCCGTGTGTTTCTTTTGTGCTTGTGTTATGTATTTTGCATTGCATCATGCCATAATGACTTTAATTCTGCAAGTCAACCAAATAAGTCGTGTGGACCTTCGGTCCATTTTAATCGAGGGAAGGATGACTTCTCTTTATAACATATATATATCCTCCTAATATTTTTGGAGCTATTATAAAAATATTCCATTGTTGGAAGCAACCATCACACACTTGCATAATTTTCCACATGTCTGTTTCACTTCAAGTTTTGACTCCCACAACCTTGCTTGATCATCTTCTTCTCCTTCTTCGTTAGTCCATTTAAATTGTGGCATTCAATTTCCTGCACCAATTTAATGTTCATTCTTTTCCTATCAATTCTCAACAATGCCTTCAACATCCTTGCCAATTTTTAGTTCCTTTGGACTTGTTTTGGTTGGGTTCAAAAATGGCTCAAGTTTGAATTTAATTCAAACTTGAATTATTTTTATCTCCTTAAAGATATCCAAACTAGTTTATTAAAATTGTGCATAAATCTAGGAGTTCAAGTATATATTTTTACTTCCTTCTTATT
>LR738711.1:121302903-121394500 GCA_902687465.1 Secale cereale
CCCCCCCCCCCCCCCCCCCCGACCATTTTTTCCTTTTCATCATCGGGTTTTCGAGACTGCTTTTGTTTTTTTAAGGGGAAAGGGCCCCTTGCGCTGCATTGGGCCTCCCTCCTTGCGCCAGCAGCCGCCGGCCTCCCTAGCCATCTGGGCCTTCCCAGCGAGCCAGCCGCGCCTCTGGCCCATCAGGCCCAGCCATCATCCTTAACCCTAGCCTCCCTGCATCGATCCCCTTCTCCCCATCGACCCCTTCCTCACTCCCGTGCGCCGTCAGAGAGAGGCAGAGAGAGAGTGCAGCGCCGCTCCCTCGGGCCCGATCCCGCGTGCAGCGCCCCTCCTTGCCTGCATCGACCGCCCGCTCTCCTCTCGATCCCCCTCCCCATCGCTCTCTCTCCCTCGGCCCCTGCGCCCGACCTTCCTCCTCTTCGCCAGATGCGCCCCCGCCTCCTTCTTCCCCACCAACGGCCTCCTCCTTGCCCGATCCATGGCGTTCCGCCACCCCGGCCTCGTCTGCGTCGCGCCTCCCCTCCCTCTGTTCGGCACGCTGCCACCGGGCACATCCGCCCCGAGGATGACCCCGCGCCTCCTCAAGGATGCTGGCGAGCCTGCTGCCTCCCCATCTCCAACGCGCTGCCGCCTCGCCAGGGAGTCGCGCCCTGCCTCCGCGGTGGCCACCAGAGCTGTTGCAGAGCGACGCCTCCACGCGAGCCGCGCCTCTGGACCTCCTCCTCGACCGCTGCTCTGCTCCAAGTCGCCATGCCTCGGGCTGGTTCAGGTTGCGCCGTCCGCTAGCGCCTACAGCGCGTCTCTCCATCATTGTCATCTTCGATCCAAGTTGTCTCCACCTCCCTCTTGATGTTGTTGTGACGCCAAGTACCCCTACACATGGATACGTCAAGTTCATCTTAGAAACGAGAACGACTACACTTGGTGGATGCGACAAGTACCTCTACCATCGACCCCGTGTACGACTACATGATGTGACGCGTCAAGTACCACTACGTCCGATGCCGCGACAAGTACCTCTACGGAAACTTGAACATCTACAAAACGTGTACCTCTACCTCCCACGACGACCGCGTCGACCCGTCAAGTTCAACTACGGGCATGTACCACTACCGCCGCGAGAACGACTACTTCCACTACTTCCCTCGACGATCTCGAACCTCCTCGAAACGAATGTTCCGAAGGTATACCCCGAGTCGAACGCCGATGTGGTGAACGAATGCTTGTTGTGTTGTATGAGATGTATCGGATGTTTGCATCGTGTCCATTGTGTCCTCGTTTGCCTTGGTGGCGACCCGTGGGAACCCGGTGACGGGATCACCCCACCTTTCATCTCGTTCGACTCGCTCATGCTACCTTGCTTTTGCACCGGCATCTCGACGAGTTGTCGGACCATCAAAACGTTGTCGTGGAACCATTTCCGTTCTTGTCGCCATGACACCCCTTTCTTTTCCGTCGTGGCGACCAAATGCATCATATCTCTTATGTCAACTTTTAATAAAATTGCACAAAACTTGATCATGTCATCCACATCATGATAACAACCTTTGAATGGTTAATTGTTGTTGCTTTAATAATTGCTAAATTGGTCATGTGGGGTTTTTCGGAATTGTTGTTGTTATTTCCGGCCTCATTTAAAATGCCTATATAGCTAGTTTACACTTGCTTCACCTCTTGCCATGTATTGCATCACATATAGTCTTGTGTTGTTTTTCTGTGCTTCCTACCTTGCCATGTATTGCTTCCTGTATAGACTTGTCATGCATCATACCTTGCCATGTATTGCATCATATAGACTTGTGTTGTTTTGATGTGCTTCCTACCTTGCCATGTATTGCTTCCTGTATAGACTTGTCATGCATCATACCTTGCCATGTATTGCATCATATAGACTTGTGTTGTTTTGATGTGCTTCCTACCTTGCCATGTTTTGCTTCCTGGATAGACTTTTAGTGCATCCTATGTAGACTTGTGTTGCATCATACTTGATTGAGCATATTGTCCTGTCTCGTGTGGTGTGTTTACCGTGTTGCTTGTTTCTTTCCGGTTTGCTTCCCTCGTTAGATTCGGGTTCGTTCCGGAGTTGTGAGGTTCTGTTCGACTACTTCATGGATCCGTTCTTCTTCCTTGCGGGATATCAGGCAGGATGACCATACCCTTGGATACCTTTACTATCATTGCCATTGCTTAGTTGTCTCGATGCTATCGTTATATGTCGCGCTAGCCATCATTATTGTCGGCCTCTCCTTGTTGCCATGAAACCTCTAACCTTTGAAACCTTCCTAGGAAAACCATTGTTTGGCTATGTTACCCGCTTGCTCAGCCCCTCTTATAGCGTTGTTAATTGCAGGTGAAGATGAGGATCGTTCCAGGTGGGAACTTGTTGTTGGAATATCACAATATCTATTATTATTATTAACTCACCTATACACTGGGCATGGGTGAAAGGCTTGGCCTTTTGCTCGGTGTTTTGTTCCACTCATGCCACCTTAGGCGCCGATAAACCGGCATTATGTTCCTTGATTTTGCGTTCCTTACACGGTTGGGTATATGGGGACCCCTTGACACTTCGTCTTTGAATAAAACTCCTCCAGCAAGGCCCAACATTGGTTTTAATTTGCCTCATAATAACAACTTAATTAATTAATTAAAATTGCATAGGGGGTCGCGTCCCCGAGTATTCTTCTACATAGCAGGGCGGGCCAGTGCTGATGGTGTTGGTCCCAAACTAGAGCCACTTGCGGTGCCACCCAGTTATCTGGGGTCTTCGGTTACTGTACGTATTGCTCATCCGGACGTGGCCTGAGACGAGATACGCGCGGCTACTATCAGGGTGTCGGCACGCCGGGAGGTCTTGCTGGACTTGTTTTACCATTGTCGAAATGTCTAGTGCACTGGGATGCCGAGTCTGATCGGATTTCCCTAAGATAAGGGGTGATGATATTATATTTATCACTTCAGCTGATCGTGAGAGCTTGTGAAGGGCTAAGTTGGGACACCCCTGCAGGGTTATGATCTTTCGAAAGTCGTGCCCGCGGTTATGTGGCAGATTGGAATTTGTTAATGTCCGGTTGTAAAAAACTTGACAGAGGATCCGAAGTAAAACACACAACTATGTTAGTAACCGTGACTGTCTCTTTTCACTTTGAGAAGAGAACACGGTGGGGTTATGTTTGACTCGTAGGTAGTTCAAGATCTTTAGCGATCATTACTAGTTTGCGACCGTTTGCATAGATTCTCATCTTATTCTTGTACTCGTAAGTTAGCCACCATATTATGCTTAGCCGCTGCTGCAACCTCACCACTACCCTTCTCCATACCCATAAAGCTTTGCTAGTTTTGATACCCATGGTTATGGGATTGCTGAGTCCTCGTGGCTCACAGATACTACAACACCAGATGTAGGTTCAACCGAGAATGATGCAGGAGCTGGTTCAAGTACTTCACTTGGAGCTCGATGAAGAGAGTGGCCGTATGTATGTGATGTTTTTGACGATCAGTAGTGGTTCCTACTAGGGGCAATGGGACCTTGTGTTTTTGGTATCTTTCATTTGGATCTTCACCCGTAGTCGGGTTGTGATGTTATTTGGATGATGAATTGCTTATGTAATGTATTGTGTGAAGTGGCGAGCGTAAGCCAACTATCTCCTTTTGCAATTTCATCCCTATTTTTACACGAGATAATTCTAGAATGGGTTTATACCTTTAAGTCGTGCCTCGACACGTAGGAGGTATAGTCCTATCCTGGGCATTACAGAGGAGGCGGGCCTCGCCTTTTATAGGCGGGGTCGGGGTGGTCGTGGCGTGGGGAAGGGGTCGGCGAGGTGGCCGGAGCGGCCACGACGGCGCGGGCGTGTGCGCTCGGGACTTTGTCCCGAGCTCGAAGGCGGCGGCGTCCTGGGCCGGCTGGGCCTTCGGCCCAGTTCGGTCTGAAGGGAAAAACTTTTTTAGTTTTTAAACACACAAATAATAAAAGAAAAGAAAAAGAAAGCAATATATAATATAGGCATATTACATATCAAAATTTGCAGAAAAATAAACCCTACAACATGAACATTTTTCTATAGTCAAATAAAATCCTCACAAATTCTGATAAATCAAAAGATGCTACTGTTGTAATAAAAACCAGTAAAGATCATTTTTAAAATACTAAAATGACTTCAAATTTATTTTTCTCCAATTTTCTGCTGTAGGGAATCATGTTACCCTAATTTCCATATATTTTATTTTTGGAGAAAAATAATTTGAATAAAAACCAAATAACTCAATATTTGAAATTGAGTTCCAGAAAATTTCAGAAAAACTTCCAACTCATATTTCCTATAATTCGAAGAAGTCATTTTATCTTCTCTCGGGAAAATCATTGAGTCACATAAAGTTTCTAAATTTGAAATATCTCGAGGTTGAAATTCAAAATCCTTTCAAACCCTTTATCATTTAAAATAAATGGAAGAAGTCATATTATCTTCGCTCTCGGGTTTTGTGTTGAAAAGAAGTTAAATTCTCCAGAGATCAAAAGTAAAGTGAAAGTTTGGGAAAGTCATTTCATTCCCTCTCATTTAACTTTCAAAAGTTTCATATTTCACTCAATTTCACACAGCACATCAAACAACAATCAAATCTATCTATTTATTATAACATTCCAAAATTTAGAATTTTGGGATGTTACAAACCTACCACACTTAAATGAATCTCGTCCTCGAGATTCGGAGAGGCTAGCAAGAAATAGGTTAGGGTTTGGGGGTCTCCTAACAAATCCACTGATTGGTGTGGCCTAGTGTGCTACCACACTTAGGAACATGGATATTGTTCCATCAAAACTCAGGGACTCCATCCTTTGGGTTGACGGCGTCGGTCTTCTCAAATCTTCAGGGTATTTCCTTCTCCGGCTATTTCGGAAGTGGCATAACCTTTGTCCTCAATTCTTGTGCCCTTTCATCTTGGTAAGGTTCTTTCGAGACTGGTTCCTCTTAGCTGACAGGTCTAGCGCCAATACTAACAAATATTGATATCTCATGGTGGTCATCAAACAATTTATTGGGTCCCTGCAGAAGACAGGTCTGGGCTTCATCCACACCGTATATCCTACGGTTGGCAACAACAAGCCGTGTACCAGGGAAAAACTTCTATACCTTTCTAAGGATTAAACAAGGTTTTAACATCGTCGTCTCTCTACTATAGGTAAGTCACTCAGATTTACCCACCCATATAACAAAGGCGAATAATAAGAGTAAGTCGGTATGGTGATCAATCCACCCCGCACCCAAATCATTACCTTGTATATGAAAGAAATATGCCCTAGAGGCAATAATAAAGTTGTTATTTATATTTCCTTATATCATGATAAATGTTTATTATTCATGCTAGAATTGTATTAACCGGAAACTTAGTACATGTGTGAATACATAGACAAAACAGAGTGTCCCTAGTATGCCTCTACTAGACTAGCTCATTGATCAAAGATGGTTCTGTTTCCTAACAATAGACATGAGTTGTCATTTGATCAACGGGATCACATAATTAGGAGAATTATGTGATGGACAAGAGCCATCCGTTAGCTTAGCACTATGATCGTTTAGTTTTACTGCTATTGCTTCCTTCATGACTTATACATGTTCCTATGACTATGAGATTATGCAACTCCCGAATACCGTAGGAACACCTTGTGTGCTATCAAACGTCACCACGTAACTGGGTGATCATAAAGATGCTCTACAGATGTCTCCGAAAGTGTTCGTGGTGTTGGCATAGATCAAGACTAGGATTTGTCACTCCGAGTGTCGGAGAGGTATCTCTGGGCCCTCTCGGTAATGCACATCATAATAAGCCTTGCAAGCAAAAGACTAATGAGTTAGTCACGAGATGATATATTATGGAACGAGTAAAGAAACTTGCCGGTAACGAGATTGAACTAGGTATAGAGATACCGATGATCGAATCTCGGGCAAGTAACATACCAATGACAAAAGGAACAACGTATGTTGTTATGCGGTTTGACCGATACAGATCTTCAAAGAATATGTAGGAGCCAACATGAGAATCCAGGTTCCGCTATTGGTTATTGACCGGAGATGAGTCTCGGTCATGTCTACATAGTTCTCGAACCCGTAGGGTCCGCACGCTTAACGTTTGATGACGATCGGTATAATGAGTTTATGAATTTTGATGTACCGAAGGAGTTCGGAGTCCCGGATGAGACCGGGGACATGACGAGGAGTCTCGAAATGGTCGAGATGTAAAGATCGATATATTGGATGACTATATTCGGACATCGGAAAGGTTCCGAGTGATTCGGATATTTTTCGGAGTATATGGGCCTTATTGGGCCATACGAGAATAGAAGAGAAAGCTTAAATGGAAGGAGGCGCGCGCCCCCCCTCTAGTCCGAATTGGACAAGGGGTGCAGCCCCCTTTTCCTTCTCCATCTCCACCTCTTCTCTCCTACTCCGGAAAGGAAAGGGGAATCCTACTAGGACTTGGGAGTCCTAATAGGACTCCCCACACTTGGTGCACCCCCTCTAGGGCCGGCCTCTTCCTTGCTCCTTTATATACGGGGGCAGGGGGCACCCTAGGACACACAAGTAGAATTGTTTTAGCCGTGTGCGGTGCCCTCCTCCACAGAAACACACCTCGGTCATACCGTTGCAGTGCTTAGACGAAGCCCTGCGCCGGTAGATACATCATATCCGTCACCACGCCGTCGTGCTGACGAAACTCTCCCGTGAAGCTCAACTAGATCAAGAGCTCGTGGGACGTCATCAAGCTGAACGTGTGCTGAATGCGGAGGTGCCCTACATTCGGTACTTGATCGGTTGGATCGCGAAGAAGTTCGACTACATCAACCGCGTCACTAGACGCTTCCGCTCCCGGTCTACGATGGTACGTAGACACACTCTCCCCTCGTTGCTATGCATCTAGTAGATAGATCTTGCGTGATCGTAGGAAAATTTTGAAAATACTACGTTCCCCAACAGTGGCATCATGAGCCAGGTCTATGCGTAGATGATATGCACAAGTAGAACACAATGAGTTGTGGGCGATACTAGTCATACTGCTTACCAGCATGTCATACTTTGCTTCGGCGGTATTGTGAGATGAAGCGGCCCGGACCGACATTACGCGTACGCTTACGCGAGACTGGTTTCACCGTTATGAGCACTCGTTGCTTAAAGGTGACTGGCGGGTGTCTGTCTCTCTCACTTTAGATGAATCAAGTGTGCTTACGCCCGGTCCTTGTGAGGGTTAAAATAGCACATACTTGACGAAACATCGTTGTGCTTTTGTATGCGTAGGTAAGAACGGTTCTTGCTAAAGCCCGTAGCAGCCACTTAAAACTTGCAACAACAAAGTAGAGGACGCCTAACTTGTTTTTGCAGGGCATGTTGTGATGTGACATGGTCAAGACATGATGAGTTATACGGTTTTGTATGAGATGATCATGTTTTGTAAAGTTATCGGCAACTGGCAGGAGCCATATGGTTGTCGCTTTATTGTATGAAATGCAATCGCCATGTAATTGCTTTACTTTATCACTAAGCAGTACCGATAGTCGTAGAAGCAATAGTTGGCGAGACGACAACGATGCTACGATGGAGATCAAGGTGTCGCGTCGGTGACAAAGGTGATCATGACGGTGCTTTGGAGATGGAGATCAAAAGCACAAGATGATGATGGCCATATCATGTCACATATTTTGATTTGCATGTGATGTTTATCTTATTATGCTTCTTAGTTTGCTTAGAACGACGGTAGCATTATAAGATGATCCCTTACAAAATTTCAAGGTACAAGTGTTCTCCCTGAGTATGCACCATTGCGAAAGTTCTTCGTGCCGAGACACCACGTGATGATCGGGTGTGATAAGCTCTACGTTCAAATACAATGGGTGTAAGACAGTTTTGCACACGTAGAATACTCGGGTTAAACTTGACGAGCCTAGCATATGCAGATATGGCCTCGGAACACTGGATACCGAAAGGTCGAGCGTGAATCATATAGTAGATATGATCAACATAAGATGTTCACCATTGAAACTACTCCATCTCACGTGATGATCGGACATGGTTTAGTTGATTTGGATCACGTGATCATTTAGATGACTATAGGGATGTCTATCTAAGTGGGTGTTCTTAAGTAATATGATTAAATTGAACTTTAATTTATCATGAACTTAGTCCTCGTAGTATTAGCATATCTATGTTGTAGGTCAATAGCTCACGATGTCTCTCCCCGTTTATTTTTTATATGTTCCTAGATAAAACTAAGTTGAAAGATGTTAGTAGCAATGATACGGAATTGTTCCGTGATCTGAGGATTATCCTCATTACTGCACAGAGAATTATGTCCTTGATGCACCGCTAGGTGACAGACCTATTGCAGGAGCAGATGTAGACGTTATGAACGTTTTGACAAAAGCTCGGTATGATGACTACTTGATAGTTTAAGTGCACCATGCTTTACGGCTTAGAATCGGGACTTCAAAAACGTTTTGAACGCCACGGAGCATATAAGATGTTCCAAGAGTTGAAATTAGTATTTCATACACATGCCCGTGTCGAGAGGTATAAGACTTCTGACAGTACTATGCCTACAAGATGGAGGAGAATAACTCAACCAGTGAGCATGTGCTCAGATTGTCTGGGTACTACAATTACTTGAATCAAGTGGGAGTTAATCTTCCAGATAAGATTGTAATTGACAAAGTTCTCTAGTCACTATCACCAAGTTAGTAGAACTTCGTGATGAACTATAATATGCAAGGGATGACGAAAGGAATTCCTGAGCTCTTCGCGATGCTGAAGTCGGCGAAGGTAGAAATCATGAAAAAGCATCAAGTGTTGATGGTTAACAAGACCACTTGTTTCAAGTAAAGGGCAAAGGGATAGAAGGGGAACTTCAAGACGAATAACAAGCAAGTTGTCACTCCCGTGAAGAAACCCAAAGCTCAAACTCAAGCCTGAAACTAAGTGCTTCTACTGCAAAGGAAATGGTCACTGGAAGTGGAACTGCCCTAGATACTTGGCGGATAAGAAGGATGGCAAAGTGAACAAAGGTATATTTTGATATACAGATTATTGATGTGTACTTTACTAGTGTTCATAGCAACCCCTGGGTACTCGATACCGGTTCAGTTGCTAAAATTAGTAACTCGAAACGAGAATTGCAGAATGAACGGAGACTAGTTAAAGGTGAAGTGACGATGTGTGTTGGAAGTGGTTCCAAGATTGATATGATCATCATCGCACACTCCCTATACTTTCGGGATTAGTGTAAAACCTAAATAAATGTTATTTGGCATTTGCGTTGAGCATGAATATGATTTGATCATATTTATTGCAATACGGTTATTCATTTAAAGTCATAGAATAATTATTATTTTGTTTACATGAATAAAACCTTCGATGGTCATACACCCAATGAAAATAGTTTGTTGGATCTTGATCATGGTGATACACATATTCATAATATTGAAGCCAAAAGATGCAAGGTTAATAATGATAGTGCAACTTATTTGTGGCACTGCCGTTTAGGTCATAATGGTGTAAAGCGCATGAAGAAACTCCATAGTGATGGACTTTTGGAATCACTTGATTATGAATCACTTGGTGCTTGCGAACCATGCCTCATGGGCAAGATGACTAAAAATTCGTTCTCCGGAACAATGGAGCGAGCAACAGATTTGTTGGAGATCATACATACAGGAGGTGTTTGTTTCGATGAGTGGTAACGTAAACGTAAAGGGGAACTGAATACACACTGTAACAACACTGGAATGGACAAACCTGATTCTGTTTGGTTCTGTAGTGTAAAGGAAACAAATCAAGAACAGATCAGATCAAGATCTGCAGGAGGAGCTTGATGGAGGAGGAAGATATTGATCCAGAGATGGGCCTTGTTGCTCCTCGTCGACGGCTTCGGCGGTACATCCTCGACGGCGGCTTCGGTGGTACATCCTCGTCGGCGGCTGCGGCGGCGGCTGGCTGGCGTGGTCGTTCCCGACGACTGGATCAGGAGGAGAAGACCGAGTGGAGGCAGCGCCGCTGGACTCGAAGTGGGTCGATCGAGGGGTGGTGGTAGCGTTGGACTTGAAGGAAGGCGGCGGCGGCGGCGCTGGACTTGAAGGGCGGCGGCGGCGGCGGAGCATGCAGATCGAGGGGAGGAAGGAGTCGCGGGGGAGGAGGAGGGCTGGGGGTGAGGAGCGCTCGAGGGTAGGAAGGAATCCTTTACCGGTCGGGGGTGGGGGTATCGACCGATCACTGTCCCGGACCTGATTACGAAGGGACCTGATTACACAAGGTCGTCACCAAACGCACGTAAGGTTATCCATTTACGACGTAAACAGATGACGGGCGAAAATTGCTTAAACAAACACCTCAATAGATGTATGTGGACCAATGAGTGTTGAAGCTCGCGGCGGGTATCGTTATTTTCTGACCTTCACTGATGATTTGAGCAGATATGGGTATATCTACTTAATGAAGCGCAAGTCTGAAACATTTGAAAAGTTTAAAGAATTTCAGAGTGAAGTGGAGAATCATCGTAACAAGAAAATAAGAGTTTCTACGATATGATCGTAGAGGTAAAATATTTGAGGTAGCAAGTTTGGCCTTCAGTAAAAACAATGTGATATAGTTTCACTACTCACGCCACCTGGAACACCACAGTGTAATGGTGTGTCCGAACGTCATAACTGTACTTTATTAGATATGGTGCGATCGATGATGTGTCTTACCGATCTACCACTATCGCTTTTGGGGTTATGCATTAGAGACAGCTACATTCACGTTAAATAGGGCACCATCTAAATCCGTGGAGATGACACCGTATGAACTGTGGTTTGACAAGAAACCTAAGCTCTCATTTTTTTAAGTTTGGGACTGCGATGCTTATGTGAAAAAGTTTCAACATGATAAGCTCGAACCCAAATCGGAGAAGTAAATCTTCATAGGATACCCAAAAGAAACTGTTGGGTACACCTTCTATCACAGATCCGAAGGCAAGGTCTTTGTTGCTAAGAGTGGATCCTTTCTAGAGAAGGAGTTTCTATCGAAAGAAGTGAGTGGGAGGAAAGTAGAACTTGATGAGGTAATTGTACCTTCTCCCGAATTGGAAAGTGGAACATCACAGAAACTAGTTCCATTGATTCCTACACCAATTAGTGAGGAAGCTAATGATGATGATCATGAAACTTCAGATCAAGTTTCTGCTGAACTTCGTAGATCAACCAGAGTTCGTTCCGCATCAGAGTGGTATGGCAACCCGGTTCTGGAAGTCATGTTACTGGACCATGATGAACCTACGAACTATGAGGAAGCGATGATGAGCCCAGATTCCGCAAAATGGCTTGAGGCCATGTAATCTGAGATGGGATCCATGTATGAGAACAAAGTGTGGACTTTGGTTGACTTGCCCGATGATCGGCAAGCCATAAAAAATAAATGGATCTTCAAGAGGAAGACTGACACTGACGGTAATGTTACTGTTTACAAAGCTCGACTTGTGGCGAAAGTTTTTCAACAAGTTCAAGGAGTTGACTACGATGAGACTTTCTCACCCGTAGCGATGCTTAAGTCTGTCCGAATCATGTTAGCAATTGCCGCATTTTATGAAATCTGGCAAATGGATAACAAAACTGCATTCTTTAATGGATTTATTAAAGAAGACTTGTATATGATGCAACCAGAAGGTTTTGTCAATCCTAAAGGTGCTAACAAAATGTGCAAGCTCCAGCGATCCATCTATGGACTGGTGCAAGCATCTCGGAGTTGGAATATACGCTTTGATAAGTTGATCAAAGCATATAGATTTATACAGACTTGCGGTGAAGCCTGTATTTACAAGAAGTGAGTGGGAGCACTACAACCTTTCTGATAATTATATGTGAATGACATATTGTCGATCGGAAATGATGTAGAATTTTCTGGAAAGCATAAAGGAGTGTTTGAAAGGTGTTTTTCAAAGAAAGACCTTGGTGAAGCTGCTTACATATTGGGCATCAAGATCTATAGAGATAGATCAAGACGCTTGATAAGACTTTCGATGAGTACATACCTTGATAAGATTTTGAAGTAGTTCAAAATGGATCAGTCAAAGAAGGAGTTCTTGACTGACTTGTAAGGTGTGAAGTTGTGTAAGACTCAAAGCCAGACCACGACAGAAAAATATAGGGAGAATGAAAGTCATTCCCTATGCCTCGGCCATAGGTTCTATAAAGTATGCCATGATGTGTACCAAACATGTTGTGTACCTTGCCATGAGTTTGTCAAGGGGGTACAATAGTGATCCAGGAGTAGATCACTGTACCGCGGTCAAAATTATCCTTAGTAACTGGATGACTAAGGAAATGTTTCTCGATTATGGAGGTGATAAAGAGTTCGTCGTAAAGGGTTACGCCGATGCAAGCTTTCACACTAAATCCAGATGACTCTAAGTATCAATCTGGATGCGTATTGAAAGTGGGAGCAATTAGCTAGAGTAGCTCCATGCAGAGCATTGTAGACATAGAAATTTGGGAAATACATACGGATCTGAATGTGACAGACCCGTTGACTAAACTTCTCTCACAAGCAAAACATGATCACACCTTATTACTCTTGGGTATTAATCACATAGCGATGTGAACTAGATTATTGACTCTAGTAAACCCTTTGGGTGTTGGTCACATGGCGATGTGAACTATGGGTGTTATTCACATAACGATGTGAACTATCGGTATTAAATCACATGGCGATGTGAGCTAGATTATTGACTCTAGTGCAAGTGGGAGACTGAAGGAAATATGCCCTAGAGGCAATAATAAACATGTTATTTATATTTCCTTATATCACGATAAATGTTTATTATCCATGCTAGAATTGTATTAACCGGAAACTTAGTACATGTGTGAATACATAGACAAAACATAGTGTCCCTAGTATGCCTCTACTAGACTAGCTCATTGATCAAAGATGGTTATATTTCCTAACCATAGACATGAGTTGTCATTTGATCAACGGGATCACATCATTAGGAGAATGATGTGATGGACAAGACCCATCCGTTAGCTTAGCACTATGATCGTTTAGTTTTACTGCTATTGCTTCCTTCATGACTTATACATGTTCCTATGACTATGAGATTATGCAACTCCCGAATACCGTAGGAACACCTTGTGTGCTATCAAACGTCACAACGTAACTGGGTGATCATAAAGATGCTCTACAGGTGTCTCCGAAAGTGTTCGTGGTGTTGGCATAGATCCGAGTGTCGGAGAGGTATCTCTGGGCCCTCTCGGTAATGCACATCATAATAAGCCTTGCATGCAAAAGACTAATGAGTTAGTCACGAGATGATGTATTACGGAACGAGTAAAGAGACTTGCCGGTAACGATATTGAACTAGGTATAGAGATACCGACGATCGAATCTCGGGCAAGTAACATACCAATGACAAAAGGAACAACGTATGTTGTTATGCGGTTTGACCGATAAAGATCTTCGAAGAATATGTAGGAGCCAATATGAGCATCCAGGTTCCGCTATTGGTTATTGACCGGAGATGAGTCTCGGTCATGTCTACATAGTTCTCGAACCCGTAGGGTTCGCACGCTTAACGTTTGATGACGATCGGTATTATGAGTTTATGAGTTTTGATGTACCGAAGGAGTTCGGAGTCCCGGATGAGACCGGGGACATGACGAGGAGTCTCGAAATGGTCGAGATGTAAAGATCGATATATTGGACGACTATATTCGGACATCGGAAAGGTTCCGAGTGATTCGGGTATTTTTCAGAGTATATGGGCCTTATTGGGCCATACGGGAATAGAGGAGAAAGGCCAAAAGGAAGGAGGCGCGCGCCCCCCCTCTGGTCTGAATTGGACAAGGGGTGCGGCCCCCTTTTCCTTCTCCCTATGCACCTCTTTCCTTCTCTCCTACTCCGGAAAGGAATGGGGAATCCTACTTGGACTTGGGAGTCCTAATAGGACTCCCCACACTTGGCGCGCCCCCTCTAGGGCCAGCCTCTCCCTTGCTCCTTTATATACGGGGGCAGGGGGGCACCCTAGGACACACAAGTTGAATTGTTTTAGCCGTGTGCAGTGCCCCCCTCCACAGAAACAAACCTCGGTCATACCATTGCAGTGCTTAGACGAAGCCCTGCACCGGTAGATACATCATATCCGTCACCACGCCGTCGTGCTGACGAAACTCTCCCATGAAGCTCAACTGGATCAAGAGCTCGTGGGACGTCATCAAGCTGAACGTGTGCTGAACACGGAGGTGCCGTACATTCGGTACTTGATCGGTTGGATCGCGAAGAAGTTCGACTACATCAACCGCGTAACTAGACGCTTCCGCTCCCGGTCTACGAGGGTACGTAGACACACTCTCCCCTCGTTGCTATGCATCTAGTAGATAGATCTTGCGTGATCGTAGGAAAATTTTGAAAATACTACGTTCCCCAACAGTATATGGTTTAGTGAATCTTGAATTCTAACACTTCTGTCATCCTCACAAGCATTGCGGAATTTCTCTTGTCGACGAACTGAGTTCGGAGAAATCCATTGATTCTGCAAGCCAAACAAAACATCTAACGTTTCTTCACAACCCTCGGGTTTAACGTAACCACCTATAAAATCGTCTGTTGATAAGGTCGTCACTTCTACCAGGGTTTTACCTTCAGCAAGAATGTGCTTGCTTCCTTGACAGGTCCTGGGGCCTGTGGGTTATGGCTCATCTCACCACTAGCAACACTTGGTCTCATCCTTGGGTTGCAAATGCTCATACTTCCAACATCCAACTTCTTGTCTCTCTTAAATCCATCCAATTTGTTTGGTATCCCTTTCTTCTGGGTACCAAACTGAGCGTAATTACTCACACTCATCCTTGGGTAGTCCTTTCCAAGTCGGACGTATCTAATCACTAGCTAGTGTATTCGGGTAACGGGTGTTGGATTCTACCACACTTAAAATGAATAACACTAGTTTCTTCAAGATCTTATTCCATGCATCATGTCTTCACTCATCACCTTTTGTAGTACCCACCTATAATATCCAAAATCAATACCATGATGCCAACTGTATTGATTTTTCAACTTACTACGATCTACTGCACTTCCATTGCATGCTTCAACTCCAATACTTAGCACAAAACTCCTTCTTCTTGGTACAATCTATAGCAAAATGCACTGCTTTACTACAGCAGAAACATAACACTTCTGACAAGTCTCGTGGTTCCCTTATAATTACGTAGCCTCCTTTAGGTCCTCGGCTTGTAGGTCCACTTCAGAACTTGTATATCCTTAACTCATCCTTGGGGTCACTATAGTTCCATACTCCAGCCTTACATCCTCTTAAAAATCCAATTGTACTTCTTTCCTTCATACTCTTGGGGTAAGCCTCATATCAAAATAAACTCCAACTTATTTGTGCAATCTCTACTCCTTGGAGCAACACTTTCCTTTCTATTGGTCCAGGGTTCACTCAGTAAGGTTCAACTAAACAAAATGCACTGGTTCATCCATAATCCATATTCTCCTCATATCAAATCTTGTATTACTACTTGAACCAGTATTCAACACTCCAGTTACAAAGGTGCTTCACTACAAATGTTGCCATCCACATAGTGGGGTATGGTCAAACATTCCTCCCATCTTTATTCCTTTGTCCTTGCGAAGGACGCTTCAATCCCACTGGAATTGTGCAACATGATTCTTAAAATCATCAATCTTTTGCTTCATACTATTGGCTGTGTGCTTCATCTCCACCATCTCTGCATGCATCATACTCAGGCATCCCTGGGTATAACGAAGTCTTGCTTCGAGTATTTATCCGATTTGACGTATGGCCTCCATAGCAGCTTCACGAACAGAGTCGAAGAATGTTGGTCGTGGTACTCGGGAGATAAAAAGGTATTGACCCATAGTTTTTGGGCAAACTCCTTTCACACGATGGAGGTGTACCTCCACGTACCAAAGTTCAACTCCATTCTCCATGAAGGGATAACCCTTGTAAACTGCATCTCCTTCCAGGTGAATATGCTTCATCATGTCCTTCGGGATCTTTGGATAATCCTGATCACTAGTCAAGGTCATGATGGTTTCTGGGCCTTTGAGAAAAGACTCGTAAAGGGTTGTCATCTGTAGGCATAAGACAGAAGGGGTTCTTAGGACAACATACAGATATCTTCGGGTAAAACGGGGTCTATTGTCCGAGAAAGGTTTGGGGTCAACTGGTCCATGGGTTCTAGGTTTTGGTCGGGGTGAGATAGCAAGAGAGGCACTCACAATCATCCAACAACTCATAACCCTTCCTTTCTACCTTCCAACAATATCAACTTCTTCTGCTTCACGAACTATTACAATGTTCTTTCCATAGCTCAACTCAACATTGAAAAAGGTGTATTCCTTATTAATCTACATGCTTCATTCCAATATGAAGATCTCAACTACTCAATTCAATCTTTCTCCAGTCTAGACCTTCTCTTAGCAAAATGCTCTACTTCCTTGTAGTGTAAACTAATGTCATCAGACAATCTAAGGGCTTCATGGTGGCTATCTTAGTTCACTAGGTTCTTGGCTTCCTTGTTGGGCAGTTGCTAGCATAATGACCTAAATCCATGCACCGGTAACATGTGATGTGACTCGGCTCCTTTTCCATAGAAATTGGGTTATTCTTGGGACACATGTTCTTCCTCTTACTTGACTTCTTCGTTCCTATCAATTCTTCTATCTCCTGTGGATCAAACTCTACTTCTTCTGTTGGGAAGTCTCCCAGATACTCTTGACTTTCCTTCATGCAATACTGTGAAAGGTGTCCTTCTTTTCCACATGAGTAGCAAGCACGTGAGTAATATTTGTCTAGTCCTTCTCCATCAGGGTCATCAATATCTTCCTCCCTCGTGGATTCCTTTAAGGTTTCCTTGAGGACTTCCTTCATAGCTTCTTTCTTTTGCTGGATTGTTCGTTGCACCATGGGGTAAAAGTGACACTGAGCAGGGTAATGGGTAGTCCCTTCACACAAGAAACAAGTAATCTGCCTAGTTGGGCATTCTTCAGCTAGGTGACTTCCTTCACAATTAGGGCATTCATCCTTATGCTCCTCCTGGGTGTGTCCTATTTCTCCACAAATCCTGCAAGCACAAGGCTTATTCTTCGGCTTGTCACCACGCTTTCGGATGAGACGGGATCTTAATAGGATCTTCTTGAATTCCTTCCAATTTCCGGCTACTCTACATCCTTGTATGGCTCGATGCATCTTCCACCATGTTGCAGTACTTTTTGTAAAGTACTGAAGAGCGTATTGAACCTCATACTTCCTTTCAACCAAATTCTTCCTGAAGTGGTCCTCCATGTTTTGTATCCATAGTTGTGCCTCCGGTTGGGTCATTTGTCCAGAGACTTCAAGTCTATCTTCAGTCATCCTCTATTGGTCCAAGGATTTTGGGATGAGATTCAGAAGAGATAGAGAGAGATACACTCAATACAAACAATAGTTTTGAAAAGACGGGTTTTAGGTTGTGGCCGTCAGAAAACATCAAGAAAATGACGGCTCACAATCGTCGTATCTATCGTAAGTACATAACAAGGGTTTGGTCTTCTAACGGTCATCATATCTTCAAAGTTGTCAACTCTTCAAATCTTCGGAGTATCCATTCATGCAGCTTCAACACTTCCAATGCATAGTGAACTCATCTTTACTCTGAAGTGGTCCAAATGGTAAATGGTATTGTCTAACTATTTAAGGTCAAAGGGAAAGTTTGATAAAGCTCGGAAAAAGAAGAGAAATAAGAATCTTTTTGAAAAGAAAGGTTTAGAGAAATCCTTTCCTATGGTCTGGCCAGTTTCTTGGGTCACGTCCTACAGTCAACATGTGCTCTGATACCATCTTGTAGCAACCACGATCCGAATGTACCGAAGTCTCTGTGTTCTGTGTCATCCCTGGATCGGTATGCTGACACACATAGTACTCGAGGATTTATAACATAAATCACATGTATTAAGTAACGTAAATACTATTACCTCAATCGATCATAGCGAAAGCAACAAAGGTTGTGGATTCCCATCAACACCAACGGCAAAGTTGAGTGTAGAAATCGTAACCCTAACGTATCACTTACTTGTCGTAAGATAATCCTGCAACATGAGACGTTGCAGCCACAAAGGGTCAGTACATTGAATGTACTGGCAATTTCACACAGTAATGATAATGATGAACAAAGCCTACAACTACATGCATATTTGGCTGGTGGAGGCTGTAAGGTTAAAGTTTTTGCGTAAAGCGAATTTTTCCCTACTTCAAAGGAATAGATTTTATTTAACTATCATGGTAGTTGAAACATCGTTGAGAAGATAGACATCCTCTCAACCCCAATTAAAGTTCATCATTAAACCCAACAATATTAATTTATAGTAACATGATGAGATTCACATGATATCCAAGTACTAGATACTCAAGACGTCCGTAACCCGGGACACGGCTAATCATGACCAGTTTGTACACTCTGTAGAGGTTTGTGCACTTTTCCCCACAAGACCCGATCTCCTCCGTTTGATTTCTCGCACTGCATGATGTTTGAGAAACGGATGACCGAGACACAGTCTTTCAGAAGCACTAGCCCTTACGACCGGGTGAACCGTACCAACCTACATCCCCTACATCTGCTAGTCCACCACTGTAAGAGTTCGCACGACTTACTCATACTATGCTAGAGCCCATAATAGCTTGTGGCTGCACACGGAAGTTTCTAGTATGAATAATCTCATGATCCCTTTGAGCCTGGGTGGCGGTCCAAAAGAAAAACAGGCAATCCCTGGAATACCCAGATGCCTCAATCCACCTAGATGTGTATTAATGTTGCCACCTTAAGTTGAACCATTAATTAACGAACTCACATCTGTCACGGATACACTCTCCCAATCCACGTCTACAAGCATAGCATGGCCTAACAGCAAACGTAGAAGTAACTCCCAAAGGTTCGAATGTAATGCAGGTAATAGGTACTACCTCAATCTACTTCCCAGTCCCACAAGTTAATTTATCCTACTCATGCAATGTGTTTGAGGATATAACTAATGCAATGAAAATTGGGTATTGGAAAATATGATCAAAGTGTGAACTTGCCTCCAATGTTGATGAAGATGATTCGCACTCAAAACTCTTGATAGATCTACTCGTCACACTCTGGTCAATCTGTCGTAAGCAAGCAATGGTAACCACACATAAGCAATCACTCAGAAAGCTCGGACAGAACGAATAAACACTTCGAAAAACTTCGAAAACAAATGAATGACTCTTGAAACATAAAACAATTTCAATAGTACCAAAATTATGTGAATTTGGCCTTATCAGAAAGTATAGGTCAAGAGCTTCGATTTGCAAAAAGAATCAACTAAATCGGAGTTACGAAACACAAGTTATGATCAAACGAAGTTTGAATCTAAAACTAGTTGAATTCAAATTTTAAAATTTTCAAAAACATGTTTGAGTTGTATTACTGGATAGAGGGCTTCGTAACGAAGACATGGGCGTTGGTTTCGTTGGATTTGGACCAACAGGTAAAAAGTTATGGCTGTTTGAAGTGTAGGGACTATTTTGTAAATAAAAATATTCACATCTAAGCCCCTGGCCGAATAACTAAACAGAAAAAGAAAAGAACTATCGAGCGAACGCTCGCTATTAGGGCCTAACCAGTGGGCGTTCACTGAATAGATCTATACAAAATAAAAAAAACCGATCTAATATAGATAAACCTAACTAAAAGAAAAACCGGGGTGGGTGGCGGTTTTACCGGTCCAGGAAAAAAAATCAACGGGTCTGGCGGTTTGGGCGAACCGGGGTGGATCAGAGCGGCGGAGCTTGGAGCTCCGGCGACAGCGGCGAGCTCCGGCGCGGGGCTGCGGCGGCTTGCGGGCGGCGGTGCTGCTGCGGCTTGCGGGCGGCGGTGCTGCTGCGGCTTGCGGGCGGCGGTGCGGCTGCGGGGCGCAGCGCTTGCGGTGACGAGGAGCAGCGGCGGCGGCAGGGCAGATGTCACACCCTGCATTTTGTAACATGTTATTTGTACCTTTGAAGCATAAAAATTTGGACCAGCAATTTTTTTTAGCATCATTTGGCTTTCATTTGAATTGAGTTTTTCTTCATATGCTTTTTCATGTGCTCATTAAAGTCAACTATGACCCCTTGTAGAATTCATCTCCATACCCAAAACTTCTGCCCAATGATCATGCCAAGTGTTATATAATAGTATAGTATTTTTCCTACAAAATTAATTTGGCCAAAATGTATTTTATAAATTAAGTTTTCCAAAAACCCCTGAATTGAGATTTGCACTGCAAGTACTTGATTTAGGGTCAGAAAATTATTTCAAAAGGTTTATTTGAGACCTAGTAGTCATAGGACTCCCAGAAACCACAAAGGTATAATTTTAAAAGTTATTTTCCTATTTTATTTAAGAGCTTTTTCTTAAGGCCAGAAATGGTCTTTAATAGGGGAAAATTATTTAACCGTTTCAAAAATATTTGCCAAAATTCAGAGAGACTCAGAGGACATATATTGTCCATATATAAGAGTTTCAACACTTGGTCATGTTCAAAATAATGGGCTAAACCCTCTAAAACCCTTTCTGGATATTTCAAGCTTTTGAAATATTTACAAAGGAAACTTTCTCCAAAAATTCCAGGGAAATTCTATCATGTCATATATGACATCTGTGATGATCTTGCCAAGTCCCATGCCTTGGGAAGCAAGAAAACATCCTCAAACCCCTTCATAACCATTCTGTCCATATTTGAAGTTTGAGCAACTTTACATTGCCAAAGTTGTCCAAATGCTCTCAAACCTGGTGCACATGCTAGAATGACCTAATAAGGCATCTAGACCAAATGGCACAATATTTGGAATAGAGCAACTTGATCAGATCACCTCAAAACCCTTTTTGTTCAAATGCAAATTTGAACAACTTTACATTACCAACTTTTTATCTGGAGCTTCAAACTTTGTGGGCATGATCAATACCCCAAATGATGATGCTACACCAAGTGGTGCATCAAGGGGAGATGATTAGCTTGACTCAAACAAGATGAAGTTGTTTCTGTTGATTTCTAGGGTTCACCAAAGTTACATTGGCTAGTTTCTTCAAATCAGCTCAAATTTGGTGAAGCACCCTATTTTCATATGTTATTCAATCCTGTTAAGTGCCATGTCAAGTGGAAGTCATTTGCTTGACCAAACACTGATCAAACACCTTCTGTAGATTTACTAAAATCTCCATCTTGATCACTTTTACTCTTCTCCATGGCCTCAACTTTTTACCACATGATCATTGAGTTACTAGCTACCCCCAGTAACTTCCCCAGCACCCCAGCTCCATGATTGAGGGGTAAGAACCCCAGTTTACCTTGCTGGACAGCAAGTTTTCACCAAGTCACCAGCATCCTCACTCTCTCTCAGCATCTCCAGGGCATCCAAGGCCGCAGGCCATTTCTTTACTCCTCCCTCAACCTTCTAGACACTCTGTGGCACGTTGGTTTTGACCAGAACGGCGAGAGCCCGATGATGCCAGCAATACGCACGCTCTGGAGCACGCTACAGTGCACCTCCGCACGGTGGCTCCAGCCAATCAGCCTCCCCCGACAGCCTCGGGCCTCCCCTTCGCGCCAGTCGAGGCCTCTCGACGTCCGCAACCTCCCCGGCGCTGTCCCCCCTCCTCCTGCGCCCTCCAGTGGTCGTCATCGCACGCGCACCGGCCGCCCGCAACGGCCACTCCTCTGCCTCGCACGCGCGCACGCTCCAGAAGCTCCCCCTCTCCTCCTCTCACCTCTACTGGACGTGGAGCTCGTCCAGGAACTCCGTGGACTCATCCCCTTGGCCTCCCGTGCGCTGTAGCCTCGAGCCGGAGCTCGCCGGCGCACTGGACCACGGGCATCCGTCGACCTCCTATATATAGCCCCTCCCGAGCCTCTCCAGCAGCACCAACAGCCTCACCTCACTCCATTGAGTCCTCCAGCACCCTCCACTCGACCCCAGGAAGTCCCAGTGCTTGGGATCGACCGGAGCTCCGCCGCATCGGGCTGCCAGTGATCCCGCAGTATGGGCCTCCCCTGCCCTTCCTTTCGCCCGATCTGAACCCGCCGTGCTCCACTAACCATTTCCCCCCTGTTTCCCCCTCTGTTTGCAGTCGGAAACGACCGGAGCAACAACCTCCCGACGAGCTTCTGTCGTCCCACCTCGCCGCCGGCGAACCTGACCTCCCCGGCGTGCCGCACCACCACCACTGCAACCGCCACTCGACGCTGAGTCCATTCCTGGCCTCCGTTGCCGTAGCCGTGGCCGGAAACCTCGCCGGTGAGCTCGCCGTCGCCGTGGCCGCAAGGTTGGAGATGACAGGCGGGCCCCGCCTGTCATCCCCACACCTCTCTCCCCCTCCTCTCTGCCACTGACCCACGGGCCCCGCCCGTCAGGTTCAAAAACCTGACGTGCGCGCG
Source organism: Secale cereale (assembly GCA_902687465.1). Lineage (NCBI taxonomy): Eukaryota > Viridiplantae > Streptophyta > Magnoliopsida > Poales > Poaceae > Secale > Secale cereale. The sequence continues at coordinate 121,325,364 of LR738711.1, forward strand.
CAGGCACCCGTGCGGCTGGGCTGGACCGCCCTGGGCCGTGCACTGTGGCCTTCTCTGGCCCAGTGCACAGGACACATTTTCCTTTTTCTTTTCTGTGATTGTTTTAAACATTTCTACAGAAAAGAATAATGGTCCAAATAAAATAATTCCAACTCCTAAAATCTTGTAATATTCCAACCTATTTAATGGTACCACTTTCACTCAAATCCATGAAACTTTTCTGTTCTGTTCAAATTTAAATTCAAATTTCAGCAGTAAAACTCCTGTTCTAAAATCAATATATTCCATTCTGTTACTCCAAAACTCCAACTAAGATTTTTTCCCCATCTTAGAAATCCCTCTAGTATTTTACAAAAATGAGTTGACATTTTTCTGAGCACCTTGATTTTTCTGTTTTGTCTGTATTCTTATTTTCCCGTGGTTATTATGCGACGTATAGATCCCGTATTTGACGAAGTTGCTGTGGAAGAAGAAGGAGAAGGGTTTGAAGACTTTGAAGACCAAGCCAATCCAGGCAAGCAGCCCTTTGACCATGATACACTTGTTCTTCGGAACCCGTATGTTTCCGATGCATGATGTTAGGGTTACGATAGTGACCTAGTTGATTCCACCATATGATGCATGCCACGATCTTGATCTTGCTATGTGCTAGATGACATGCATATGGGTAGTAGTGATGCTTAAATGATGCACGTGTGACATGAACCTTCGTAGTTGAGATCCTTGCATGAACCCATCGGGTGCCCCTAATGCCCGAGGGTGATGTTGAATTAGGTCATCACTTGAGAAAGAAGTGATGTGCCGGTAAATCATGTGCATGGTGGAATGATGGATTAGATTTATGTGTGACTACCGTCCCAACCAAACGTGTGCAACCACACTACCCCTTATGGGACGGGGCTTTATTGATTACTTAGGTCGATACTAGCATGGTGCCCGCATTACTGGTGACGGGAAGACTTGAGGTCTTTCCCGGGACGGGGTCGTGCTTGGATAGACGGCCATGACTATTTTTACAGGGCACCGGACACACCGTTGGTCCCTTCGGGTACGCGTGACATTGAAATTAGGGCAAGTCTCGTGATCTATTGTTTGTACCCGAGGGCCGTGTAACAACGAGTGGACTCTATGTTAGTGTCGTCTGAGGAAAGGTAATGACCGGGTGCTTACCCCGGGTACTTGAGGTACCGCGGGTCGTGGATGACACGGAAGTTCCCCGGATCTTGTGGGTAAAGTGCGCAACCTCTGCAGAGTGTAGAACTATTCGAATAGCCATGTCCACGGTCATGGACAGTTGGGTGGTGCTACTTAAACTATGTCCAGAATTTTACTTCATTGGTGGTAGTATGTGTGTGATGAGTCAAGGTGGTGACTTGACTCGATGAGTTCAATCTTATTCATGTTGATATCGGTAACCTGTCTTCGAGGTTACGCGAGGTTATTGATGCATAAACTTGATACTAGAATATTTATTCTAGCCTTTGCTAGATTGTTCATTATCGTTCAATTGCATTGTTACTTTGAACCACATCATGGGTTGCTTGCGAGTACATTCAAAGTACTCATTGGCTTGCCACTGGTTATTTAATTGGCCAGTCATGGAAGAACAGGAATATGAGGAAGAGTTCTTTGGAGACGATCATGCGAACTAGGATGCTATCCCAGTCAGAATGCCTGTAGGGTTAAGGCAGATGGCATGGGTTCTACCTGTTATCGAAGACTTCCGCTATTTGAGTTATTTGCTATTCAGCCCGTGAGGCTCTATCTATGTAAGACTTGGCCATAATGGCCTTAATTCGTGTAAGACTATTTGTATGGATGTAAGACTCTTGTTATTTCAGCTTCTGTGTGTTCAGTGAGCATTGATCTCTGGGATCACTATACACGTGCATTCGGTGATCTCGACTTCTAAGTCGGGGTCCCCACAGAGCTGGTATCAGAGCCATCCTGGTTGTAGGAAGCCTTAGTTAGCATGGGCGTTAGTTAGATGAGACCCCTTTTCAAAAACCTTCTGAACCTCTCTTCTTTTCTAAACCTGAGATTTTATTAGCTTATTAACCCCTCCTATTCCACCTTTGTAGATGCCCGCTGTACCCGAAGAGCACCTGACCACTGGGTTTCCCTTACTTCTCGAGGATAGCCTCCAGGAGTGTCAGTTCCACCGAGCACCCATCCTCACCTACCTTGAGCATTGGGTGAGCGATACTGAGGTGGAGTATCACGTGGAAGTGATCGTGAAGGCAAACGATCCTCCCACAAGTTGGTTCTTTGAGGGACCCCAGATGGCAACACTACCACTTGTTGTCGAGTCTGCTGCACTCAAGGCATTAACCCGTCTCCGCGAGCTTCTTCCGGAGATGGCAGCCAAGATGACAACTCGCTTCTTACCTTACCGGAAGGAAGGTGAAGAGGAAAGCAGCGCACTAGCCCCTCCACTGAAGGAAGGACTCTCGCTTCGGTTCCAGACCTACTTCAGTCTATGTGCCGACAGCTTGGCACAAGATTTGGCCTCGGAATCAATGAAGCTTCGAGAAGAACTTCACAAGACCAAGGCACTTCTTCGTCGAGCTCAAGAGAAGGCAAATAGGATCAAGAAGGAAGGAGCACCTTCTGGACAATCCGCTATCGCATATCGAGGCGGAAGGCCCTCCGAGGATGTATCTTCCAAGAATGAAGAACCACCTCGGCGACGCCGGATGACGGCAAGGGAATATCGCAAGCTTTTCCCTGCACCACCGACGAAGCACCGTCGTATCCAACTCCTCCACTCACCCACACCCTCAAGTGACAAGGGGGCCCAGACAGATGAAGACAAGGAGGAAGACCCAGAAGAGCCGGAATACGCGACCGAGCATTTCGCCGCTTAGGCATTATTCGCTACTCGGATATGCCAGTTGTAACCTCTACGGTAGGATAGGTCGTGTAACCCCTATGCGCAGTCGAGTCCTTGTATGGTTCATATTAAACCATCTAGTGTTCTCTTTTGTTGTGTCTGGATGTATGTCGTATTCTTCCTTCGGGAATGTGTAAACGACTACATCACCCATTTGGATTTTAATGAATGTGTTTTGGCCTTACGGCCCCTGCATGATTTGATTTAGTGTCACACCCACCCCCTTACTAGGCACCCATCTATCTTGCTTTCCTTCTTCCGAGTCATGAGACCTTTTACCGCTCCAACAGGATGCCTGTTGTAACTCGTACTGGTACCTCTACCCAGCAGCCCGAAGCCGGAGCATCCTCTCAGCCAGAGGCAGGCCACGACCAAACCAACGACCAAGCTCCACCACCACCTCCTCCAAGCATGGACATGGCTCAGCTTCTCCAAGCTTTCCGAGAGGAACGCCAAGCCAACACTGCAGCTCTTCAGCTGATTGCTCAAGCTGTCACCAACAACCGCCAGCCGGCGGGGAATGGCAATGGACGTTCCACGTTGGCAGAGTTCAAGAAGCATGCACCGCCAACCTTCATCGAGACTGCTGAACCCCTGGATGCAGATGACTGGGTCCGCTCCATTGAGGACATACTGGAACTAGTTGGATGCACCGAAGACCGCGAGAAGGTGGCTTATGCAGCCCACTGCCTCGGGGGGACTGCTAGAGCTTGGTGGGATGGATTCAAGGTCATGCATGCTGAACAAGACATCACTTGGGTTAACTTCACGGCAGAATTCCGCAAGGCCCACATTCCTTCCGGAATCATGGCTATCAAAAAGCGTGAGTTCCGAGCCCTGAAGCAAGGAAGTGGCACTGTCAAGGAGTACATGCAGAAGTTCAGTATTCTGTCAAGGTATGCCCCTGAAGATGTCAGCACTGATGCTGCCAAAAGGGAGCGCTTCATGGAAGGCCTCAATCAGACTCTGCAATACTCGCTTGTTGTGTGCGACTGCTCGTCTTTCCCTGACCTGGTGAACAAGGCACTTATGCTTGAAGACAAGCGGCGTGCTTTGGAAGACACTCGCAAGCGCAAGTTGGTCAGTAAGGGAAGTTCTAGCAACCCGAAGCCGCGTCCGTGGCAGTCAGCCCCGGCCAAGCCAACCTATCAGCAACCAAGAGCTCCTGCACCTCGTGCCAACCCTCAGCCTCAGCAGTATGCCAACCCCAGGCCAGCTTTCAACCTCAATACCAGTGGTGGCAACAAGATCAATCCAAACCAAGTCACTTGCTTTGGATGTGGTCAGCCCGGACACATCTCAAGGGTGTGCCCCAACAAGAAGCCTGATGCCCCGCGCCCCAATGCGCAGAACCAGGGACAAGGCCATGGATTGCCACCAAGGAACCCAGCTCCTCGCAATCCACCGAACCATGGGAAGGGACGTGTGAATCACGTCACTGCTGAAGAAGCCCAGGAAGACCCGGACGTCGTGCTGGGTACATTCCTTGTCAACTCAGCACCTGCAACTGTCTTGTTTGATTCTGGAGCAACGCATTCATTTGTCACTCAAAGATTTGCATTAAAAAGTGGCATGACCCCTACACCCATGAATAACCCTATGGTGGTACAAACCCCCGGAGCCGAGATGAGAGCCAAGATAGGCTGTAAAGGAGTCTGTATTACCATTAATGGTGTAGACTTCCTATCAGACCTTATCGTCCTGAGATCGCAAGGCTTGGATGTGATCCGAGGCATGAATTGGCTCAGCAAGCACCAAGGCTTGTTAGACTGTGCCAATCGGACAGTCACTGTGACCAATGACCAAGGAGTCAAAGTCAAGTTTGCTTCCAACTCCTCTTCCGCTCAAGCCGCTAAAGTCAACTGTCTGTCTGAAGTTGGGCTAGATCAAGTACCGGTGGTATGTGAGTACCCTGATGTCTTTCCAGATGAACTACCGGGAATGCCCCCTGACCGTGACATTGAGTTCATCATCGAGCTCGTGCCCGGAGCAGGACCCATCTATAAGAAGCCTTATAGAATAGGGATGGAGGAATTAGCTGAGTTGAAGAAGCAGCTGGAAGAGCAGCTAAGGAAGGGATTTATTCGCACAAGTGCCTCCCCTTGGGGATCTCCTGTTCTGTTTGTGGCAAAGAGGGACGGTACCATCCGCTTATGCATTGACTATCGTTCCCTCAATGAAGTTATGATCAAGAACAAGTATCCACTTCCCAAGATCGAAGATCTGTTTGATCAGCTCAGCGGAGCCAAGGTATTCTCCAAGATCGACCTCAGATCTGGGTACTACCAGCTAAAGATCAGACCCCAAGATATTCCGAAGACGGCATTCGTAACCAGATATGGCCTGTACGAGTGCACGGTCATGTCTTTTGGGTTAACCAATGCCCCAGCTTACTTCATGTATCTCATGAATAAAGTCTTCATGGAATATTTGGACAAGTTTGTTGTTGTCTTCATTGATGACATTCTTGTGTTCTCGAAGTCGGAGGAAGAGCACGAGCAGCACCTGAGGATGGTCCTAGACAAGCTTCGTGAGCACCAACTGTATGCCAAATTCAGCAAGTGTGAGTTCTGGCTGCATAAAGTTGGATTCTTAGGTCATATCTTGACCGAGGAAGGATTATCTGTTGATCCCGCGAAGATCGAAGTTGTGACCCAATGGCAATCTCCAACGACCGTCAAGGAAGTCAGAAGCTTCCTCGGACTAGCGGGCTATTACCGCAAGTTCGTGGAAGGATTCTCTAGCATTGCACGACCAATGACTCAGCTCCTCAAGAAGGACAAGAAGTTCGAGTCGACGCCAAAATGCGAAGAGAGCTTCCAAGAGCTCAAGAAGAGATTGACGACCGCCCCAGTTCTGGCAACACCTGATATTCACAAGGAGTTCGTGATATATTGTGATGCCTCTCGAACCGGATTGGGAAGCGTTCTGATGCAAGAAGGCCGCGTCATACCATACCTCTCCAGGCAGCTACGACCCCATGAGGAGAACTACGCTACTCACGATCTTGAGCTAGCGGTAGTAGTTCATGCCTTGAAGACATGGCGGCATTACCTCCTAGGGAAACGGTGTGAGATCTACACAGACCACAAAAGTCTGAAGTACATTTTCACCCAAAAGGAATTGAACATGAGGCAGCGGAGATGGTTGGAACTCATCAAAGACTATGACCTCAGTGTTCAGTATCACCCTGGGAAGGCTAACGTGGTGGCCGATGCCTTAAGCAGGAAGGCTTGCTCTTTGAATGCCGTTATTCAAGAAAGGCAGCCAGCCTTGTTTAAGGAGATCGAACAATTCAGTTTGGAATTGGTCACCCCTGGATTTCTGGATCATTTGGAAGTCAGACCGACCCTGATGGACGACGTCAAGAAGGCACAAGATGGACAAGGAAGCATTGAAGGCATCAAGAGGAAGATGAAGCTGGGCAAGGCCCCAGGATTCTCCGAAGACGAGCATGGGATTGTTTGGTACAAAGGTCGCATCTGCGTACCAAACAACACCGAGCTGAAGACGCTGATTCTGCAAGAAGCCCACGACACTCCGTATTCCATCCACCCCGGAGGAACCAAGATGTACCAAGACTTGAAGGCACGATTCTGGTGGCACGGGATGAAAAGAGAGATTGCAACTTATGTCGCAAAGTGTGATGTGTGCCAAAGGGTCAAGGCTGAATATCAGCGACCTGCTGGATTGCTTCAACCACTCAAAGTTCCTGAGTGGAAGTGGGATAAAGTCGGAATGGACTTCATCACTGGATTACCAAGGTCGAATAGAGGACATGACTCTATCTGGGTCATAGTCGATCATTTGACCAAGGTGGCCCATTTCATTCCTGTCAAGACCACTTATGATGGCAACCGGCTGGCAGCTCTCTACATCGACCGAATCGTAAGTCTTCACGGCGTTCCCAAGGAGATTGTGTCAGATCGAGGAACCCAGTTCACCTCAAGGTTCTGGAAGAAGTTCCAAGAGGCCTTGGGAACCAAGTTGTCTTTCAGCATAGCTTTCCACCCACAGACCGGAGGTCAGATAGAGCGAGTCAATCAGATTCTCGAAGACATGCTCCGAGCCTGTGTCCTAGCATATGGAGCCAAGTGGGAAGACTGTCTCCCTTTTGCCGAGTTCTCCTACAACAACAGTTACCAGTCAAGCCTTCAGATGGCACCATTTGAGGTGTTGTACGGACGCAGATGTCGCACACCCCTCAACTAGTCAGAGACTTGAGAAGGACTAGTCTTTGGACCGGATAATCTCCGCGCAGCAGAAGAGCAAGTCCAACTAGTCAGAGAGCGATTAAAGGCAGCCAAGTCAAGGCAGAAGAGTTATGCTGACACTCACCGTCGGGACATGAGTTTCCATGTCGGGGACCATGTGTACCTGCGGGTAACTCCTCTGAAGGGACCAAGCGTTTCCACGTCAAGGGGAAGCTCGCACCAAGGTTCATTGGACCCTTTGAGATCACCGCACGACGAGGAGAAGTGGCTTATCAATTGGAACTACCACCTGAGCTATCCAATGTGCACAATGTGTTCCATGTGTCACAACTCCGGAAATGTCTCCAAGTTCCACACAAGCCTAATCTCTACAAGGATGTTGATCACCAAGCCATTGATCTGCAGCCTGATTTGACCTACCGCGAGAAGCCCATTCGTATTCTGGACGAAGCAGAACGACGTATGCGAAGCCGTACCTTCAAGTACTTCAAGGTCCAGTGGAGCAACCACACCGAAGCAGAAGCAACCTGGGAACGAGAAGACTATCTTAGATCCGAGTTTCCCGACCTCTTTTAAGACCTAGTTTAGGAATCTCGGGGACGAGATTCTTGTAAGGGGGGTAGGTCTGTCACACCTTGCATTTTGTAACATGTTATTTGTACCTTTGAAGCATAAAAATTTGGACCAGCAAAAAATTTTAGCATCATTTGGCTTTCATTTGAATTGAGTTTTTCTTCATATGCTTTTTCATGTGCTCATTAAAGTCAACTATGACCCCTTGTAGAATTCATCTCCATACCCAAAACTTCTGCCCAATGATCATGCCAAGTGTTATATAACAGTATAGTATTTTTCCTACAAAATTAATTTGGCCAAAATGTATTTTATAAATTTAGTTTTCCAAAAACCCCTGAATTGAGATTTGCACTGCAAGTACTTGATTTAGGGTGAGAAAATTATCTCAAAAGGTTTATTTGAGACCTAGTAGTCATAGGACTCCCAGAAACCACAAAGGTATAATTTTAAAAGTTATTTTCCTATTTTATTTAAAAGCTTTTTCTTAAGGCCAGAAATGGTCTTTAATAGGGGAAAATTATTTAACTGTTTCAAAAATATTTGCCATAATTCAGAGAGACTCAGAGGACATATATTGTCCATATATAAGAGTTTCAACACTTGGTCATGTTCAAAATAATGGGCTAAACCCTCTAAAACCCTTTCTGGATATTTCAAGCTTTTGAAATATTTACAAAGGAAACTTTCTCCAAAAATTCCAGGGAAATTCTATCATGTCATATATGACATATGTGATGATCTTGCCAAGTCCCATGCCTTGGGAAGCAAGAAAACAACCTCAAACCCCTTTCATAACCATTCTGTCCATATTTGAAGTTTGAGCAACTTTACATTGCCAAACTTGTCCAAATGCTCTCAAACTTGGTGCACATGCTAGAATTACCTAATAAGGCATCTATACCAAATGGCACAAGATTCGGAATAGAGCAACTTGATCAGATCACCTCAAAACCCTTTTTGTCCAAATGCAAATTTGAACAACTTCACATTACCAACTTTTTATCTGGAGCTTCAAACTTTGTGGGCATGATCAATACCCCAAATGATGATGCTACACCAAGTGGTGCATCAAGGGGAGATGATTAGCTTGACTCAAACAAGATGAAGTTGTTTCTGTTGATTTCTAGGGTTCACCAAAGTTACATTGGCTAGTTTCTTCAAATGAGCTCAAATTTGTTGAAGCACCCTATTTTCATATGTTATTCAATCCTGTTAAGTGCCATGTCAAGTGGAAGTCATTTGCTTGACCAAACACTGATCAAACACCTTCTGCAAATTTACTAAAACCTCCATCTTGATCACTTTTACTCTTCTCCATGGCCTCAACTTTTTACCACATGATCATTGAGTTACTAGCTACCCCCAGTAACTTCCCCAGCACCCCAGCTCCATGATTGAGGGGTAAGAACCCCAGTTTACCTTGCTGGACAGCAAGTTTTCACCAAGTCACCAGCATCCTCACTCTCTCTCAGCATCTCCAGGGCATCCAAGGCCGCAGGCCATTTCTTTACTCCTCCCTCAACCTTCTAGACACTCTGTGGCACGTTGGTTTTGACCAGAACGGCGAGAGCCCGATGATGCCAGCAATACGCACGCTCTGGAGCACGCTACAGTGCACCTCCGCACGGTGGCTCCAGCCAATCAGCCTCCCCCGATAGCCTCGGGCCTCCCCTTCGCGCTAGTCGAGGCCTCTCGACGTCCGCAACCTCCCCGGCGTTGTCCCCCTCCTCCTGCGCCCTCCAGTGGTCGTCGTCGCACGCGCATCGGCCGCCCGCAACGGCCACTCCTCTGCCTCGCACGCGCGCACGCTCCAGAAGCTCCCCCTCTCCTCCTCTCACCTCTACTGGACGTGGAGCTCGTCCAGGAACTCCGTGGACTCATCCCCTTGGCCTCCCGTGCGCTGTAGCCTCGAGCCGGAGCTCACCGGCGCACTGGACCACGGGCCTCCGTCGACCTCCTATATATAGCCCCTCCCGAGCCTCTCCAGCAGCACCAACAGCCTCACCTCACTCCACTGAGTCCTCCAGCACCCTCCAGTCGACCCCAGGAAGTCCCAGTGCTCGGGATCGACCGGAGCTCCGCCGCGTTGGGCCGCCGGTGATCCCGCAGTACGGGCCTCCCCTGCCCTTCCTTTCGCCCGATCTGAACCCGCCGTGCTCCACTGACCATTTCCCCCCTGTTTCCCCCTCCGTTTGCAGTCGGAAACGACCGGAGCAATAACCTCCCGACGAGCTTCTGTCGTCCCACATCGCCGCCGGCGAACCTGACCTCCCCGGCGTGCCGCACCACCACCACTGCAACCGCCACTCGACGCTGAGTCCATTCCTAGCCTCCGTTGCCGTCGCCGTGGCCGGAAACCTCGCCGGTGATCTCGCCGTCGCCGTGGCCGCAAGGTTGGAGATGACAGGCGGGCCCCGCCTGTCATCCCGACACCTCTCTCCCCCTCCTCTCCGCCACTGACCCACGGGCCCCGCCCGTCAGGTTCAAAAACCTGACGTGCGCGCGCAGGCACCCGTGCGGCTGGGCTGGACTGCCCTGGGCCGTGCACTGTGGCCTTCTCTGGCCCAGTGCACAGGACACATTTTCCTTTTTCTTTTCTGTGATTGTTTTAAACATTTCTACAGAAAATAATAATGGTCCAAATAAAATAATTCCAACTCCTAAAATCTTGTAATATTCCAACCTATTTAATGGTACCACTTTCACTCATATCCATGAAACTTTTCTGTTCTGTTCAAATTTAAATTCAAATTTGAGCAGTAAAACTCCTGTTCTAAAATCAATATATTCCATTCTGTTACTCCAAAACTCCAACTAAGAATTTTCCCCATCTTAGAAATCCCTCTAGTATTTTAGAAAAATGAGTTGACATTTTTCTAAGCACCTTGATTTTTCTGTTTTGTTTGTATTCTTATTTTCCCGTGGTTATTATGCGACGTATAGATCCCGTATTTGACGAAGTTGCTGTGGAAGAAGAAGGAGAAGGATTTGAAGACTTTGAAGACCAAAGCCAATCCAGGCAAGCAGCCCTTTGACCATGATACACTTGTTCTTCGGAACCCGTATGTTTCCGATGCATGATGTTAGGGTTACGATAGTGACCTAGTTGATTCCACCATATGATGCATGCCACGATCTTGATCTTGCTATGTGCTAGATGACATGCATATGGGTAGTAGTGATGCTTAAATGATGCACGTGTGACATGAACCTTCGTAGTTGAGATCCTTGCATGAACCCATCGGGTGCCCCTAATGCCCGAGGGTGATGTTGAATTAGGTCATCACTTGAGAAAGAAGTGATGTGCCGGTAAATCATGTGCATGGTGGAATGATGGATTAGATTTATGTGTGACTACCGTCCCAACCAAACATGTGCAACGACACTACCCCTTATGGGACGGGGCTTTATTGATTACTTAGGTCGATACTAGCATGGTGCCCGCATTACTAGTGACGGGAAGACTTGAGGTCTTTCCCGGGACGGGGTCGTGCTTGGATAGACGGCCATGACTGTTTTTACAGGGCACCGGACACACCGTTGGTCCCTTCGGGTACGCGTGACATTGAAATTAGGGCCAGTCCCGTGATCTATTGTTTGTACCCGAGGGCCGTGTATCAACGAGTGGACTCTATGTTAGTGTCGTCTGAGGAAAGGTAATGACCGGGTGCTTACCCCGGGTACTTGACGTACCGCGGGTCGTGGATGACACAGAAGTTCCCCGAATCTTGTGGGTAAAGTGCGCAACCTCTGCAGAGTGTAAAACTATTCGAATAGCCGTGTCCGCGGTCATGGACAGTCGGGTGGTGCTACTTAAACTATGTCCAGAATTTTACTTCATCGGTGGTAGTATGTGTGTGATGAGTCAAGGTGGTGACTTGGCTCGATGTGTTGAATCTTATTCATGTTGATATCGGTAACCTGTCTTCGAGGTTACGTGAGGTTATTGATGCATAAACTTGATAGTAGAATATTTATTCTAACCTTTGCTAGATTGTTCATTATCGTTCAATTGCATTGTTACTTTGAACCACATCATGGGTTGCTTGCGAGTACATTCAAAGTACTCATTGGCTTGCCACTGGTTATTTAATTGGCCAGGCATGGAAGAACAGGAATATGAGGAAGAGTTCTTTGGAGACGATCATGCGAACTAGGACGCTATCCCAGTCAGAATGCCTGTAGGGTTAAGGCAGATGGCATGGGTTCTACCTGTTATCGAAGACTTCTGCTATTTGAGTTATTTGCTATTCAGCCCGTGAGGCTCTATATATGTAAGACTTGGCCATAATGACCTTAATTCCTGTAAGACTATTTGTATGGATGTAAGACTCTTGTTATTTCAGCTTCTGTGTGTTCAGTGAGCATTGATCTCTGGGATCACTGTACACGTGCATTCGGTGATCTCGACTTCTAAGTCGGGGTCCCCATAGAGCTGGTATCAGAGCCATCCTTACTGTAGGAAGCCTTAGTTAGCATGGGCGTTAGTTAGACGAGACCCCTTTTCAAAAACCTTCTGAACCTCTCTTCTTTTCTAAACCTGAGATTTTATCAGCTTATTAACCCCTCCTATTCCACCTTTGTAGATGGCCGCTGTACACGAAGAGTACCTGACCACTGGGTTTCCCTTACTTCTCGAGGATAGCCTCCAGGAGTGTCAGTTCCACCGAGCACCCATCCTCACCTACCTTGAGCATTGGGTGAGCGATACTGAGGTGGAGTACCACGTGGAAGTGATCATGAAGGCAAACGATCCTCCCACAAGTTGGTTCTTCGAGGGACCCCAGATGGCAACACTACCACTCGCTGTCGAGGCTGCTGCACTCAAGGCATTAACCCGTCTCTACGAGCTTCTTCCGGAGATGCCAGCCAAGATGACAACTCGCTTCTTACCTTACCGGAAGGAAGGTGAAGAGGAAAGCAGCGCACTAGCCCCTCCATTGAAGGAAGGTCTCTCGCTTCGGTTCCAGACCTACTTCAGTCTATGTGCCGACAGCTTGGCACAAGACTTGGCCTCGGAATCAATGAAGCTTCGAGAAGAACTTCACAAGACCAAGGCACTTCTTCATCGAGCTCAAGAGAAGGCAAATAGGATCAAGAAGGAAGGAGCACCTTCTGGACAATCCGCTATCGCATATCGAGGCGGAAGGCCCTCCGAGGATGTATCTTCCAAGAATGAAGAACCACCTCGGCGACGCCGGATGACGGCAAGGGAATATCGCAAGCTTTTCCCTGCACCACCGACGAAGCATCGTCGTATCCAACTCCTCCACTCACCCACACCCTCAAGTGACAAGGGGGGCCAGACAGATGAAGACAAGGAGGAAGACCCAGAAGAGCCGGAATACGCGACCGAGCATTCCGCCGCTTAGGCATTATTCGCTACTCGGATATGCCAGTTGTAACCTCTACTGTAGGATAGGTCGTGTAACTCCTATGCGCAGTCGAATCCTTGTATGGTTCATATGAAACCATCTAGTGTTTGCTTTTGTTGTGTCTGGATGTATGTCGTATTCTTCCTTCGGGAATGTGTAAACGACTACATCACCCATTTGGATTTTAATGAATGTGTTTTGGCCTTACGGCCCGTGCATGATTTGATTTAGTGTCACACCCACCCCCTTACTAGGCACCCATCTATCTTGGTTTCCTTCTTCCGAGTCATGAGACCTTTTACCGCTCCAACAGGATGCCTGTTGTAACTCGTACTGGTACCTCTACCCAGCAGCCCGAAGCCGGAGCATCCTCTCAGCCAGAGGCAGGCCACGACCAAACCAATGACCAAGCTCCACCACCACCTCCTCCAAGCATGGACATGGCTTAGCTTCTCCAAGCTTTCCGAGAGGAACGCCAAGCCAACACTGCAGCTCTTCAGCTGATTGCTCAAGTTGTCACCAACAACCGCTAGCCGGCGGGGAATGGCAATGGACGTTCCACATTGGCAGAGTTCAAGAAGCTTGCACCGCCAACCTTCATCGAGACTGCTGAACCCCTGGATGCAGACGACTGGGTCCGCTCCATTGAGGACATACTGGAACTAGTCGGATGCACCGAAGACCGCGAGAAGGTGGCTTATGCAGCTCACTGCCTCGGGGGGACTGCTAGAGCTTGGTGGGATGGATTCAAGGTCATGCATGCTGAACAAGACATCACTTGGGTTAACTTCAAGGCAGAATTCCGCAAGGCCCACATTCCTTCCGGAATCATGGCTATCAAAAAGCGTGAGTTCCGAGCCCTGAAGCAAGGAAGTGGCACTGTCAAGGAGTACATGCAGAAGTTCAGTATTCTGTCAAGGTATGCCCCTGAAGATGTCAGCACTGATGCTGCCAAAAGGGAGCGTTTCATGGAAGGCCTCAATCAGACTCTGCAATACTCGCTTGTTGTGTGCGACTGCCCGTCTTTCCCTGACCTGGTGAACAAGGCACTTATGCTTGAAGACAAGCGGCGTGCTTTGGAAGACACTCGCAAGCGCAAGTTGGTCAGTAAGGGAAGTTCCAGCAACCAGAAGCCTCGTTTGTGGCAGTCAGCCCCGGCCAAGCCAACCTATCAGCAACCAAGAGCTCCTGCACCTCGTGCCAACCCTCAGCCTCAGCAGTATGCCAACCCCAGGCCAGCTTTCAACCTCAATACCAGTGGTGGCAACAAGATCAATCCAAACCAAGTCACTTGCTTTGGATGTGGTCAGCCCGGACACATCTCAAGGGTGTGCCCCAACAAGAAGCCTGATGCCCCGTGCCCCAATACGCAGAACCAGGGACAAGGCCGTGGAATGCCACCAAGGAACCCAGCTCCTCGCAATCCACCGAACCATGGGAAGGGACGTGTGAATCACGTCACTGCTGAAGAAGCCCAGGAAGACCTGGACGTCGTGCTGGGTACGTTCCTTGTCAACTCAGCACCTGCAACTGTCTTGTTTGATTCTGGAGCAACGCATTCAATTGTCACTCAAAGATTTGCATTAAAAAGTGGCATGACCCCTACACCCCTGAATAACCCTATGGTGGTACAAACCCTCGGAGCCGAGATGAGAGCCAAGATAGGCTGTAAAGGAGTCAGTATTACCATTAATGGTGTAGACTTCCTAGCAGACCTTATCGTCCTGAGATCGCAAGGCTTGGATGTGATCCTAGGCATGAATTGGCTCAGCAAGCACCAAGGCTTGTTAGACTGTGCCAATCGGACAGTCACTGTGACCAATGACCAAGGAGTCGAAGTCAAGTTTGCTTCCAACTCCTCTTCCGCTCAAGCCGCTAAAGTCAACTGTCTGTCTGAAGTTGGGCTAGATCAAGTACCGGTGGTATGTGAGTACCCTGATGTCTTTCTGGATGAACTACCGGGAATTCCCCCTGATCGTGACATTGAGTTCATCATCGAGCTCGTGCCCGGAGCAGGACCCATCTATAAGAAGCCTTATAGAATGGGGACAGAGGAATTAGCTGAGTTGAAGAAGCAGCTGGAAGAGCAGCTAAGGAAAAGATTTATTCGCCCAAGTGCCTCCCCTTGGGGATCTCCTGTTCTGTTTGTGGCAAAGAGGGACGGTACCATCCGCTTATGCATTGACTATCGTTCCCTCAATTAAGTTACGATCAAGAACAAGTATCCACTTCCCAAGATCAAAGATCTGTTTGATCAGCTCAGCGGAGCCAAGGTATTCTCCAAGATCGACCTCAGATCTGGGTACTACTAGCTGAAGATCAGACCCCAAGATATTCCGTAGACGGCATTCGTAACCAGATATGGCTTGTACGAGTGCACGGTCATGTCTTTTGGGTTAACCAATGCCCCAGCTTACTTCATGTATCTCATGAATAAAGTCTTCATGGAATATTTGGACAAGTTTGTTGTTGTCTTCATTGATGACATTCTTGTGTTCTCGAAGTCGGAGGAAGAGCACGAGCAGCACCTGAGGATGGTCCTAGACAAGCTTCGTGAGCACCAACTGTATGCCAAATTCAGCAAGTGTGAGTTCTGGCTGCATAAAGTTGGATTCTTAGGTCATATCTTGACCGAGGAAGGATTATCTATTGATCCCGCGAAGATCGAAGCTGTGACCCAATGGCAATCTCCAACGACCGTCAAGGAAGTCAGAAGCTTCCTCGGACTAGCGGGCTATTACCGCAAGTTCGTGGATGGATTCTCTAGCATTGCACGACTGAAAGTGCAACTAATCCCCGGGTGGTTTTGGTAATTAATAACAACATATATATCATTGAACTAATAGTTACTTGAGAATCATTTCAGAGAAGTTCGATGATACGGGTATGGAAATGTCTGAAGAAGTGGACCCCTCAAAATGCTAAGGCAAGCATTGGCAAAAGCTCAAGACTCCATTTTTGGTTTAGTGATCAAAGATCACATTGAGTCCATAGGAAAAGCCAATACTATTAAAAGGGGATGAGGTTGTGTTGATGATCTGGTTGCTCAAGTGCTTAGTGATTTAGCTCCTTTAACTATCAGCAACTTTCACTTCTAAACACACTCATAAGTAATCTCGGACAAACCGATTTTTCCAACTCAGTCCCACCGAGATGAACCACCTCAGCTATATTCCAAACCCTAGAAATTTCGGTCAATCCGATTTTGAGTTCGGTCTCACCGAAACTGGACTGCCAACCTTCTGTAACCGTTTGTCATCATTTCGGAATATCCGAGTTGTTGATTTCGGTCCCACCGATTCTGGCAAGTTCCTACCTTTGACTCATATCGGACACACCGAGATGGTATTTTCGGTCCCACCGAAAACCCCAACGTTCACTATATTTGAACTTTCGGTCTGACCGAGTTTTCACTTCGGTCTCACCGAGATTGTTCAATTATGTGTGTAACGGTTGGATTTTGTGTGGAGGCTATATATACCCCTCCACCCCCTCTTCATTCGTGGAGAGAGCCATCAGAAAGTACTACCACTTCTACCTTACACTTTCTGAGAAGAGAACCACCTACCCTTGTGTTGAGATCAAGTCATTCCATTCCTACCATATGAAACTTGATTTCTAGCCTTCCCAAGTTGCTTTCCACTCAATCCTTTCTTCCACCACAGCCATATCAGTGAGGAGAGTTGAGTGTTGGGGAGATTATCATTTGAAGCACAAGAGCAAGGAGTTCATCATCATCAACAACATCTATTACCTTTTGGAGGGTGGTGCCTCCTAGATTGGTTAGGTGTCGCTTGGGAGCCTCCGTCTTCGAGATGTGGAGTTGAACCAAGAAGATTGTAAGGGCAAGGAGATCGCCTACTTCGTGAAGATCTACCCCGAGTAAGGCTAGTCCTCCGTGGGCGTAGGCCATGATGAAATAGACAAGGTTGCTTCTTCGTGGACCCTTCGTGGGTGGAGCCCTCCGTGGACTCCCGCAGCCGTTACCCTCCGTGGGTTGAAGTCTCCATCAACGTGGATGTACGATAGCACCACCTATCGGAACCACGAGAAAAATCTCCGTGTCTCCAAATTGCGTTTGATCTTCTCCACCTCTCTTTACTACATGTGCAATTTACTTTCTGCTGCTTATACTCTAGAATTGCATGTGTAGGGTGATACTTGTCTTGATCATAATTGTGAAACTGCCAAAAACTGTTCATGATCAAAAGGCAGAATTTTTGTATTGTCAAGTAGTCTAATCACCCCCCCCCTCTAGACATACTTTCGATCCTACAAGTGGTATCAGAGCTTTGGTCTCCATTGTTTTGGTTTCCATTGCATTGGACTCCATAAGCTTGGTTTCACAACCTAGGAGAGTATGGCGTCTAGTGAGGGTAATTATCGTAGAGGTCCTTACTTTGATGGTACAAATTTTGCTAGTTGGAAGCATAAAATGAAAATGCATATTCTTGGTCATAACCCAGCCGCATGGGGCATTATTTGTGTTGGTATGCAAGGTGAATTCTTCGAGGAAGGAAAAGTTCCGGATCGCGAAGCTACACCGGAAGAGTTGCGGATGTTGCAAAACAATGCTCAAGCTTGTGACATTCTCTTCAATGCTTTGTGTCCCGAGGAGTTCAACAAAATCAGCCGTCTTGAGAATGCTAAAGAGATTTGGGATACTTTGGTTGAAATGCACGAAGGTACTGAATCTGTGAAGGAATCAAAGCTAGATATTCTTCAAGGTCAACTTGACAAGTTCAAGATGAAGGATGGTGAAGGAGTCGCTGAAATGTACTCTAGGCTTGCTCTCATCACAAATGAGATTGCCGGCTTAGGAAGCGAAGAAATGACCGACCGATTCATCATTAAGAAGATTCTCAGAGCTTTGGATGGAAAGTATGACACCGTGTGCACTTTGATCCAAATGATGCCAAACTTCAAGACTCTCAAGCCAACTGAAGTCATTGGAAGAATTGTTGCTCATGAGATGACACTTAAGGATAAGGAAGAGCTTCACAACAAGTCAAGTGGTGCTTACAAAGCTACAAGTGATGCTCCCACAACCTCAAGTGACAAGTTAATTTCCAATGAAGAGATAAGCCTAATGGTTAAGAACTTCAACAAGTTCTACAAGAATAGAGGCAAAGAAAGAAGCTCAAAGTCTAGATCATATGATGAAAAGAGATCTTCTAGTCGTGATCGAAACTGCTACAATTGTGGAAGACCCGGACACTTCTCAAATGAGTGTACGGCTCCCCACAAGAGAAGAGAAGAATCTCCAAGAAGAAGAGCAAGAGATGAGTCACCTCGGAAAGAGAGAAGGAGTAGAGATGATCGTTATGAACGAAGACCCTCTCGGAGAGGAAAGACAAGTCATCAAGGAGCTACACAAGAAGAAGACATCAAGCTCATGTAGGTGAATGGGTCTCCGGCTCCGACTCCGACAATCAATCCGATGGAAGCTATCACTCCGACTCCGACTACAGTCAAGATGAAGGTGTTGCCGGACTTGCACTCGTATCCTCCAACTCCAACTCCTACGACTTATTTGATTCACCAAATGAGGGAATTGGAAGATGCTTCATGGCTAAAGGCCCCAAGGTAACACACCCTGAATTCATTTACTTTGATAGTGATGAGGATGACTTGCTTGGTGAAGATGAGCTCTTGCATGATAAATCTAGTGAGCTTAGTAACGATGAAAATGCTAGTAGTCTTTATAGTCGAGAAGAGTCGAATGACAATGCTATGAAGGAGATTGAGCGTCTAACTAAAGAACTAAACACTCTTAAGTTAGCTCATGAAACAACTCAAGAAGATCATAGAGAGCTCCTAAGATCTCATGAGAAGCTACGCTTCGAGAAGCTCACTCTAGAGCAAGAACATGAGTTTCTAAAAGCGATCAATGACGATCTTCGAAAGAAGAGTTCTTCATATCTTGCCAAACGACTTCTCTTGTCTAATTTCTTGCCACCTATTAAGACTAAGCATGACAAGCATAAGAAAAATTCTTCCTCTAGTAGTAACAATAACCATGTTAAAACTAATATTGTTGCTTCTAGTAGTTCTCTTGATTCCACTAACAATGTTTCAAGCCAAGTTACACTTGAGCAAGAAAATAGCTTATTGAAGGAAATCATAGAGAAAGGTGTCTACAAGAGTCTTGCCGGAAGCAAGAACTTTGAGGAAATTGTTCGCAAACAAGGAAGGCACCGGAAGAATCAAGGGATTGGTTTTGAGCGAAAGTTCAACGCCGAAGGTGTTGAGTGGGAAGAAGGTCAATACCCTACTCCACAGTTTGTTTCTCAAAAGGAGAAGTATGATCCTACTTCTTCCAATGTGGAACAAGCTCAAGATGACCTTCCACCACAAGACCACAAGCTAAAGGCCAAGGACAAGCTTCAAGAGGAGATTGATGCATTCATTGAAGCACCTCAAGCCATGGTCAAGTGGGTTCCCAAGGACACATCAAGTTCTACTTCGTCAAGCTCAACTACAACTCCAAGGATTCCCATCAAGATGATGTGGATCCCAAAGAAGAAGAACTAGAAGGTTCTTGAGGGTGACTCCGCCAACATACTTCACTCACATTCATTTTGGCAACTTGTGCAAACAACTTCCACATCATGCACTAGTTCATGGAGTCACAAACCCTCTTGTTGGTAAGTCAAGGGACAAGGTAATCATTGCTTTCATGGACATCATCTTTTGTGTACTTCAATCTATGTCTATGGATATCCTTGTTTGTTCCTTGTGGGACTAACCCATGTAGGTATTGAAAGTGCCCTAATCCAAAGGATAGCTCCCAACTCTTGATGATCTACATCAACATTGAGCATCCACATCTTCAACATCTACATGAAGTCTTCTACGACAACCCAACGTTAGTTTGACCCTTTAAAAGGGGTTCTCACATCTAGGGGGAGCTTTGCTCTAAAAATTGAGCTAAAGCATCTTCAAATGATGTGAACACACCAATGCTTTATGTAAAAGTGGTAACCCCACTTGTGCTTAAACGATGAGTATGACCTATGATCAAATGTTCTCATTTGACTCCTAAGTCAAAATACTCATATATAGATGACCTAGTCATCGACAAATTGTGTGCTAGTAGCTAGAGTTTTGGTTGTGCATGTTTGACACATATTTCATTTGATATCTTATTGTGTGAGCATGTTGAATGCATGATTTTATCCATTCAAGGACATCCATTTGTTGTTTTGATTGTTTTGATTTTTCTGGCCAAATGGATGGACAAGAATGCCTAAGCACCTCCCCTAGCTATCTATGCTTTCTTGTCTCAAGTTCCATTCATGCTCATATCACAACTTTGAACAAGTCATTTTCGGACCCTCCGAGTGAGGAGCACTCGGAGCCACCGATCCGTCTAAGGCTGACTTCCAAAACCTTCTAAGTCAATTTCGGTCTGACCAACTTCTCCCACTCGGTCCAACCGAAACGCTTAGACTGATCTAGGTTTCATCTCGGTGAAACCGAGTTATAAATCTCGGCGTGATCGATATGTGTAACTGCACAACAGTTATCCATTTCGGTGTCACCGAGTTTTTCAACTCGGTCCCACCGACAGCATGGGGATATAAATACTGAGGGCAGCGCGCGATTAATTCTTCAAACCGTTTTGCCCCCAAGTCCCCTGCTGCCGTCGCCCTGGTCTTCGGATCGTCGCCGTCGTCGCCTGTGCGCCCTCGCCGCAGGTCTCCGCCGCCGTCAACGGTATTCTTCTCCACGCCGTTGCCGCCGTAGAGGGACTCCACCAAGTTAGGGTGAGTCCCGATCCCTCTCGTGCTCCCCATCTGATTCTTGCACGATTGGTTTGCCCTGCATCTAGCCACGTTTGAGATATTCCTTAACATCAGATCAGATCGTTTTTGTTTCGAGCGAAATTCTAAGGTTTAGGTTTCCACGGAACACATCTCGGTGAACCCGATTTTGAAAACTCGGAATGACCGATTTGGCCTCTGGCCATTGCACTGCACCGTTCGGTCTGACCGAGTCGTGCAAATCGGTGTGACCGATGTAGAGTCTCAGTGAAACCCTAGTGTTTCGGTAGGACCGAAACCCACTTCAGTCTGACCGAAAGTGGTGTGGTAAGCCTCTGTATACACTTCGGATTCACCGAAACTGAATATCGGTTTGACCGAAATGCATTCTGTGAAAACTCAAAACTAAGATTTGAACTCATTGTTTTTTGCAAAAACCTCTGCAGTTGTGATAACTCTTCTACTCTGCCTATACCTTATCTTTTCACAGGTTGTCAGCCATGTCAGATGCCAGTGACAGCCAGAACAGGTCTGAGTCACCATTTGCAGAGATTCCTGAGGCAGATACTAGTCCTTAGGCTAGTAGTCCTAGTGATGATGGTGAGAGGAGTACCCCTAGTGGTTTGCCTCCTGCAGCCACCAGGACCAGAAAGCAGGGAAATTCTGATGATGAGGACTCTGACTTCGTTGCTGAGGAAGTTACCTCCAAGCCCAAGAGAAAAGTTGTTGCCAAAGAGCACGAAGGGCAGCAGTCAAAGAAAGGCACCAGCAAGGTCAAGCAGTAGGCTGTTGCAAAGAAGCTGAACTTGGAAGAGCCAGCTCCAAGTAAGGTGAAGAAAACTTCCAAGAGGAAGAGGGTAGTATATGCTGAACCTCATGTTGATGCAGCTGCTGAAGAAGAAGAAGAAGATGCACCCCAGCCTCCTCCTCAGAAGGCTAAGTTCATGGGTGATGCTATTAGGGCTCAAGCCACTTCTAAGCCCAAGAAGCCTGCTCAAGCCAAGGCAGCTCCAGCCAATCCCAAGAGGACAACCAGGAACATCCCAGCTTCTGAGAAGAACAAAGGTGATGTGCCATCGTCTGAGTCTGATGAAGAACATGTGTTGCTGAAGCTCCGTCCTAAATTGCCACTCCACAACGATGCTCATCCTCAAGCCGAGGATATGAAGGCAAGGAAGGATAGAGGTCTCAGGCTATGGAGACAGTCTGATCCATATGCCGTGAGGAGAAGGACTGCTGTGGACCCCAGATTCCACACCAGAGAGCAGCAGGACTTCTATGAGACCGTGCTGATGGATAAGAAGCCTATTGTTGCAGACACCAGGTATGTTGACTGGAAGTACATTGACAGTGAAGAGCACCAAGACTTCTTTCCCCATGTGCATGAGAGCTTCACTGCATGTGGAGTTGATGAGTTCGTGGGTCAGAAGCTAACAGATTAGAACGATGAGATGATCATGCAGTTCTACGCCACAGCCCACTTTTATCCTGATGGGAAGATCACCTGGATGACTGAAGGTCAAAGGTTTTCTTCGTCTGTTGAAGAATGGGCAGAACTTCTGAATGCTCCAGTGCAGAGAGAGGACGACATTGATGTCTATGGGATTCCTAAGAAGAACCATGATTCCATGAAGAACATGTACAAGGAGATCCCCGCAGCTGATTTGGAAGGGTGGAAGCTTGGCTCAGTGTACTATCTCCAGGCAGGTCTCACTACCACAAACACTATTCTGAGGCATACATTGATGCCCAAGTCTGGAGACCACCGCATGATTCGAGGCTATTCTATCAACATGCTGCACATTCTTGATGAGAAGGCACCTTTTAAGGTGATGGACTTAATGGTAGAGACCATTAAGAGGACTGCAGCTGACCAGAAGAGGTCGTGTGGATTTGCCCCACAAATTCAGATGCTCATCAATGCCAAGTTTGGCACGGGCAAATTCATGTTGGATAGGAAGCACTTGCCACTGCAGCCAGAGCATGAAGATAACATTGTTGTGATGGATGAGGAGGATCCAACCTCAGTTGAAGGTCAAGCCAAGATTGAAGCTGCGAAGAAAGCCAAAGCTGACAAAGAGGCAGCAGCAGCAGCTAAACCAAAGAGCTTCGGAGAGCAGATTCTTGAAGCTACCCAGAGGATTGAACAACGCCTGGCCAGCATTGAACAATCTCAGGAAAGCCTAGAGAGGATTGTTGAAGACAAGATCCACGCTCTGGACGTGAAGCTGACTGAGATTCAGGTGTCCGTCAACAAGCTTGAGGCAGACATGGAGGAAGCAAGGCAGGAGAGAGCAGAGCTCATGCAGGATGATCTAGTCCAGGACTCTCATCGTCAGACTGCTCAGGTTCCCAGAGGATCCCGATCAGCAGCTATCCCAGTGACTGACTCCAGGGCTACCACTTCAGCACCTCCTACAGCTCTAGCAGTTACTCCAGCCACAGCTCCAGCATCTACTCCTCCAGCGCAGACATCAGCTGAAGTCTTCGTCGATGCCGTCATTTCTACTCCGACATCTACCTAGACAGCAGCCGCCAGCAGAGCCCACAGTGACGCTTAGCTCTATACCTTTTCAAACTTTTTGGTAACTTGTTGCCAAAGGGGGAGAAATTGTATAGATCATAGGGCTTCGAGAGAGAGAGAGTGCTCTTTCGTTCTTTTGCCGGTTTTCTTTGAGATACATTTGGTTCATTTGGTTCTTGATACTTTCATTTGGTTCTTGATACTTTCAGTGTGCTTGCTACTACGTTTGATGCTACCTTAATGAGTGCTTGGTCGTACTATGCTTTAATGTGTGCTTAATGCTTATCCTATGCTATTTCTTCTTGTATGATCATTTACTCTTGTCTTGGTGATTGAGTGCATGTTATTCATTCTAATCATTTTGTGCGCTCCACCAAGATGAATGTGACATGGAAGAGTGACCCATAATCCTAATCGATTGTGCATTTGCATTCAAACGCAAATTTTAAATAATGCACAAATTTAGGGGGAGCTCTTGTTTATCACATACTTCTCAAAGCGACGATATTATTCATTGATTATATCTCTTGTCGAAGCTTTGATCTATATGTTGTCATCAATTGCCAAAAAGGGGGAGATTGAAAGTGCAACTAATCCCCGGGTGGTTTTGGTAATTAATAACAACATATATATCATTGAACTAATAGTTACTTGAGAATCATTTCAGAGAAGTTCGATGATACGGGTATGGAAATGTCTGAAGAAGTGGACCCCTCAAAATGCTAAGGCAAGCATTGGCAAAAGCTCAAGACTCCATTTTTGGTTTAGTGATCAAAGATCACATTGAGTCCATAGGAAAAGCCAATACTATTAAAAGGGGATGAGGTTGTGTTGATGATCTGGTTGCTCAAGTGCTTAGTGATTTAGCTCCTTTAACTATCAGCAACTTTCACTTCTAAACACACTCATAAGTAATCTCGGACAAACCGATTCTTCCAACTCAGTCCCACCGAGATGAACCACCTCAGCTATATTCCAAACCCTAGAAATTTCGGTCAATCCGATTTTGAGTTCGGTCTCACCGAAACTGGACTGCCAACCTTCTGTAACCGTTTGTCATCATTTCGGAATATCCGAGTTGTTGATTTCGGTCCCACCGATTCTGGCAAGTTCCTACCTTTGACTCATATCGGACACACCGAGATGGTATTTTCGGTCCCACCGAAAACCCCAACGTTCACTATATTTGAACTTTCGGTCTGACCGAGTTTTCACTTCGGTCTCACCGAGATTGTTCAATTATGTGTGTAACGGTTGGATTTTGTGTGGAGGCTATATATACCCCTCCACCCCTCTTCATTTGTGGAGAGAGCCATCAGAAAGTACTACCACTTCTACCTTACACTTTCTGAGAAGAGAACCACCTACCCTTGTGTTGAGATCAAGTCATTCCATTCCTACCATATGAAACTTGATTTCTAGCCTTCCCAAGTTGCTTTCCACTCAATCCTTTCTTCCACCACAGCCATATCAGTGAGGAGAGTTGAGTGTTGGGGAGATTATCATTTGAAGCACAAGAGCAAGGAGTTCATCATCATCAACAACATCTATTACCTTTTGGAGGGTGGTGCCTCCTAGATTGGTTAGGTGTCGCTTGGGAGTCTCCGTCTTCGAGATGTGGAGTTGAACCAAGAAGTTTGTAAGGGCAAGGAGATCGCCTACTTCGTGAAGATCTACCCCGAGTAAGGCTAGTCCTCCGTGGGCGTAGGCCATGATGGAATAGACAAGGTTGCTTCTTCGTGGACCCTTCGTGGGTGGAGCCCTCCGTGGACTTGCGCAGCCGTTACCCTCCGTGGGTTGAAGTCTCCATCAACGTGGATGTACGATAGCACCACCTATCGGAACCACGAGAAAAATCTCCGTGTCTCCAAATTGCGTTTGATCTTCTCCACCTCTCTTTACTACATGTGCAATTTACTTTCCGCTGCTTATACTCTAGAATTGCATGTGTAGGGTGATACTTGTCTTGATCATAATTGTGAAACTGCCAAAAACTGTTCATGATCAAAAGGCAGAATTTTTATATTGTCAAGTAGTCTAATCACCCCCCCTCTAGACATACTTTCGATCCTACAACGACCAATGACTCAGCTCCTCAAGAAGGACAAGAAGTTCGAGTGGACGCCAAAATGCGAAGAGAGCTTCCAAGAGCTCAAGAAGAGATTGACCACCGCCCCAGTTCTGGCAACACCTGATATTCACAAGGAGTTCGTGATATATTGTGATGCCTCTCGAACCGGATTGGGAAGCGTTCTGATGCAAGAAGGCCGTGTCATAGCATACCTCTCCAGGCAGCTACGACCCCATGAGGAGAACTACGCTACTCACGATCTTGAGCTAGCGGCAGTAGTTCATGCCTTGAAGACATGGTGGCATTACCTCCTAGGGAAACGGTGTGAGATCTACACAGACCACAAAAGTCTGAAGTACATTTTCACCCAAAAGGAATTGAACATGAGGCAGCGGAGATGGTTGGAACTCATCAAAGACTATGACCTCAGTGTTCAGTATCACCCTGGGAAGGCTAACGTGGTGGCCGATGCCTTAAGCAGGAAGGCTTGCTCTTTGAATGCCGTTATTCAAGAAAGGCAGCCAGCCTTGTTTAAGGAGATCGAACAATTCAGTTTGGAATTGGTCACCCCTGGATTTCTGGATCATTTGGAAGTCAGACCGACCCTGATGGACGACGTCAAGAAGGCACAAGATGGACGCGCAAGCATTGAAGGCATCAAGAGGAAGATGAAGCTGGGCAAGGCCCCAGGATTCTCCGAAGACGAGCACGGGATTGTTTGGTACCAAAGGTCGCATCTGCGTACCAAACAACACCGAACAATTCAGTTTGGAATTGGCCAGGCATGGAAGAACAGGAATATGAGGAAGAGTTCTTTGGAGACGATCATGCGAACTAGGACGCTATCCCAGTCAGAATGCCTGTAGGGTTAAGGCAGATGGCATGGGTTCTACCCGTTATAGAAGACTTCCGCTATTTGAGTTATTTGCTATTCAGCCCGTGAGGCTCTATCTATGTAAGACTTGGCCATAATGGCCTTAATTCGTGTAAGACTATTTGTATGGATGTAAGACTCTTGTTATTTCAGCTTCTGTGTGTTCAGTGAGCATTGATCTCTGGGATCACTGTACACGTGCATTCAGTGATCTCGACTTCTAAGTCGGGGTCCCCACAGCAGAGCAGCAGCGGCGGCGGCGATCTGCAGCGGCGACGGCGGCGCGTGAAGTGCGGGGCGGGGGCGACGATGCGAGCGGAGGGGAGAGAGGAGGCGGCATCGCCTTTTATAGGCGGGGGTCGGGTTGGTCGTGGCGTGGGGAAGGGGTCGGCGAGGTGGCCGGAGCGGCCACGGCGGCGCGGGCGTGTGCGCTCGGGACTCTGTCCCGAACTCGAAGGCGGCGGCGTCCTGGGCCGGCTGGGCCTTCGGCCCAGTTCGGTCCGAAGGGAAAAACTTTTTTTTAAAACACACAGAAAATAAAATAAAAGAAAAAGAAAGCAATATATAATATAGGCATATTACATATCTAAATTTGTAGAAAAATAAGCCCTACAACATGAACATTTTTCTACAGTCAAATAAAATCCTCACAAAATCCGATAAATCAAAAGATGCTACTGTTGCAATAAAAACCAGTAAAGATCATTTTTAAAATACCAAAATGACTTCAAATTTATTTCTCTCCAATTTTCTGCTGTAGGGAATCATGTTACCCTAATTTCCATATATTTTATTTTTGGAGAAAAGTAATTTGAATAAAAACCAAATAATTCAATATTAGAAATTGAGTTCCAAAAAATTTCAGAAAAACTTCCAACTCATATTTCCTATAATTTGAAGAAGTCATTTTATCTTCTCTCGGGAAAATCATTGAGTCGCATAAAGTTTCTGAATTTGAAATATCTCGAGGTTGAAATTCAAAATCCTTTCAAACCCTTTATCATTTAAAATAAATGGAAGAAGTGATACGTCCAAAATTCATCACTATTTTGTATCATAATTTATCCTTATTCATTGATATATTTCACGTTACGGTGATGTTCTTATGTTGTTTTGGTCTATTTTACACAGTTTGCAAACTTTCCGATGCCGAAGCAGCAGACGCAGGATTCAGCAGTAAAAAGTGGATGCTGAGTTGCTGAAGAAGAATACCTCCAAATTACCTGAAAATTGAAGGGAGATATTTTTCAGACGGATCACGAAGGCACGCAAAAGGGCAACCAGAGGGGGTCCACAGGGTGCCCAGGCGCCCTAGGGGCGCCCCCCCTGGCCGCGCCGGGGGGTCGCCTGGAGCCCCTGGCCCACCTCTGGCCGCCCCCTTTTGCATATATGCTCTCCGTTATCCAAAAACCCTAGAGACGGGAATTTTTACGGTGTTCCGCCGCCGCTCCGTGGCGGAAACCTACAGAGAAGAAAAAGCCATCTCCGGCGGGCAGATTCCGCCGGGGAGATCACCTCCCAAAAGGGGAGATCGTCGCCATCGTCATCACCATCGTCACGGGCATCATCGAGATCATCATCAACATCATCCCCAACACCAGCACCATCTCCATCTTCATCCAAATCTCATCTTACAATCGCAACTTGTGTTGTAACTCGTACTACCTATCCTCTCTACTCCATCAGTGTTGATTACTACTTTGTGGTGAATGCTATTGAGTTTTGTTGGAGAAATATTATTATGTCCAGATTTTTTTATCACCTATTTATCCCCACTGATCATGATCTCCTTTATGTCTCGTGAGTAGTTACCTTAGTTCTTGAGGACATGGGGAAAGTCTTGTTGTTAGTAGTCATATGCTGTTGAAGTAATATGTGTTGTTTGATACTTAAGTTGTGTTGTCATTCTACTAGTGGTGTTGTGTGAGTCGAACACCCAACACTTTGCCTTATTAAGGACCTAGGAGAATACATTGTGTATAAAGAATGCTTATGGTGGGTTGCCGGAGTGACAGAAACCTGAACCCCAGTTCGCACGCTTTTGCATAAGGGAATAATGGATCCTCGATCGTATTGCTATGGTTAGGCTTTTTCCTTAAATTCTATCTTGTATTTGCGGATGCTTACAAGGTGTTTAATCATAAGAGTGCATTCATCTTAGTCTAGAGAGTGCACTAGCATAGATCCACCCACTCAACACTTATCAACACATAACATAGTATCGATACGGAATATGGTGAAAGCACATGACTACCTCTCCCGTGTGTCCTCAAGAACGCTTTAGTCTTTATAAGTTCAGTTGCTAGGCCTCTCCTTTGCTAAGAAAGGATTGGGCCACTTGTTACTCTCAGTACCTTTTACATTACTTGCTTTTACTTTCCTATTGCTTATACCGAGAAAACCCCTAAAAGTTATCTTTCAGTGCTTGCAGTAATTTCTTGCTCAGAATCGCTTATCAATACCTTATGCTCCTTGTTGGGTTCGACACTCTTACTTATCGAAAATGCTGCAATAGATCCCTTACGGTTGTGGGTCATCAAGTACCGTTTTCTGGCGCCGTTGCCGAGGAGCGTAGCGCTATTGGTAAAGTGAAACTGGTAAGGAAGTTTTTTTTTATAATTCTGTTTTTATTTTTGCTATTTGCTGCTCCTTGTCCTTATGGACAACCCTATTATTGGATCGTTGCTTGCGGGAAGACGCCCCACACCTGTGGTGGTTGATCCTCCCCCTACTGAAATTGTGCCTTATAAAATACCAGCTAGTATTATCAATTATGTTTTGGCTAATCGTTACGCAGGAGACAGACATCCCGGTGAACACTTGCTATATATGTCACAACTATGTTCATTATTTAAGCTTGCAGGTGTATCGAGGGAGTTTGTCATGAGGAAATTGTTTGTCTTATCACTTATAGATAAAGCTTCAGATTGGTATGGGCTTCTTGATAACTCACACTTGCTGGACTGGCAGGAGCTTATGTCTCTCTTTTATACTAAGTTTTATCCTCTTCATGAAATTCATTGAGACAGGAATTATATCTATAACTTTAGGTCTCGTGACGGAGAAAGCATTGCTCAAGCTTGGGGGAGATTGAAGTCCCTAATGCTCAAATGCCCTATTCATAAGCTTCCCAAGGAAATTATACTTACAAATTTTTATGCCAGGCTTTCTCGTCAGGATAAGGAGATGCTAGATGCCTCCTCTAGTGGGGTATTTCAGAAGAAGAGTGTTGAAGAAAGGTGGGATCTCATTGAAAGGATCCAGAGGAATACCGAAGATTGGGAAATTGATAAAGGTATTGAACCCGCTATAAATTATGAACATGATTATATTGAGAGCTATGTAAAAATTGATTACTTCAATACTTTTTGCTCTAAGATTGGTCTTGATTCCCATCTAGTGATTGATTTGTGTAAGAATTTTGCCTCTCACGTTGATTCTTTTAAAAAGAAGAGAGACCAGAACCATGAACCTTTTAAAGAACCACCTATTGATATTTATGTTGCTGACCCTATTTTGCCTGCAGTTATATATGAAAAGCCTCCTTTTCCCACAAGGATAAGGGAGCACTCTCTTGTGACAGGCATAATAAATAAAAGTGAGAGAAGAGTTGATCAGCCTGAGGACCAGATCAGGGTCGATCCTCAAGTTGCATTGATTAAAGACCTTGCTACTAATGATGTTTTGGATTCCAATATAAATTTTTGTGCTGTTTCCACTAACCTTGTCACAGCCAAGAATAAAGGCCCAATTTCAGGTACTCCAGTGGTATCTGTTAAAATAGGAGATCATAATTATTATGGGCTATGCGATTTGGGATCGAGTGCAAGTGCTATCCCCTATTCACTTTATGAAGAGATCATCGGTGAGATTTCCCCTTGTGAACTTGAAGAAGTTGATGTTACCATTCATCTTGCAAACAGAACAACTATCTCTCCTATCGGAATTGTGAGGGACGTTGAAGTCCTATGTGGAAAGGTAAAATACCCTACCGACTTTCTAGTACTTGGTTCAGAGAGGGACAATTTTTGTCCAATTATTTTTGGTAGACCTTTTCTTAGAACTTATGGAGCTATAATAGATTGCAAGAAAGGTAAAGTTTCTGTTGAATTCGATGGTGAGCCACATGAATTTAATTTTTCTAAGTTCTCTAAGCAGCCTTGTGCTACTGATTTACCTAGTGATGATAAAATTATTGAAAGTATTGCCTCTATTGCTATTCCCCCTAATGATCCTTTGCAGCAATACATGGAGGACCACGAGAATGATTTGCATATGCAGGAAAGAAATGAACTAGATGAAATATTCTTGAGACAGCCTGCTATCCTGAAGCACAACCTTCCGGTTGAACCTTTGGGAATTTTATCAAAACCGAGAGAAGACCCGGTGTTCGATCTTAAACCTCTTCCCGATACGCTCAAGTATGCTTATTTAGATGAAAAGAAAGTATATCATGTTATTATCAATTCTAACCTTTCAGGATATGAAGAGGAGCGATTATTGGAAGTACTTCGTAAACACCGAGGCGCAATTGGCTACACCCTTGATGACCTTAAGGGGATTAGTCCATCTATCTGTCAACATACTATCAACCTTGAGCCTGACGCTAAACCAGTTGTTGATCATCAACGACGGTTGAACCCGAAGATGATGGATGTCGTGAGAACTGAGATTCTCAAGCTTCTAGCCGCAGGTATTATCTACCCTATAGCTGATAGTAAGTGGGTAAGTCCTGTACATTCTGTTCCTTAGAAAGGAGGTACAACTGTGGTTCCTAATGATAAAAATGAATTAATATCTCAGAGAATTATTATTGGATATAGAATGTGTATTGATTACAGGAAGTTGAACAAGGCAACCAGGAAGGATCACTATCCGTTGCCATTCATCGACCAAATGCTTGAAAGGTTATCCAAAAATACCCACTTTTGTTATCTCGATGGTTATTCCGGCTTCTCTCAAATTCATGTTAACACTGCCGATCAAGAGAAGACCACTTTTACTTGTCCCTTTGGTACTTATGCTTACAGGCGTATGCCTTTTGGTTTATGTAATGCCCCTGCTACTTTTCAAAGGTGTATGTCTGCTATCTTTCATGGTTTCTGCGGGGATATTATGGAAGTCTTCATGGACGATTTCTCCGTCTATGGAACTTCTTTTGACCATTGTCTTCACAACCTTAATAAAGTTTTGCAGAGATGCGAGGAGGCAAATTTGGTACTCAACTGGGAAAAGTGCCACTTTATGGTTAATGAAGGAATTGTTCTTGGTCACAAGATTTCCGAAAGGGGAATTGAAGTGGACAAGGCCAAGATCGAAGCTATTGAGAGGATGCCCTATCCAAGGGACATCAAAGGTATTCGCAGTTTTCTCGGTCATGCAGGTTTTTATAGAAGATTTATTAAAGACTTTTCTAAAACCTCGAGACCCCTCACTAATCTTCTCCAGAAGGATGTTCCTTTTGTATTTGATGAAAATTGTAAGGAAGCTTTTGAAGTCCTTAAGAAAGCTTTAATAACCGCTCCTATAGTACAACCACCTGACTGGGATTTACCTTTTGAGATTATGTGTGATGCTAGTGAATTTGTTGTTGGATCTGTTTTAGGACAAAGAGTTGATAAGGAATTGAATGTTATACATTATGCTAGTAAAACCCTTGATAGTGCTCAAAGGAATTATGCTACTACTGAGAAGGAATTCTTAGCTGTAGTATTTGCTTGTGATAAGTTTAGGCAGTATATTGTTGATTCCAAAGTTATTATTCATACTGATCATGCTGCCATTAAGTATCTTATGACAAAGAAGGATGCCAAGCCAAGGCTTATCAGGTGGGTACTCCTCCTTCAAGAATTTGATTTGCAGATTGTCGATAGGAAAGGGGAAGACAATCCGGTGGCGGACAATCTTTCAAGGATGGAAGATATACCGCACGACCCTATTCCAGTCAACGATAGTTTTCCAGACGAGCAACTTGCCGTTGTAAAAGTACAATCTCTTTCCGATCCTTGGTATGCAGAATATGCTAATTTTATTGTTGCAAAGTATTTGCCTCCAGGTTTAACATTTCAGCAAAGGAAGAAGTTCTTTCATGATTTGAGGCACTACTTTTGGGATGACCCACATCTTTTCAAAGAAGGTCCCGACGGGATCGTGAGAAGATGCATTCCGGAACATGAGCAGAAGGACATTCTCAGACGGTGTCATGATAGTCCCTATGGAGGACATCATGCCGGTGAGAGGACTGCACATAAGGTTCTTCAATCAGGTTTTTATTGGCCCACTCTCTTTAAAGATGCTAGAAATTATGTTTTAGCCTGTGATAAATGTCGGAGAGTTGGTAACATTAGTAGAAGGAATGAGATGCCTATGAATTACTCACTAGTGATTGAACCTTTCGATTGTTGGGGTTTTGATTTTATGGGTCCTTTTCCTTCTTCGCACAAGTACACTCACATTTTAGTAGCTGTTGATTATGTGACCAAGTGGGTTGAAGCAATCCCCACTGAAAGTGCTGATCACAAGACATCTTTGAAAATGCTTAAAGATGTAATTTTTCCTAGGTTTGGTGTACCAAGGTATCTCATGACCGATGGAGGATCACACTTCATGCACGGAGCTTTTAGAAAAGCTTTGGCTAAATACGATGTTAATCATAGAATTGCTTCACCATATCATCCTCAAACTAGTGGGCAAGTTGAGCTCACCAATAGAGAGATTAAGTTGATCTTGCAGAAAACAGTAAACAGAAATAGAATGGACTAGTCAAATAAGTTAGGAGATGCTTTGTGGGCATATAGAACTGCTTACAAAAACCCCATGGGCATGTCCCCCTATAAGATGGTGTATGGCAAGGCTTGCCATTTGCCATTAGAGTTAGAGCACAAAGCTTTCTGGGCTGTTAGAGAGCTTAACGCTGACCCAAAATTAGCTGGTGAGAAGCGTCTCATGAACTTGACTTCTCTAGATGAATGGAGAAGTGAAGCTTACGAGAGCGCTAAAATGTTCAAGGAAAAGGTAAAAAGGTGGCATGATAGGAAGATTCTGAAACGTGAATTTAATGTTGGAGATAAAGTTTTGTTGTTCAGATCCCGTTTCAGGTTTTCTCCAGGTAAACTACTTTCCAGGTGGGAAGGACCATTTCATATTGAAGAAGTTTATCGGTCCGGTGCAATTAAGATTAATAATTTTGAAGGCACCAAACCTCAAGTTGTGAATGGGCAAAGACTTAAACATTACATAGCAGGAGACCCTGTAAATGTTGATGTGAATATAATATACACAACAACCCACGAAGAACATGTTGCAGCCCTGTTTCAGACGCCAGCAGAAGCAGAATAAAGAAAAGGTATGTAGTACGGTAAGGAAACATCGCGAACCGCCATAAAAGTTCCGTATTATGAGTTTCTGCAAAATTAGTAAAATTCCGAGTCTAAGTGGAGCCGGAGACGACCTCCAGGGAGTCCAGGCACCCCCCCCCTGGCGTCCCCCCCCCCTTGGGCCGCGCCGGGAGGCCGCCTGGACACCCGGGAGCCCGTCTCCGACCCCGCTTTGGTCTGTTACCTTCCTTTCTGTGCATAAATTTTTCCTATATATTTGCCCGGATTGTTCCGGCAACGTATCTTGCGATTTCGCGTGTTTTCTCTTCGGTCTGTTTCTGCCAGGGAATCTTTCAGCTGAATTTAGGTGCCATGGCTTCTCTAAGTTCCCCCAAGGACAAGTTCGTCGTCAACGTCATCAACCCTTACCTCGCTGAGGTGAAGAAGCACCCTCAGGTTGTTCGGATGGAGGACGGTGTCCTTCATCAAGAAGATCTGAAGGGACCTATCAAGGAGGGGAGCGTCCAGGCCAGGCTGGAAGAAGTGGAGCAAGAAGTCTTCGAGTACAAGAAGATGATCGAGCGTGGTGTTGAAGCTAACTTTAACATCACCAACGAGCTGAAGAACTCCTTCCTGAAGGAGATGAAGGAGATGTGGAAAAGCATCACCGCGTCTGAAGAAAGAATTATAGAGCTCCAAGGGCAAATTAATGATCTACATAACCAGAACTGTGAGTATGAACTAAGGTTTCGGCGCATGGGTTTGGGTGCTGAATGCAGGATTCAGGAGACGAGCTTCTCATATGAGACTGGAGAACCCCTTCCATGGAAGCGTTTCGCCAAGGACTACTTGATCAACGCCAACAAGGATGATGAGTGAAATCTCCTGGGGTAATGGCATTCCCTTGGCTTGTTCCAAGCTTGGGGGAGTGCTCGGTATCTTTATCTTTACCTTTTGTCTTTTAGAGTCAAGTAGAGTCGTATCATGTCTAGGGAGGTTATCATATGAGATAGGTGTGTGCATTGAGGTCTATCACTCCTTTGGTGAAGAATTGTATCCGTGAGTGTGGAGTCGTCTATGATGGAATATTAATGAGAAGTTTATCGGTTCCTTTTGCTGCACTCGGTATTCTCTTCACGCAATCGACCTTATATGATGATTCTTATGGGGAGTATTGACCTTATGTCAGGTATGGCTGTGAAAACTTTATTTAATCTTGGCAAACATAGCTTTGGTCATAACAACAAGCATGATTTTCTTAAAGTATCAACATAGCCAAAACCTTTATGTTATTATGCTTGAAGTGTTATGCTGACAAGGAAGACAACTTGATGTGTTATGCTTATTTCAATGTTCATGCTTTATATTGCTTTGCATCTTAGTCATCATCAGTTGTCTGCTCTCTCAAAACCTTTGCTGGCCTAACTCTGTACTAAGCGGTATTCTGCTTGTGCATCCATACCCTTAAAACCAATACCTTCCATATGAGTCCACCATACCTTCCTATTCGTGGTATTCCACTACCACCTCCTAAAGTATATAATTTATGTGTTATCCTTAAATGTTCAAAATCTTTTGTTTTGTGCCTCTGTTTTAGCTCATGAGGAAGTAATAGCTAATTCATGGTCTTCTTGAGTTGGACAAGCTTCACCCCGGGATTGCATGTCTAATGTGCAAACCCATAATACGAGAAGGAACTGGCAAAGAGTGCGCCCGGCTTAAAAATAATATAACAAACAAACCCTCCTTCACGCTTTGTTCATGAGAAATCAGAAAACTTTGGCAGTGATAAACAAAGGAGAATAAGAGGATGTTATCGTCCTCGTGCGGGAGCCGTTCCTCGAAACTTGTCCAGCTCAAAAAGCAATTGAGTTATCTATTAGCATTCGTTGATAAATCATGCACCCCTAAAAACTTGTTTTCATTCTGTTTGATTTGAGGATAGCACATGAGTTTTCCCTACTACCCTAGAACAGGGCCTATCTTTTAATTTTAAGTTGAGACGGTTACTTCTACTTCCTTCTATTTCTCAAAGAGAGCAGACGTTTGATGTTGATAAGGATTCATTCATATAAAGCTGCATTAAGATTTGTCATATCATATCCTTGTTGACATTATCATTCGATAAGTAAGTTGTTTGTCATACCCAGCTAAGGCAAACATCTTCCTTTGTGTTAACACTTTCACTTCTTGCCTATTAACATGTTATTTCAAAAAGCTTCAATTAATCTCATCAAAATATAAGAGCAAAAGTTAAATCTATTTGTTGTTCTTTGACCAAAGGACATGTTTGCCATGATATAATGAGTTTCCTTAGCCCTACTTTCGAATATAAGTGTTATCACTCTTTTATAAGGGCCTTATGAGTTGAAGATTGTTGTTGAGGATATTTGAGTTGGTAAAGAAACTATGATGCTTCTTGTCTGTATTCTATTTATCGACACTTCACTCTCTAAACTTGTGGACAGGTTTACCGAGTTCATATTCGCTTGGGGACAAGCGAGGTCTAAGCTTGGGGGTGTTGATACGTTCAAAATGCATCACTATTTTGTATCATAATGTATCCTTATTCATTGATATATTTCACGTTACGGTGATGTTCTTATGTTGTTTTGGTCTATTTTACACAGTTTGCAAACTTTCCGATGCCGAAGCAGCAGACGCAGGATTCAGCAGTAAAAAGTGGACCCTGAGTTGCTGAAGAAGAATACCTCCAAATTACCTGAAAATTGACGGGAGTTATTTTTTAGACGGATCACGAAGGCACGCAAAAGGGCAACCAGAGTGGGGCCACAGGGTGCCCAGGCGCCCTGGGGGCGCCCCCCCTGGCCGCGCCGGGGGGTCGCCTGGAGCCCCTGGCCCACCTCTGGCCGCCCCCTTTTGCATATATGCTCTCCGTTATACAAAAACCCTAGAGACGGGAATTTTTACGGAGTTCCACCGCCGCTCCGTGGCGGAAACCTACAGAGAAGAAAAAGCCATCTCCGACGGGTAGATTCCGCCGGGGAGATCACCTCCCGGAAGGGGAGATCGTCGCCATCGTCATCACCATCGTTACGGGCATCATCGAGATCATCATCAACATCATCCCCAACACCAGCACCATCTCCATCTTCATCCAAATCTCATCTTACAATCGCAACTTGTGTTGTAACTCGTACTACCTATCCTCTCTTCTCCATCGGTGTTGATTACTACTTTGTGGTGAATGCTATTGAGTTTTGTTGGAGAAATATTATTATGTCCAGATTGTTTATCACCTATTTATCCCCACTGATCATGATCTCCTTTATGTCTCGTGAGTAGTTACCTTAGTTCTTGAGGACATGGTGATACGTCTCAAACGTATCTACTTTTCCAAACACTTTTGATATTGTTTTGACCTCATTCTTGCATGATTTGGACTAAACTAACCCGGACTGACGCTGTTTTCAGCAGAGCTGCCTGTATGGTTTATTTGTGTGCAGGAAAATGGATTTTTAAGTATCTCAGAAAAATCCACGAAAAATCACAGAAAATCCACGCACCCGAAGGAACCAGATGCCAGAAGTGGGACCAGAGGGGGGCCAGGGGGTGCCCAGGCGCCCTGTGGGCGCGCCCCCCTGGGCCGCGCCGGGGGGGCGCCTGAGTGGGGCCCACACCCCCTGGTGCCCTACTTTATCCCGTATTTTTTCTCCCGACGCAGAAACCCCAGATCAGAAGTTCTTTCGCAGTTTTTCGTCACGGAGCCGCCGCCACCCTCTATTCTTCCTCGGGAGGGCTAAACTGGAGGCTGATTTGGCCTCCGGAGAGGGGAGATCGTCGCCATCGTCATCATCATCACCACTCCATCATCCCTCCATGACTTCTCCCTCCATGTGTGAGTAATTCCCCTACTGTAGGCGAAGGGGATGGTAGGGATTGGATGAGTTAGATCATGTAATAGTTTATCAGATCGTTGGGGGCATGTTGCCTATCATCTACTATGGTGTTTATCATCTTTGCTTCAACTTGTTATTCTTAATGCTTGACACTTAGGGCCCGAGTGCCATGATTTCAGATCTGAACCATATGTGTTTGTATGAATATATTTGTGTTCGTGATCCTATCTATGAGTTGTTTGCACCTATTACGGTTCGGAACCGGCGATCCCAAAAGTGACAGCTTGGGACACCAAAGGGGATGGTCCGTAGTTTGAGGATTACATGTATCCATTGAGTTCATTGCTTTGTTCCGGTGCTCTTTGACAGGAGCACCTTAATATCCATTAGTTCCTTTTGGCCCCGTTCGTAGCGGGATGGTAGGACAAAAGATGTTGTGCAAGTTCTTATTGCAAGCACGTACAACTACCTATGGGATACATGCCTAATGTTTGATATTTGCCTAGATGATCATTACTTTTCCGTGTGCCGTGCCCCAAGTCAGAATCTATCTCATCCATGCAGCGCCCAACCATCCATCTCCCTAGCCTACAGTATTTTAAACCTTGCTTGTCAC
Organism: Secale cereale; assembly: GCA_902687465.1. Classification (NCBI taxonomy): domain Eukaryota; kingdom Viridiplantae; phylum Streptophyta; class Magnoliopsida; order Poales; family Poaceae; genus Secale; species Secale cereale. The sequence continues at coordinate 121,363,449 of LR738711.1, forward strand.
TAGTTGCTACTTTTGCCATTTACTACTGCTATTTACTTTTGCTGTTTACTTTTACTATTACTATCATCATTATCATATCACTGTTACCACTTATCATTTGTTGCAAGTAAGTATATTTCAGGTGCGATTGAATTGACAACTCAACTGTCAAAGCTTATAAATACTCTTTGGCTCCCCGTGTGTCGAATCAATAAATTGGGTTATTCTTACACGCGAAGACTATCTCGATCCCTTACGGTTGAGGGTTATCAAGTACCGTTTTCTGGCGCCGTTGCCGGGGAGCATAGCAATATTTACAAGTCTACTTGAGGTATCCTACCTGCTGCACTTTATCACTATGGGTAAGAAAGGAGACCCCAAGGTTCCGATCTTACTATCCACTACAAGAAGAGGTACTGCTCTGAGCACTAGTGCTACGCTTGATTCACCTTCTGTTATGAGTAAGTTTGCCTCACCACCACCACATGATGCTCGTACTGAATCTGATACTATGTCTAATACTCTTGATGATGCTTCTACTACTTTTGATGATATTAGTTCGCTTGGTTATGCTCTTGAGAAACAAATTGTTGCTGCTGCTAAAAAATCTGGAATTGAACTCCCTGTTAGTCGCTACCCTATTGGTGAAACTTATGATTATCCTGATTTGAGTAAACTCAAGGAGAGTCTCCTTGATGATGATTACTATATACTAGATGAAGAATTATGCAGGGAACTGACAGAGTTTTCCGGCTCTGATCCTGAAGTTATTAAGAAACTGTTTGAAAAACACTCTTTGAAGAACAAAACCGTTCCTAATCCTGAATTTGCTACATCTCCTATATGCATTGATGATCCTGACTTTGATTTCTTTGTTGATCTTTCACTTATACCTATGGTTGAAGCTGACCCTTTTTATGGCAGAGAAAATGATGATGCTATTGCACACCTAACTAAACTCGGTGAGCTAGGTAGCATGTTTACCACAGATGAAAAGATACGATACTTTTATGTGACCAAGCTTCTTCCTTTCTCGTTGAAGGAATGTGCTAAAGCATGGCATGATTCACTCCCATGCGGTTCCATTAAGAGTCCTCGGGACTTAGCTCACTCTTTTGTTGATAAGTACTTTCCAGCTCACATGCAACATGCTGCTTTACAAAGAATTTATAACTTTAAACAGTTGCAGGATGAGTCCCTCCCTAAAGCTTGGGGGAGGTACCGCGGTCTGATTCGGGCTAGACCAGGACATGAAATCCCTAAGAATGAATTAATCGATATATTCTATGCTGGTCTAACTGATGAATCCAGGTCCTATTTGGACAGTTGTGCTGGTTGTGTTTTCAGGAAAAGAACACCGGACGATGCGGAAGATTTAATGGGCAGGATTGCCAAAAACCATGAAGATTGGTCCGTCCCTGAACCACCTCCACCAACAAAGAAGAGGGGCATGTTTGTTCTGAGCCCCGAGGATATGCGAGAAGCAAAGAAGTCCATTAAAGAGAAAGGTATTAAAGCTGAAGACGTGAAGAATCTACCCCCTATTGAGAAGCTGTGTGAGCCTACCACTCACCCTCCTATGGTAGAGGTACACTCTCTTTTAGATTTCAACGCAAGTGACATCCCTCATGGTAAGCCTCCTGATCAATGCTTAGATGAGTTTGATAATTTTATTATGAAACAGAATCATTTTAATGAGAGGATAGAAAGTCAGTTGCATGATAATTCCCTTGCTATCAAAAGACTGCTTGATGTTTTAGATAGAACAGTTAATGATGTTCAATGTCTTGTGAAGCATTTTCATATGGTTCAAACTCAGCTTGATCAAATTTCTAATGTTCAAAGAGATTTGCTTGCTAACAATGCCAAACAAGATAATTTGCAGGCTTTTGGGATTAAGACCCGAGGAGGAACTAGTACTCAAGATCCTCTCTATCCAGAGGGACATCCGAAGAGAATCGAGCAGGATTCTCAAATGCAGGAAGAAGAAATTGTTGTCTCTCCAAAGAAGAAGAAGAAACATAAAGAGACTGACAATTCTAATGATCCTATTGCAGATGAAGAACCAGCTATTGATCCCAACAGTGTATCTATCTCCGATGCTGAGACTGAAGACGGTGCTGAACCTGAAGGTAATGATAATGAGAAGAATGATCCACCTGAAGTTCGAGAAGAAGAAGCACCTGACAAACGTAAGAGGTACACTAAAGAAGACTTCATCGCAAAAGAACATGGGAAGGAGAGAGAACCATGGGTACAGAAATCCATGCCCTTTCCAAGTAGGTCAATCAAATCCAAAGAAGAAGAGCATTATAATAAGTTTTGTGAGTGGATTAAACCTCTTTTTCTTCAAATCCCTTTGACTGATGCTATTAAGTTACTCCGTTATTCAAAATATATGAAAGATATTGTCACTAACAAAAGAAAAGTTCCTAATGATGCAATATCTACTATGCTTGCTAACTATTCTTTCAGTGGAAAGATTCCTGAGAAGCTCGGTGATCCAGGTATACCCACCATTCCTTGCTCCATAAAGAATAATTATGTCAAAACTGCTTTATGTGATCTTGGAGCAGGAGTGAGTGTTATGCCTCTCTCTCTTTACGAGAGGCTTTGTTTAGAGAAACTAATTCCTACAGATATCTCCCTTCAGATGGCTGACAAGTCAACCGCTGTTCCGATAGGTATTTGTGAGGATGTTCCCGTAGAAGTTGCTAATTGTTTAATTCTTACTGATTTTGTTGTGCTTGACATGCCCGAGGATGGGAGCATGTCCATTATTCTTGGTAGACCTTTTCTTAACACCGCAGGTGCTATTATTGATTGCAATAAAGGGAAGGTTACTTTCCATGTGAATGATAAAGAACACACGGTATATTTTCCGAAGAAGACCGACAGGAGGCATGCCCTCAACTCTATAGAGAATATCGAGACCGTGAAAATTGGATAATGGGACTGTCCACTACATGTGCCTCACAAATACAAAACTATCATGGTGGGGACAATGTCCATGAAAGTAAAGGTTTAGTAACTACTTCGTAAGAAGTAAGACTTTTTGCTCTATATATCGCTTGTTTGTTGGTAAGACTTGATCAACCTTACTAGTGAACATGTTTTATATGGATAAAAAGTTGAGCTTATTATGTTTTCATTTGTTTTTAGTTTTGTCCTACTTGCTGTACCAAGTATTTATGTTTTTGAAGCTTCACGATACTACTAACTGCTTCAAGTTTTCAGAGAGTTTCGCAGCTTTTTGAACTTCGAAAAATTTTCAACAGTGAAGTTTTCAGAAAAAATTCCAGAAAAATTATAATAAAAATTTCCACAACGGGAGAGACCCAGAAAGTCTTGGGGCCAGCCAGGAGGGGCCACCAGTGGCCCAGGCGGCCAGCTGGCGCGGCCCAGCCCCTGGCCGCGCCCATAGGGCGCCTGGGGCCCACGGGACCCCCCCTCCAGGTATGTCTTCTTCCTCCCTCTCCCTCTTTCTCCAAAAACTCAAGTTCTGGTCTTGTTCTTGTGTTCTTGCTGTTCTTGGAGGCGATTCTTCGATCTCTCTCTACAGCCCCTCATTTGAGCTGAAATTTTGAGCAAATACTCCCTGGTATGTGACTCCTCCACCCCTCCAATTAGATTTTTGATTGGTGGCTTCATTTGTGAGTATTTAGTAGTTCTTGGTGCTGTAGAGATGAGCTTGCATGCATGTGTAGAAAGTTATTTTCCAAGTTTTGATGCAAGTTTATACCTTGGGCAAGTGATTTGAGTAGTTTGCCTTAGCTCACTTTGTTTTAATCCTCGTTTTTGTAAATTGTAAAAAAAATCAGAAATGAGTTTGTTAGGAAGGGCAAAAGGATGGCTTGAGAAGAGGAGGCCCGCACACTCCGATCGAGGTACTAGAGCCGCAGCTTCACCATCGGCTGCTAGGGTGAGCTATAATGAAGATCATGTGCCCCTGGAGTTGTTGGAAGATACAAGTCCAGCACGTGCGATGACATTTCCATGTGATGAATTCATGGAAGCTGCGGGGATCAAGGATGAGTTTTATAATATTTATGCTAATGCAGGTTTGACGCGACTCGTCACGAGCCATGTTACCCAGTATCAAAAACTCACCTCCAGTTTCATTAACAGTTTTAGATATAATCCTGATTCAGGTGCTATTGAGTTTAAAATTTATAATGATCTTATCACCATGACTTTGGGAAATTTTTGAGAAATAATAGGTGTGCCGAACGTTGGGAGGACGGCTAGGATGGCCACTCAGCCATCCGAGCTGAAAACCGTCATCAACTCCCTCTGCAGCATGGGTACGAGGGATATTCATCGGTCGAAGATCTCCAACATCTTGTTTCCTCACCTCAGGTATTTTGCATATTATATTGCTAGAGGGGTGTTAGCTCGTGACAACACGAGTAGCATTTCTGCTCCGGATATTGCTATCCTGGCAGCAGCCCTCTCAGGGAGGTCTGATTATAATCTGGGTACCTTAATTGCTCGACGCCTTGCTATGAACAGTAACAAGGGGGACTTATATGGTGGCGTTTACGCCGCACTTATCTTAGAGCATCTTGGAGGCACCCCACACCCTGATGATACTCCTTTTACTTATTTAAGCTTTGATCTTGCTGCTATGAAAAGGCATAAGTTTGTTACCATGGGTTCTGAGCTTGATAACCTTGTTTATATCTTGCATTTCGGAACTACCACGGAACGCGAGATCCGTCTACCTGCACCTCTTTTGTTTGATTTTTCTCGCAGGAACGGATGGTCCTTTGATGTTGTCCAGTTCGATGAGTTCATGGTCCAGCATCAGTTTCATAACCCCATGGAGGGGGTTGTGCCCGACGAGGAGAGGCACGGTGAGATACCACATTTTCAGGAATAGACCGCCACCGAGTTTGGTGACGGGTCTTCCTCTGTTTGGCGTTCGGAACCTTCCTCGTGGGAGACTCCGAGGAGTTCGATGTACGCGCCAGCATCCTTCTACGACCCTTGGACTCACCACCATACCCCCGGAGCAGGAGGCTCCTGGGGGAAGTAGCTGCTAACCAACTTAGGCCAAAAGCCTAAGCTTGGGGGAGTACGTGCCCTTCTCACTTTTCCATTGCATTATCCGTTTTATTCGCTTTGATCTTTTCAAAGTTTTTGCCCGTTCTTCTTTGTTTCTCTCTTTGCAAAAACAACAAAAAGATTTTCTCTTTCTTTTGCTTTTATTCAACCTTTGAAAACAACCAAAAAGATTTCCTTTCTCTCTTTAGTTTGCTTTGTTTTCAGAGTTCAGCTCGAGTCCGTGATGGCATTTGATTATATTTCCTATGTTCGATCGTGCAAGTGACAAGCAGTAATGACGAAGATCGACTGAAAGGAATCAACAAGGAAGACCGGTATGAACTCTTATTGTTTCTACTTTTGTACATATGCCTGTACTTATGATCTAGAGACCAGCTTGTAGCGACATAGTGCTATGTTTACAATGCTCTTCCAGTGGTTCATGCTTTCCTTGTGGCTAGTCCCGAGTAACTAGAGTATATAATGTGTTATTGAAATGATTTACATGCATTGCACTGTTCATAGTCTGGTATACTAAGGTGGTATTTCCCTTTAGAGAATTTCTGGATTGACTTGGCACATGCTTACACATGCTTAAGACTAAAAAGTCTACTTTGCCTCGATGATCTTTGAGTTTTAGAATAGTTATATCACTCTCATGCCCGATTCAATGTTGCTTTGTCGCTCTGCATGTTTATGACCATTATTGCTCTCTATTTGGTCGCTTCCCAGTCTTTTGCTAAACCTCCACCTGTACTAAGCGGAATGACTGCTTGTGCATCCAAACCCTTTAAACCAGTTATGCCATATGAGTCCACCATACCTTCCTATACATGGTATTTACCTGCGATCCCTAACGAAGACTTTCGTGTACCATCTCGAAATTATTCAAAAGCAAATCTCTTTTTGTGCCTATGTTTTAGCTCATGAGGAATGATGGGCCTCGAACCCCTCGTTGGTTACCCCAAGTGGAAGGTGTAAGATGCAGTAAGTAGAAGTGTTTTCCCCTAGCAAAGATGCCAATGATCGAATCCCCAGAGACTCCTAGGTTCAACAGGTAGGTGTCAACTGCTAACGGCGCAATTAGCAATCAACGTGGACCTGCACACAGATACAAATAACTTTGCTCCCAACGAGTACAGAGAGGTTGTCAATCTCTCCGGCCTTGCAGTTCACAAAGGGTTAAAAGCAATATGATAGTAATGATAGATAGTGTTTTGCAATAGTAAGTAAAATAGCGGAAAGTAAATAGTGTATGTGATCAATGATGGTAATTGTTGGGGAACGTAGTATTTTAAAATTTTCCTACGATCACGCAAGATCTATCTACCAGATGCATAGCAACGAGAGGGAAGGGTGTGTCTACGTACCCTCGTAGACCGGGAGCGGAAGCGTCAAGTGACGCGGTTGATGTTGTCGAACTTCTTCGCGATCCAACCGATCAAGCACCGAACGTACGGCACCTCCGCGTTCAGCACATGTTCAGCTTGATGACGTCCCACGAGCTCTTGATCCAGTTGAGCTTCACGGGAGAGTTTCGTCAGCACGACGGCGTGGTGACGGATATGATGTGTTCACCGGCGCAGGGCTTCGCCTAAGCTCCGCGACGGTATGACGAGGTGTGATTCTGTAGAGGGGGGCACCGCACACGGCTAAAACAATTCAACTTGTGTGTCCTAGAGTGCCCCCCTGCCCCCGTATATAAAGGAGCAAGGGAGAGGCCGGCCCTAGAGGGGGCGCGCCAAGTGTGGGGAGTCCTACTAGGACTCCCAAGTCCTAGTAGGATTCCCCTTTCCTTTCCGGAGTAGGAGAGAAGGAAAGAGGGGGAGAGGGAGAAGGAAAAGGGGGCTGCACCCCTTGTCCAATTCGGACCAGAAGGGGGGCACGCGCCTCCTTCCTTTTGGCCTCTCTCTTCTATTCCCGTAACTCCCCAGTACTCCGAAAATACCCGAATCACTCGGAACCTTTCCGATGTCCGAATATAGTCGTCCAATATATCGATTTTTACGTCTTGACCATTTCGAGACTCCTCGTCATGTCCCCGGTCTCATCCGGGACTCCGAACTCCTTCGGTACATCAAAACTCATAAACTCATAATACCGATCGTCATCAAACGTTAAGCGTGCGGACCCTACGGGTTCGAGAACTATGTAGACATGACCGAGACTCATCTCCGGTCAATAACCAATAGCGGAACCTGGATGCTCATATTGGCTCCTACATATTCTACGAAGATCTTTATCGGTCAAACCGCATAACAACATACGTTGTTCCCTTTGTCATCGGTATGTTACTTGCCCGAGATTCGATCGTCGGTATCTCAATACCTAGTTAAATATCGTTACCGGCAAGTCTTTTTATCGTTCCGTAATACATCATCCTGCAAGTAACTCATTAACTGCAATGCTTGCAAGGCTTATAGTGATGTGCATTACCGAGTGGGCCCAGAGATACCTCTCCGACAATCGGAGTGACAAATCCTAATCTCGAAATACGCCAACCCAACAAGTACCTTCGGAGACACCTGTAGAGTACCTTTATAATCACCCAGTTACGTTGTGACGTTTGGTAGCACACAAAGTGTTCCTCCGGTATTCGGGAGTTCCATAATCTCATAGTCATAGGAACATGTATAAGTCATGAAGAAAGCAATAGCAGTAAAACTAAACGATCATAGTGCTATGCTAATGGATGGGTCTTGTCCATCACATCATTCTCCTAATGATGTGATACCGTTGATCAAATGACAACTCATGTCTATGGTTAGGAAACATAACCATCTTTGATCAATGAGCTAGTCTAGTAGAGGCATACTAGGGACACTCTGTTTTGTCTATGTATTCACACATGTACTAAGTTTCCGGTTAATACAATTCTAGCATGAATAAAAGACATTTATCATGATATAAGGAAATACAAATAACATCTTTATTATTGCCTCTAGGGCATATTTCCTTCAGTCTCCCACTTGCACTAGAGTCAATAATCTAGCTCACATCGCCATGTGATTTAATACCGATAGTTCACATCGTTATGGGAATAACACCCATAGTTCACATCGCCATGTGACCAACACCCAAATGGTTTACTAGAGTCAATAATCTAGTTCACATCGCTATGTGATTAATACCCAAGAGTAATAAGGAGTGATCATGTTTTGCTTGTGAGAGAAGTTTAGTCAACGGGTCTGTCACATTCAGATCCGTATGTATTTTGCAAATTTCTATGTCTACAATGCTCTGCATAGAGCTACTCTAGCTAATTGCTCCCACTTTCAATACGCATCCAGATTGATATTTAGAGTCATCTGGATTTAGTGTCAAAGCTTGCATCGGCGCAACCCTTTACGACGAACTCTTTATTACCTCCATAATCGAGAAACATTTCCTTAGTCATCCAGTTACTAAGGATAATTTTGACCGCTGTACAGTGATCTACTCCTGGATCACTATTGTACCCCCTTGACAAACTCATGGCAAGGTACACAACATGTTTGGTACACAGCATGGCATAGTTTATAGAACCTATGGCTGAGGCATAGGGAATGACTTTCATTCTCTCTATATTTTTCTGCCGTGGTCTGGCTTTGAGTCTTACTCAACTTCACACCTTACAAGTCAGGCAAGAACTCCTTCTTTGACTAATCCATTTTGAACTACTTCAAAATCTTATCAAGGTATGTACTTATCGAAAGTCTTATCAAGCGTCTTGATCTATCTCTATAGATCTTGATGCCCAATATGTAAGCAGCTTCACCAAGGTATTTTTTTTTGAAAATCTCCTTTCAAACACTCCTTTATGCTTTCCAGAAAATTCTACATCATTTCCGATCGACAATATGTCATTCACATATACTTATCAGAAAGGTTGTAGTGCTCCCACTCACTTCTTGTAAATACAGGCTTCACCGTAAGTCTGTATAAATCTATATGCTTTGATCAACTTATCAAAGCGTATATTCCAACTCCGAGATGCCTGCACCAGTCCATAGATGGATCGCTAGAGCTTGCACATTTTGTTAGCACCTTTAGGATTGACAAAACCTTCGGGTTGCATCATATACAATTTTTCTTTAACAAATCCATTAAAGAATGCAGTTTTGTTATCCATTTGCCAGATTTCATAAAATGCGGCAATTGCTAACATGATTCGGACAGACTTAAGCATCGCTACGGGTGAGAAAGTCTCATCGTAATCAACTCCTTGAACTTGTCGAAAAGCTTTCGCAACAAGTCGAGCTTTGTAAACAGTAACATTACCGTCAGCGTCGGTCTTCCTCTTGAAGATCCATTTATTTTTGATGGCCTGCCGATCATCGGGCAAGTCAACCAAAGTCCACACTTTGTTCTCATACATGGATCCCATCTCAGATTTCATGGGCTCAAGCCATTTTGCGGAATCCGGGCTCATCATCGCTTCCTCATAGTTCGCAGGTTCATCATGGTCTAGTAACATGATTTCCAGAACTGGGTTACCGTACCACTCTGGTGCGGAACGTACTCTGGTTGATCTACGACGTTCAGCAAAAACTTGATCTGAAGTTTCATGATCATCATCATTAGCTTCCTCACTAATTGGTGTAGGAATCACTGGAATTAGTTTCTGTGATGTTCCACTTTCCAATTCGGGAGAAGGTACAATTACCTCATCAAGTTCTACTTTCCTCCCACTCACTTCTTTCGAGAGAAACTCCTTCTCTAGAAAGGATCCATTCTTAGCAACGAATATCTTGCCTTCGGATCTGTGATAGAAGGTGTACCCAACTGTCTCTTTTGGGTATCCTATGAAGACACATTTCTCCGACTTGGGTTCGAGCTTATCAGGTTGAAGCTTTTTCACATAAGCATCGCAGCCCCAAACTTTAAGAAACGACAACTTTGGTTTCTTGCCAAACCATAGTTCATACGGTGTCATCTCCACGGATTTAGATGGTGCCCTATTTAACGTGAATGTAGCTGTCTCTAATGCATAACCCCAAAAGCAATAGTGGTAGATCGGTAAGAGACATCATCGATCGCACCATATCTAATAAAGTACGGTTGTGACGTTCGGACACACCATTACACTGTGGTGTTCCAGGTGGCGTGAGTAGTGAAACTATTTCACGTTGTTTTTACTGAAGGCCAAACTCGCTAACTCAAATATTTTACCTCTACGATCATATCGTAGAAACTCTTATTTTCTTGTTACGATGATTCTCCACTTCACTCTGAATTTCTTTGAACTTTTCAAATGTTTTCAGACTTGTGCTTCATTAAGTAGATATACCCATATCTGCTCAAATCATCAGTGAAGGTCAGAAAATAACGATACCCGCCGCGAGCTTCAACACTTATTGGTCCGCATACATCATTACGTATGATTTCCAACAACTCTGTTGCTCGCTCCACAGTTCCGGAGAACGGAGTTTTAGTCATCTTGCCCATGAGGCATGGTTCGCAAGCACCAAGTGATTCATAATCAAGTGATTCCAAAAGTCCATCACTATGGAGTTTCTTCATGCGCTTTACACCAATATGACCTAAACGGCGGTGCCACAAATAAGTTGCACTATCATTATTAACCTTGCATCTTTTGGCTTCAATATTATGAATATGTGTATCACACGATCGAGATCCAACAAACCATTTTCATTGGGTGTATGACCATAGAAGGTTTTATTCATGTAAACAGAACAACAATTATTCTCTAACTTACATGAATAACCGTATTGCAATAAACATGATCAAATCATATTCATGTTCAACACAAACACCAAATAACACTTATTTAGGTTCAACACTAATCCCGAAAGTATAGGGAGTGTGCGATGATGATCATATCAATCTTGGAACTACTTCCAATACACATCGTCACTTCATCTTTTAACTAGTTTCTGTTCATTATGCAACTCCCATTTCGAGTTACTACTCTTTAGCAACTAAACCAGTATCAAATACCGAGGGGTTGCTATGAACACTAGTAAAATACATATCAATAATCTGTATATCAAATATACCTTTGTTCACTTTGCCATCCTTCTTATCCGCCAAGTATCTAGGGCAGTTCCACTTCTAGTGACCATTTCCTTTTGCAGTAGAAGCACTTAGTTTCAGGCTTTGAGTTTAGCTTTGGGTTTCTTCATGGGAGTGACAACTTGCTTGTCATTCTTCTTGAAGTTCCCCTTCTATCCCTTTGGCCTTTACTTGAAACAAGTGGTCTTGTTAACCATCAACACTTGATGTTGTTTCTTGATTTCTACCTTCGCCGATTTAAGCATCGCGAAGAGCTCAGGAATTGCTTTTGTCATCCCTTGCATATTATAGTTCATCACGAATTTCTACTAACTTGGTGATAGTGTCTAGAGAACTTTGTCAATTACTATCTTATCTGGAAGATTAACTCCCACTTGATTCAAGCAATTGTAGTACCCAGACAATCTGAGCACATGCTCACTGGTTGAGCTATTCTCCTCCATCTTGTAGGCAAAGTACTGTCAGAGGTCTCATACCTCTCGACACGGGCATGAGTATGAAATACTAATTTCAACTCTTGGAACATCTTATATGCTCTGTGGCGTTCAAAATGTTTTTGAAGTCCCGGTTCTAAGCCGTAAAGCATGGTGCACTTAAACTATCAAGTAGTCATCATACCGAGCTTTTGTCAAAACGTTCATAACGTCTGCATCTGCTCCTGCAATAGGTCTGTCACCTAGCGGTGCATCAAGGACATAATTCTTCTGTGCAGCAATGAGGATAATCCTCAGATCACGGAACAATTCCGCATCATTGCTACTAACATCTTTCAACTTAGTTTTCTCTAGGAACATATAAAAAATAAACGGGGAGCAACATCGCGAGCTATTGATCTACAACATAGATATGCTAATACTACCAGGACTAAGTTCATGATAAATTAAAGTTCAGTTAATCATATTAATTAAAGAACTCCCACTTAGATAGACATCCCTTCGGTCATCTAAATGATCACGTGATCCAAATCAACTAAACCATGTCCGATCATCACGTGAGATGGAGTAGTTTCAATGGTGAACATCTTATGTTGATCATATCTACTATATGATTCACGCTCGACCTTTCGGTCTCCAGTGTTCCGAGGCCATATCTGCATATGCTAGGCTCGTCAAGTTTAACCCGAGTATTCTGCGTGTGCAAAACTGGCTTACACCCGTTGTATTTGAACGTAGAGCTTATCACACCCGATCATCACGTGGTGTCTCGGCACGATGAACTTTCGCAACGGTGCATACTCAGGGAGAACACTTATACCTTGAAATTTTAGTAAGGGATCATCTTATAATGCTACCGTCGTTCTAAGCAAAATAAGAAGCATAATAAGATAAACATCACATGCAATCAAAATATGTGACATGATATGGCCATCATCATCTTGTGCTTTTGATCTCCATCTCCAAAGCACCTTCATGATCACCTTCGTCACCGGCGCGACACCTTGATCTCCATCGTAGCATCGTTGTCGTCTCGCCAACTATTGCTTCTACGACTATCGCTACCGCTTAGTGATAAAGTAAAGCAATTACATGGCGATTGCATTTCATACAATAAAGCGACAACCATATGGCTCCTGCCAGTTGCCGATAACATTACAAAACATGATCATCTCATACAAAACCGTATAACTCATCATGTCTTGACCATATCACATCACAACATGCCCTGCAAAAACAAGTTAGACGTCCTCTACTTTGTTGTTGCAAGTTTTACGTGGCTGCTACGGGCTTAGCAAGAACCGTTCTTACCTACGCATATGAAACCACAACGATGTTTCGTCAAGTATGTGTTGTTTTAACCTTCACAAGGACCGGGCGTAGCCACACTTGATTCAGCTAAAGTAAGAGAGACAGACACCCGCCAGTCACCTTTAAGCAACGAGTGCTCGTAACGGTGAAACCAGTCTCGCGTAAGCGTACGCGTAATGTCGGTCCGGGCCGCTTCATCTCACAATACCGCCGAAGCAAAGTATGACATGCTGGTAAGCAGTATGACTAGTATTGCCCACAACTCATTGTGTTCTACTCGTGCATATCATCTACGCATAGACCTGGCTCATGATGCCACTGTTGGGGAACGTAGTATTTTAAAATTTTCCTACGATCACGCAAGATCTATCTACCAGATGCATGGCAACGAGAGGGAAGGGTGTGTCTACGTACCCTCGTAGACCGGGAGCGGAAGCGTCAAGTGACGCGGTTGATCTTGTCGAACTTCTTCGCGATCCAACCAATCAAGCACCGAACGTACGGCACCTCCGCGTTCAGCACACGTTCAGCTTGATGACGTCCCACGAGCTCTTGATCCAGTTGAGCTTCACGGGAGAGTTTCGTCAGCACGACGGCGTGGTGACGGATATGATGTGTTCACCGGCGCAGGGCTTCGCCTAAGCTCCGCGACGGTATGACCGAGGTGTGATTCTGTGGAGGGGGGCACCGCACACGGCTAAAACAATTCAACTTGTGTGTCCTAGAGTGCCCCCCTGCCCCCGTATATAAAGGAGCAAGGGAGAGGCCGACCCTAGAGGGGGCGCGCCAAGTGTGGGGAGTCCTACTAGGACTCCCAAGTCCTAGTAGGATTCCCCTTTCCTTTCCGGAGTAGGAGAGAAGGAAAGAGGGGGAGAGGGAGAAGGAAAAGGGGGCTGCACCCCTTGTCCAATTCGGACCAGAAGGGGGGCACGCGCCTCCTTCCTTTTGGCCTCTCTCTTCTATTCCCGTAACTCTCCAGTACTCCGAAAATACCCGAATCACTCGGAACCTTTCCGATGTCCGAATATAGTCGTCCAATATATCGATTTTTACGTCTTGACCATTTCGAGACTCCTCGTCATGTCCCCGGTCTCATCCGGGACTCCGAACTCCTTCGGTACATCAAAACTCATAAACTCATAATACAGATCGTCATCAAACGTTAAGCGTGCGGACCCTACGGGTTCGAGAACTATGTAGACATGACCGAGACTCATCTCCGGTCAAGAACCAATAGCGGAACCTGGATGCTCATATTGGCTCCTACATATTCTACGAAGATCTTTATCGGTCAAACCGCATAACAACATACGTTGTTCCCTTTGTCATCGGTATGTTACTTGCCCGAGATTCGATCGTCGGTATCTCAATACCTAGTTCAATCTCGTTACCGGCAAGTCTCTTTACTCGTTCCGTAATACATCATCCTACAACTAACTCATTAACTGCAATGCTTGCAAGGCTTATAGTGATGTGCATTACCGAGTGGGCCCAGAGATACCTCTCCGACAATCGGAGTGACAAATCCTAATCTCGAAATACGCCAACCCAACAAGTACCTTCGGAGACACCTGTAGAGTACCTTTATAATCACCCAGTTACGTTGTGACGTTTGTTAGCACACAAAGTGTTCCTCCGGGATTCGGGAGTTGCATAATCTCATAGTCATAGGAACATGTATAAGTCATGAAGAAAGCAATAGCAGTAAAACTAAACGATCATAGTGCTATGCTAACGGATGGGTCTTGTCCATCACATCATTCTCCTAATGATGTGATCCCGTTGATCAAATGACAACTCATGTCTATGGTTAGGAAACATAACCATCTTTGATCAATGAGCTAGTCTAGTAGAGGCATACTAGGGACACTCTGTTTTGTCTATGTATTCACACATGTACTAAGTTTCCGGTTAATACAATTCTAGCATGAATAAAAGACATTTATCATGATATAAGGAAATACAAATAACATCTTTATTATTGCCTCTAGGGCATATTTCCTTCAGTAATATGGACCGGAGTCACATGATGTTCACTAGCGATGTCTCTCTCCCAAAAGACGATAAAACAGCTATGCGAGGTAACAAATTACAGCTGGGCAATTGACAGGACCCACGAGCGCATACAAATGCTGATTACATTGCAAGAAAGGTTGAGGTTCAAAGCATGGGCGGTACGCCAAAGTAAGTAGACCGAAATCCATCAATATCCAATACTAATCATCCACCTTGAGATATCTATCCAGAACATCTCGCTGGTATTAAGTTGCGAGTCCCACCCATAGTGTAAACTCAATGCAACAGACAACTGCATTAAAAGAACTTTGCGTAAAGTAAACAATCCTTGCACCCGCGGGCACAAGCACCGTTGTTTTCCCCCTTGTGGCAATAGCACATCCCCTAGACTCATGTTTCTGTCACTCAAGCTAGTCATCGAGGGGCATGAACCCACTATCAAGCATAACGTTCCCTCTTGGAGTCACTACCTACTACTTGGCCAAAGCAATAAATAACAACGGAGAACATGCAAGAATTACTTATGAACTAAAATATAAAAGAGGTGAATCAAATATATTACTCAAGATCAATCTGAACATAATCTCATAATCCATCGGATCCCAGCAAACTCAACATAGCAACAGCACAAGGATTACATAGGTGCCTCGATCATGTAGGGCAGCTCACGAGGACTAATTAGTGAAGCACAAGAACGGGAGGAGAACATCACATAGCTACTGGTCATGGACTCATGGTCCAAGGGAGACTACTCACGAGTCATCCGGGAGGCGTCCATGGTGGTGGAGAAGCTCCCGGTGGTGATCCTCCCCTCCGGCAGGGTGCCGGGAAGAGTTCCCCTGGTGCTCCCGATCTTGGAAGCGGCGGCGGCGGAACAGAGATGGGCTCGCGAAAAAAAGTCCTGTTTCAAGGGTTACGGGGAACCCTTTAAATATATGCCAAAGTAGGGCACCGGGGGGCCGAGGCGCCCCCCCGGCGCGGCCCAGGGGGGCGCGCCCACAGGGCGCCTGGAGCCCCTGTGCCCCCCCCAGGCTGCCCTTCGGAAGCAGTGTCGTTCCCGGATTGCTGATTTTTTATATAATTTTTCTGTATTTTTCTGGGCAGTTCTCGAAACGTGAAAACCTGAAATACAAAAACAGCCGAAAACAGAAACTGGCACTGGGGTGCACTGGATTAGTAAGTTAGTCCAAATATGATCAAAAGTGTATGGAAGTGTATGAATATCATAGCAATATCACCCAAAAGTGGCATGGAGCAAGCAGAAATTATAGATACGTTTTGGACGTATCAACATCCCCAAGCTTAATTCCTGCTCGTCCTCGAGTAGGTAAACGATAACAAGAATAATTTCTGTGGTGACATGCTATTAACCATATAGGACTTTCTCATAGTCATATGACAAAAGCTTACTGAGACAATGATTCTATAGTAGTTAAGTTGTCTCAAGAGAAAATCACAAATGACTGAAAGTTTTACAACATGAAACTGAAATATCAAAAAGATTTGCAATGAACTTGATGTGCAAATATGATCAAGTGATATCTAGCTTGCCCCCTTTAGTGATGCAAAACATAAGTGCAGGGGCACCTTCAAGGTTTAAGTGATGACTAGATACAATCATTTCAGAATAAATGATATCACAATCATGCAAAAGACAATGCTACTTCGGGACAATGCACATTACACTCAGAATGACAATCATGCTCTCAGTAGTTGGTGCTTGAAGTGCTAGAGCTTTTTATTTTGAAATATGGAAGCAATTGTGTCAACGGTAGTAGTACTTCATATGTGTCATGCATAAAACATCTTATAAGTTGCAAGCCTCATGCATCGAATACCAATAGTGCTCGCTCCTTGTCCTAATTAGCTCAGATCCCCATGGGTTATCATTGCATTGCATATGTTTTTACCAAGTGTCACAAAGGGGTACCTCTATGCCACCTGTACAAAGGTCCATGGAGATAGATCGCATTTGATTTCTCGTTTTTGATAGATCTCAACTTGAGGACATCCATACCGGGATAACATAGAAAATAGATGATGGACTCCTCTTTAATGCATAAGCATATTCTCGTGAGAGATTGAGGATTAAGGTCCAAGCTAAAACTTCCACCATGATGCATGGCTTTGGTTGGCGGCCCAATGTTCTTCTCTAACAATATGCATATTAATTCAACCCACGGTAAATCACCCTTACTTCAGACAAGACGAACATGCATAGCAACTCACATGATATTCAACAAAAGTGTGACAGTTGATGGCGTCCCCAGAAACATGGTTACCGCTCAGCAAGCAACTCATAAGAAATAAAATACATAAGCAACATATTCTTTACCACAATAGTTTTTAGGCTACTTTCCCATGAGCTATGTATTGCAAGGTTGGTTTGCTTAGTGCAGGTGGAGGTTAGCAAAAGACTGGGAGCGACCAACTAAGAGAGCAATGACGGTCATAATCATGCAGAGCGACAAAGCAATATTGAATCAGGCATGGTAGTTATATCGCTACTTAGAAACAAAAGATCACCAAGGCTTGACAGACTTTCTTTATAGTCTTGAATATGCATGAGCATACGCCAAGTCAATCAAAATAAATTCTCGAAGGAAGATATTACTAAACCATACCATATGATAGGCAAACAAACCAAGTTGGTACTCCAATGACTCATTGGGAACCCCCCAGCTATCTGAGATTAACCATAAGAAAACCTGAACTACTAAGCACCATCATGCAAGTAGCATCTTTATCATAGACACATTAACCAATGCAACGGAAGCAAACTCTCTTAATAAGGTGAACATGGTAATTAAAAAGAGTTCAAGCAACCAACTAAATAAAAGCTCTTGAAGAGATAAGCATGAATACTAAGAGCAAAGTATGATAGTAGCTATTTAAAAGACAAAGAACACACACAGCATAGATAGACATGAAAATTCTATGTGATGTTCTAGGTAGAAGTGGAGCATGTTTCTCTCCCACATAAAGGAATGCTGGGTTCCGACTCGTTATGAAAAACTAAAAAGAAAACTAAAAGCAAGATGCTCCAAGCATAGCACATAACACATGAAGTGATAAAAATATAGCGGAACGAAAGACGAACTGATAATGTTGATGGAGAAGGGGATGCACGGGGGGCATCCCCAAGCTTAGACGCTTGAGTCTCCTTGAATATTTCTTGGGGGTGCACGGGGGCATCCCCAAGCTTGAGCGCTTGACACTCCTGAATCTTTTTATCATCTTCCCTCGCACACTTGAAAACTCCCTTCATACACAACTCATCATAATCTGATTAGCGAGGTTAGTACCCTTAATAAAATAATTATACCTTGCTGGAAAGAAGGATATTCTTGAAGTTCTACTGTTTCTCAAGATTGCCAAAAGGTTTTTGCAAAGAAAAAGCAAGTTCTTAATTTGCAAAGTGAAGGAAAGGCAAAACAGGACAGAATGTGTGAAAAACAGAACAGCAGGCAGTAATTGACCTGTTCGGGATACTTCTGCAACTCAAATCAAAAAACTCAGAACTGATGCACGAAAGAAAATTATATAGAGAACGCTTTCGAAAAAATTCAGACCAAAAAGATGATCTGGTGATTTTATACGAATTTTTCTATCCAAGGACAGAATCTGTTTCCTGGACAGCACCTCACAACTTTTGAACTTTCTAGCAATCAGAGGCTATACTTGGCACAAATATGAAAAGAAAAGATACAATGATGATGCTACAGCAGTAAACAACATAAAGACACAACAAAAACAAAAATTTTATTCATGTGGGCTGCCTCCCAAAAGCGCTTTCTTTTATGCCTTTAAGCTAGGCATAAGACTTTAATGATGCTCTTGTAGGAATAAGAATTGAAGAACAAAAGAGAGCATCAAGAAGCAAATACTAAACACATTTAAGCCTAACGTGCTTCCTATGCATAGGAATATTGCAATAGAATAATTCATTGAAGCACAAAGCAATAAGCATAGGAAGACAAAACAAGTGCAGCTTCAAAACCTTCAACATAAAGAGAGGGAACTTGATATTATTGAAATATCTATAAGCATATGTTCCCTTCTCATAATAATTTTCAGTGGGATCACGAATAAACTCAACCATATAAGCATCACATAAAGCATCGTTACCATGATCCACATGCAAAAAGGTACTCTTACTCTCCACATCAGCATCATGAAGAGGATAAAACTTAGTATAAAAGAGAGACATAAGCTCCTGCCAGTCCAGCAAGTGTGAGTTATCGAGAAGCCCATACCAATCTGAAGCTTTATCTATAAGTGATACGACAAACAATTTCCTCATGACAAACTCCCTCGATACACCTCCAAGCTTAAATAATGAACATAGTTGTGACAGATATAGCAAGTGTTCACCGGATGTCTGTCTCCTGCGTAACGATTAGCCAAAACATAATTGATAATACCAGCTGGTATTTTATAAGGCACAATTTCAGTAGGGGGAGGATCAACCACCACAGGTGTGGGGCGTCTTCCCGCAAGCAGCGACCCAATAATAGGGTTGTCCATAAGGACAACTAGTGAAAAGACATAAAGAAAACTGAAAGGTAAACTAACAAGACTAAAAAGCAAAGATAAAAGATAGCATGCAACTCCCCTATCCTGAAGAGTGGAGTCCCCGGCAACGGCGCCAGAAAATACTCCTTGATGGGCCTCGAACCCCTCGTTGGTTACCCCAAGTGGAAGGTGTAAGATGCAGTAAGTAGAAGTGTTTTCCCCTAGCAAAGATGCCAAGGATCGAATCCCCAGAGACTCCTAGGTTCAACAGGTAGGTGTCAACTGCTAACGGCGCAATTAGCAATCAACGTGGACCTGCACACAGATACAAATAACTTTGCTCCCAACGAGTACAGAGAGGTTGTCAATCTCTCCGGCCTTGCAGTTCACAAAGGGTTAAAAGCAATATGATAGTAATGATAGATAGTGTTTTGCAATAGTAAGTAAAATAGCGGAAAGTAAATAGTGTATGTGATCAATGATGGTAATATGGACCGGAGTCACATGATGTTCACTAGCGATGTCTCTCTCCCAAAAGACGATAAAACAGCTATGCGAGGTAACAAATTACAGCTGGGCAATTGACAGGACCCACGAGCGCATACAAATGCTGATTACATTGCAAGAAAGGTTGAGGTTCAAAGCATGGGCGGTACGCCAAAGTAAGTAGACCGAAATCCATCAATATCTACTACTAATCATCCACCTTGAGATATCTATCCAGAACATCTCGCTGGTATTAAGTTGCGAGTCCCACCCATAGTGTAAACTCAATGCAACAGACAACTGCATTAAAAGAACTTTGCGTAAAGTAAACTATCCTTGCACCCGCGGGCACAAGCACCGTTGTTTTCCCCCTTGTGGCAACAGCACATCCCCTAGACTCATGTTTCTGTCACTCAAGCTAGTCATCGAGGGGCATGAACCCACAATCCAGCATAACGTTCCCTCTTGGAGTCACTTCCTACTACTTGGCCAAAGCAATAAATAACAACGGAGAACATGCAAGAATTACTTATGAACTAAAATATAAAAGAGGTGAATCAAATATATTACTCAAGATCAATCTGAACATAATCTCATAATCCATCGGATCCCAGCAAACTCAACATAGCAACAGCACAAGGATTACATAGGTGCCTCGATCATGTAGGGCAGCTCACGAGGACTAATTAGTGAAGCACAAGAACGGGAGGAGAACATCACATAGCTACTGGTCATGGACTCATGGTCCAAGGGAGACTACTCACGAGTCATCCGGGAGGCGTCCATGGTGGTGGAGAAGCTCCCGGTGGTGATCCTCCCCTCCGGCAGGGTGCCGGGAAGAGTTCCACTGGTGCTCCCGATCTTGGAAGCGTCGGCGGCGGAACAGAGATGGGATCGCGAAAAAAAGTCCTGTTTCAAGGGTTACGGGGAACCCTTTAAATATATGCCAAAGTAGGGCACCGGGGGGCCGAGGCGCCCCCCCGGCGCGGCCCAGGGGGCGCGCCCACAGGGCGCCTGGAGCCCCTGTGCCCCCCCCCCCCAGGCTGCCCTTCGGAAGCAGTGTCGTTCCCGGATTGCTGATTTTTTATATAATTTTTCTGTATTTTTCTGGGCAGTTCTCGAAACGTGAAAACCTGAAATACAAAAACAGTCGAAAACAGAAACTGGCACTGGGGTGCACGGGATTAGTAAGTTAGTCCAAATATGATCAAAAGTGTATGGAAGTGTATGAATATCATAGCAATATCACCCAAAAGTGGCATGGAGCAAGCAGAAATTATAGATACGTTTTGGACGTATCAAGGAAGTAGTAGTTAATTCATAATCTTTTTAAGTTGGACAAGTTTCACCCCTGGATTGCATGTATAATGTGCAAACCCCTAATATGAAAAGGAACTGGCATTGAGTGCGCCCCGCTCAAAAAGATAATATAACAAACAAACCCTCCCTCACGCTTTGTTCATGAGAAATCAGAAAACTTTGGAAGTGATAAACAAAGGAGATTAAGAGGATGTGATCGTCCTCATGCGAGAGCCGTTCCTCGAGACTTGTCTAGCTTAAAAAGTGATTGAGTTATCTGCTAGCATTCGTTGACGAAATATGCACCTCTCAAAAACATATTTACTTCTGTTTTTAAAACCAAGAGCTCTGGTACATGTTTAGTTTTTGTTTCCGACCACGGGTTTTCAACCTTGCCAATAAAAGCCACGGTTCGAGAGTCTCACCTTCTTTCTTCAAAGCACTGACTAGGAGAGCATAATTGTCATTCTGAGTGTAATGTGCATTGTCCCAAAGTATTACATTGTCTTCTGCATACTTGTGATATGATTTATTCTGAGATTCTTAGTTCTAGTCTCCTTTAAAACTCTGGAGGAGTCTCTGCATTTATGTTTTGCTTCACTCATGAAGGCTAGCGAGATACCACCCTAATATGCTCAAGCTATGTGCAATGTAATCTTGTCTTGATTTTCAGTAATATATTATTTACTTTTAAGTATTTGTGACTGGTCACTTGAAAGAAGGATTGCTCCTTGCATTGTCCTCATAAGTACTATTTCAATACTTGCTAAACTCTTTTCGTAGTACATGCTTATATACATCTAATGAAGCAAAAGAGTTTGTCAAAGTTTTCTTTGTCGCGTCTAGTTCGTTGAACTGAATTGCTTGAGGACAAGCAATATGCTAAGCTCGGGGGAGTCGATACGTCTCAAACGTATCTACTTTTCCAAACACTTTTGATATTGTTTTGACCTCATTCTTGCATGATTTGGACTAAACTAACCCGGACTAACGCTGTTTTCAGCAGAGCTGCCTGTATGGTTTATTTGTGTGCAGGAAAACGGATTTTTAAGTATCTCAGAAAAATCCACGAAAAATCACAGAAAATCCACGCACCCGAAGGAACCAGATGCCAGAAGTGGGACCAGAGGGGGGCCAGGGGGTGCCCAGGCGCCCTGTGGGCGCCCCCCCCCCTGGGCCGCGCCGGGGGGGCGCCTGGGTGGGGCCCACACCCCCTGGTGCCCTACTTTATCCCGTATTTTTACTCCCGACGCAGAAACCCCAGACCAGAAGTTCTTTCGCAGTTTTTCGTCGCGGAGCCGCCGCCACCCTTTGTTCTTCCTCGGGAGGGCTAATCTGGAGGCTGATTTGGCCTCCGGAGAGGGGAGATCGTCGCCATCGTCATCATCATCACCACTCCATCATCCCTCCATGACTTCTCCCTCCATGTGTGAGTAATTCCCCTGCTGTAGGCGAAGGGGATGGTAGGGATTGGATGAGTTAGATCATGTAATAGTTTATCAGATCATTGGGGGCATGTTGCCTATCATCTACTATGGTGTTTATCATCTTTGCTTCAACTTGTTATTCTTAATGCTTGACACTTAGGGCCCGAGTGCCATGATTTCAGATCTGAACCATATGTGTTTGTATGAATATATTTGTGTTCGTGATCCTATCTATGAGTTGTTTGCACCTATTACGGTTCGGAACCGGCGATCCCAAAAGTGACAGCTTGGGACACCAAAGGGGATGGTCCATAGTTTGAGGATTACATGTATCCATTGAGTTCATTGCTTTGTTTCGGTGCTCTTTGACAGGAGCACCTTAATATCCATTAGTTCCTTTTGGCCCCGTTCGTAGCGGGATGGTAGGACAAAAGATGTTGTGCAAGTTCTTATTGCAAGCACGTACAACTACCTATGGGATACATGCCTAATGTTTGATATTTGCCTAGATGATCATTACTTTTCCGTGTGCCGTGCCCCAAGTCAGAATCACTACTAGAAAAAAGGCTATTAGTGGCGCACCCAATATTGCCATTAGTGGCGCACCATGGGTGGGCCACTAATACCACGCCACTAATAAGGAATACTAATGGCGCACCTATGATGCGCCACTGTTAATCCCAATAACAGTGGCGCACCACTGGTGCGCCACTGGTATGCCACCTAGTGCGCCACTGGTATTGCAGCCGGGGTACCTAAGGATGCGCCACTGGTATTCATATTGGTGCGCCACTGTTATTTAACTGGGTGCGCCACTAATGTGCAAGATGGTGCGCCACTGGTATTGCAGCAGGGGTACCTACTGATGCGCCACTGATATCCCTACGGGGTGCGCCACTGTTATTTAACTGGGTGCGCCACTAATGTGCTATATGATGCGCCACTACTATTAATTCTAGGAATTTCTTTTTGCATTTCTGGTATTTGCACAGGTTACAAAATACAATACATCACAGAATATAAACAGCACATAATACAATTCATCACATTAGTCTCCGAATTCGAAATAGCGAACAAAGTTCAAATATTAGACAAGTTTAGGTCTCGAGACCGAGTAGCGAGTTTGTCGTCACATTACAAAGTTGATATCATCTAAACTACCATCACATAGAAGAGAGCTGCGGTCACGATGAGCATCATCGCGATGAAACTAGTCTTCATCCGGTTCCTCCTCTGCTCCCTCCTCTCTCCCTCTAGATAGCGCTCGTATCTAGCTTCCGCCTCCGCCCTAGTGGTGTACCCTTTGTAACTGTTACCGCTAAAACGGTGAACCTGTCTCCGACACTCCTCCCAGTCGTCATAGACTCCGGGAACCCTACCCTTGTACACGACGTACGACGGCATCTCTATGCACTAGACAAACAAAACGTTAGTAGCAATTCACAGATAATATATAAGTATGCAACAAAAGGATCGGAAGAGAAAAGCAACACATTAATAGCATGGTTCATGGTCCTACTAATAAATAGCATCGATTACATATAAGTTGAACGACTGTCCAAACTAAAGAGACATACAAGTTCATTAAAGTTTAATTACAACACGAGCTAATCGACATTTTAGAACTACATACCATCAATACTTTCTTCGACTCGACTCAGGGACCGGAGCGTGGATGAAGCCGCCATCATCCGTCGGCGTCATGAATGTGCGGTCGTTGTCAGCCTGCATTTGTAGCGTTGTTTCTATTTCACTGTTGGACGGTTGATATTTGAGGTGGAACTGCCCCGAGGTACGAAGGACATCTTGACAGATGATTTCCGCAAACTCCGACTGGATGCGAAAGAATTCTTGTCTGATGTCCATGTCCTGGATTGCCGACAAGCGTGCGGCCCAATCTTGGAGACCCGTTGGTAGCATAAGGTGATTATGGTCCCGTACGATCGCCCGCATGTGATGGAGGGTGTAGTAGGCATCCTTCTGACTGCTAGGCGGCTGCTTGACGCAGGGGAACGTCGTTACATGGGTGAACACGTGCTTGCCGTACCTACACATTTCCTTCCTGAAGGTGCCTCCAGATTTGGCGTAGCCGGGGAGAGCATCATCAAGAACTTTCTTGATATTTGTGTAGTTTTTCTTCGACTGACGGTCCGAGTCGAAATACGTGGCCGTGGAATATTTCGGGCTTAAGAGGATGAGTGTGCAACGTGTGTCACTGCACAAAACACGGAATGTTAGGAAAAAAAAAGAACGATCGAAATCTAAGAAATCATATGTTACGGGGCGGTGAGGGGATGACTTACTCGGGAAAGTAAGGCACGAGGAAGGTATCCTTATCTTTGTTCGCCATAATGACGCCTTCGAGGTATGAACTCGCGACTTGCCGGTCGCCAGCGCTGTCCAAGTGCTTGGCACGCATGTAGAAGGGGTCGACTATCACGATGTCCGGGGTCTTGTCTCTAATGATCTGCATCTCCATATTGAGCGAAAATAGCCGAATGAAGGTGTAGTGCAGCGGATGAAGGTTAAACATAGCGAAGATGTCATCAAACCGCAGGACGATCATACTCCCGATGGTGCCATCGACAAAGCCCTTGCCCTCTGGCACCTTGGCCACGAAAACCGGGTATGAGTCATCTTTCTCGGAGAGACGCCGCTTCTCCATAGAAAGAACACTGTCATGCAGACTCCGCATAGCACCGGTTGCAGCCTTGAACAGATTAGCCGGTAGCATCGGCCTACCCGCCACATGCACCGCCCTCATGATATCCTTAGGTATTGGTGGCCCGTCCTGAGCACGGATCGTACTCGGTGCCGGCTGGCTCGCACCCTTGTTAGTTTTTCTTTTCAGTCCCTTCTTTGGCTTCTGCTGATGTAATGGGATCGAGGTCTGCTCAGAGACCACCTTTTTGAGTGTGGTGGGGCTGATAATATTTCCCACCTCGGCTGCTTGAGTCTCGGTGAAGGCGGCAGCTGGAGGCATCTCCTGAGAACCGAACAGACGACGCCTGTTGCAATTGGGTTTCTCTGCGGTACCAGCTAGATCGCGATCGACTTTTGCAGGGTTGGGTTCTTGAGAAGGAGGCGCCAAGAATTCGTCACCGTACCCACCATGTTCGTTGAAGTAGTCATTGACGTTGACAAATGTACCGTCGTCGACGTCCGGATCCTGTGCCATATGCATGCCCGGATCAGCTGACGGCGGTAGCGTTGCGGTGGTCTTGCCATGGCTTGGCGCCGGCAGGACTGGCGGTGTTGTCTGTGGGGTGGTGACCCCCGCCCCCAAACGAATCTGGCTCTTCGGCCAAAGCAATGGCCAGTTGAAGCAGGCGCCGAGGGTCATCGCATCGTCTTCGTCGGCCCCATGGGGTCGATACGGAGGTAACAAGTCGTCGCAGCCCCGCAGCACCCGAACCAGTTGAACCCTATACACGGTGGGTGGCATCGGATTATGGTGGAACACGCGGTTGCCCGGTTCAACGATTTTGGCCTTGGCGACATCGATCAACTTGCCGTCCACGAAGTGCAGGAGAGTGCATGGAACTTCGTTGGCGGCGCCCTGCGAAAACATGTAGGGCGTCAGGGATGCCCAGTCAAAGGCAAGGAGATGAAGTCATCGGCCGAGGATTAGTTACCGTGATGGCGTCGAGCTCGGCTAATGTCGAGGCACCGCCAACGACGGGCGTGCAAGTGACGGAGGGGCCGCTTGCTGCCGAGGTGCCGGCCGGCGTATTCTTCCCACACCCGGGTGCATCAAGCTCCAATGCCGGCGCCGGCACCGGAGACACCAATGACGCCTCCGCCGGAGACACCACTGCCGGCGCGTTGTGCGAGTTGCTGCCCGTCAAGCTGGGAATCGGGGGCGGCCCCTGTTGGCCGCCCGCAAACCACCCCCGCAGCCCCTCAACCAAGGTAGGCATAATGGCGGTGATCGTCGCTCTCAGTTGGTCTCGCACTTGGTCTCGCACTTGCTCTTCGACTATCTGAGGAATCTGCGCCACTTTTGCCTTGAGTTCTTTAACCTCCTGGCTTTCCAAGCTGGTCTTTCTCTCCTTTCGCCCAGTCTTATAGTATTCCGACCATTTCGTGGACAAGCCTTCGCCGGCCACACGACCAGCTGACGTCGGCTTAGCTAACTTATCCTTCTGTTTCATTACATTCAACGCCCTATTTAAAGTGGTGTCCCAAGGGGCAGGCGGGGAGCTCTGAGACCCCGCGCTACTGCTTTCAGTTTCCTGCGGAAGTAACGTGAACCATTTAGAAATTTGGCTTCATTAATTAGAATGCAACCATATGGAGCTAATTACGCGGGGGTGTATTCCTTACCAGAACAAGCTCAAGCGCCTTCACCTTCGGATCCGTGGTAAGCTCCTTTGTTACCGGGTCCTCCTTGTACCGGGCTCTGATATAGTTCCTGGTCTGCTTTTCATGGCGGTATTTATCGAAGAGGGGCGGTAGGCCTTGCTCGACACGCTCCGCGTCCTCCTTGTCCCATTTAGGTTCCGCCACTCTGTAACCGCCGGGACCGAGTGTGTGGACCCCTAAGTTCAATTCCCGCATTTCTTTCCCCCACTGACTTGATTCCACGGATGCGTTGCTCTCGCACTTGGTCTTGAACTCCAGGTAGTCAGCTTTGCTGATCGAAGGATTTTTCTCCTTGATCTTCTCATAACTATCACCTCTTTCAATCATTTTCTTCACCCGGGCTCTCCAAGAAGCCAGGGCCGTGCTCATCTTCGTGAGGGCGGCACTGTTCACTTTATTCCCTAAGAGGCGTGTGTTTGCGAAGTCACCGGGGAACTTGTATCGTTCGTGCAGCTTCGTGAAGAGGAGGATCCGCAAATTCCCTCGTTCATGTTGCCTTAGGTTCTCGGTGTTGATCGTGACGGTGCTCCGGACAATGCACCCGAGTTGTCCCGCGTACCCACTGACTAATTCTTTGGGCGCCGTTGGATGCCCACTGGAGGACACTTCAGTAAATTCCTCCTTGACGGTGTCGAGCACGTTCGGGCGCCGGTCCTTCCGTTACCTCTTCGGTTGGCTGCCATCTGTGCGTTCGCTGCCATCATCAGTGGTGGCATCCCCGGCGGCACCATCAGTGGTGTCATCCCCGACGCCACTAGGGGTTGTGTAGTCGGGATCGGTGTCTTCCGCGGCGTCCTCATAGCGGTGAGGGTATTCCTCCATCTCCTGGGACAGCTCCCAGAATGGTTTGCCGCCCGAACCGCCGGCCTCATCGTTGTCGGCCATGTTCGCTCTAAATAGGAAAAAAGTTTGGTCAAAAAGTTGGTTATTGTCAAGGAACAAGATCTCATCATTTAGGGTTTGTGAGGAATTATCATGGTCTCATCACTTAGGGTTTGTCGACACCGAGGCATCCTAAAAGCTACGGTTTTATCATTTAGAGTGTCGTTGATAGAAGCTATTCAGAACTAGTCCTACTTAATTCTTGATCCTACTTAATTAAGTACTAAGATACCCCGGCCCATGCATTAGTCGCAAGTACCCCATATGTCCTATTTTTAGCAAAGTCATGCTAAAATTCACGGAAAATTTCAGCACGACCTTTGCTGAAAATAGGACATATGGAGTACCCGAACTTGCCGGAACGGAAGTTAATCGACATTCCGGCAAACTCAAGGGCCTCTCGGGGTACCTGCAAAATCATCACGACACGATGGTCGGAGACAAAACCCAGCAAACTAGCAACACAATGTGCCTCTACTTTCATATGGATGAAAAGGCCACAGACCATATGGTCCTCTGCTTTCATATGGACAAAAAAGGCCTGCATATAGTAGAAGTGTAGAACTAGACATAACAGGAAAATCACATTCAGTCTTGTTTTCTTCAGTTATCTTTTTTGAGTTATTTTACATGTCCTAGGTAAAATCTGCCACTAGTAACTAGTTGTTTCTCAAAATATTATCTACAAACATGTTCCACTGTCTAATACATAGCCGTGTAGACAGCAAAAAATGTTCCATACTTGAAAAAATTTCCTGAAATATGTGTTCAAATCACACAGCCGCACAAGGCTCATCACAAGATAGCTACTTCAGCACAAAGCAAATCTACCACTATAGGGAGTCAGAGGCCACCATGCCAAAAAATGGCATATCTTCCATATGCACAACAACAACGACGGCACTAGTTGAAAACCAATGCAATGACAACTTAGACAGTAACAACCTTAATTACTTCAGACGATTACTGATGCTTTGCAGCTAACAAAGTAACCTAGCTCATATAAAACAGACCGTGTTCGTAGGCACAAAAACAACCACAATACTTAGTTGAAAACCGATGCAGTTAACAACTTGCATAGTAACCACCATAATGAGTTCAGCCATTAGTACTGATAACCATACTAGTACTGCTAATGCATTTCATGGCTTGAAGCATATAATTAGTAATAAAAGTTGAACTAATTTTCCATATATATATATGAAACAGACAATTAGTGTGATCATTATATAATGACCGATGACTGACCACGCATCCAAGTTACATAAAGCAATTATTTACTCATAAAAAGAAACATCAGGTGCAGTGTTGTACTTGCAGCGCATGCAGAGCACTGAAGCTCAAAATGGACAACCACTTGGGCAACAGCAAGAGGACAAGGCCAGTTATGCATGACCATTTAATACTGTAGGACACAGAGAACTCCCAACAGAACCCTCAGTGGTTGAACACGTTTAAGTCTAAGTATAAAAGGAATATACTCCATGTATGCAGTATGAGAACCTGTTACTAATTGGTTGCAAGACTGCTCCAAGGCCGGGGCGGGTGAAGATAAGAATAAGACCGACATTATTGGGATGGCAGCAGAAGGGTGAGGAAGGAGGAGTGGCTGCCACTGCACCACACACTGAAGCCACCATTGCTAAAATATCAGCTTCAGGGTCCACAGCTTTGAGCTGTGACGTAGGACGACCAAATTAATCCTGGTAACATCAGCAGCTTGCCCACATGCTCTGCAGCAACATTGCTAGTTTGACTTCATATTTTTTTCTAGGAGCTACACATTCACATTCACCATGGTAATTGGTTGGGCCAGTACTACTGTACCTTCTGCTAGTTTTGCTGTTATTTTCCCTTGCATTTATATTATTACAGAAACTTTGCCTACTTTTATGTACTAATGCACTGCAAAATAAGGTATCATCCTTCCAACAACTTAAAAAAAAAACTTCCAACAACTTTTGAGTGCACAACCATAGCCCTCCATTAAGAATGTGATCTGCAGCAAATAGTGGTAGGTGCAACTTCCAAGCTACAACACTAAACAACCAAAAGATTTCTCACAACCAGCTAACTGCATCTGTCGAAAACACCAGTCTACTTGTCAGTGGACCAGTGGCTGATATGCTGTGTCTGCTTAAACATATTTGCCATGCAGATGCAGTACATTATATGGTACTTCCCAGAAAGGCTATCAAGAACCAGATTCTGCTTGCCAAGATGGCTGATACAGTACCGAATTATATGGAAAATTATATGGAAAATTAGTTCAACTTTTATTACTAATAAAAACTGCTCCAAGGAATCAATGTTCTCTAGCAGCATAACATGTAAGAGGGCTTATTGTTTTCAGGCACTTTACAAGATGGAGAACCAGCTCCACAGTAGAACAGCTCCATTTACAAGATAGAGAAAAAGCACATTGTTTACTTGTTGGAGCATTTTCAGGCATTTTCAGGCATTTCACACAGTAGAACAGCTCCACAGTAAGCACAAGTTGCACAGGCTTGTTCACTTTTATTTTATTTTTGAACTTCTTTTTGCACAGGTATCTTATACTGAACAACATAGTAGCGTCATCCGTGTAACGGCCACAAAATTCATCTGCTAGCTGCTGTAAGAACAATACAAAGTTGTGGATCTATCCTGGTGGGTGGTGACTCCTGCCATGCTAAACAACACAGGGTTTGGCAATTTCAACATGTACTGTGTGTTACAACGTTTTTTTCAGGACTAGCTCGAACACACAGTAATCATTGACATATACGGAATTCCGACATACACCCCCTCTGTAAAGAAATGTAAGATCGTTTAGATCACTAGGGAGTAGTACTGCTCACAAATAACTCCATCAGTAAAAATCAGGACAAGAAAAGAGAGAAGATAACAGAGCATGCCACGGGAGATGGGGGGAGGGAGGAGGGCGGACCGGAGGAGGGGAGGAGCGGCTGGTGCCTGGTGGTGCCGGACTCGTGGGCGCGCCCGTTGGAGCGGGAGCTGCTGGGCGACA
The DNA here is from genome assembly GCA_902687465.1 of Secale cereale. Taxonomy (NCBI): domain Eukaryota; kingdom Viridiplantae; phylum Streptophyta; class Magnoliopsida; order Poales; family Poaceae; genus Secale; species Secale cereale. The sequence continues at coordinate 121,394,234 of LR738711.1, forward strand.
AGGGCAGGCTCCTCATCGGCCCCAATCCTATCCCCAAGAAGAGGGAGGAGGGGGCGTGCGGCGGCGGCTTGGGGCGGGAGCGGCTGCTCCAGGGAGGGTGCCGCGGCCGGGCGGGAGGGGATTCTCCGGGGAGGCGGCGTCTCTGCTGCTGGAGGGGTCTCCGAGCCCAGGCCGGCGCGGCGAAGGCCGGCGTTGGCCCAAGCAGGGGAGGGAGGGGGCGCAGGGTCGGGGCACCGTGGACGGGGCCGGGCCGGGGCCGAACGGACG
>LR738711.1:121397519-121504233 GCA_902687465.1 Secale cereale
GTCTTCGGGGTTCGGTTTCACCATCGAACAGATCCTTGCGTTTTCTCCATGCGTCATCGTCGCGAAGCCACCTTCGATGTCCCATGAACACGGTTTTCGAAGACCCGGGATCTCTATCTAGCTGGCGATACGTTGTGTCATCCATGCACCTGACGCATGCACAAAATCCGTGGACCACCTGCCCCGCGACATATCCGTAACCGAGATAGTCGTGCACCGTCGTGAGCAGTGCGGCTCTCATAGGGAAATATTCTTTCGCTGCGGCGTCCCACGTATTGGCTGGCGTTTTCCACAGCGTGTCTAGCTCCTCTTTCAGCAGCCCCAGATACAGATTGATGTCGTTCCCTGGTTGTTTCGGCCCTTCAATTAGCATACTCATGTGAATGTACTTCCTCTTCATGCACATCCAGGGGGGGAGGTTGTACATCCACACAAACACAGGCCAGGTGCTATGTGTGCTTCTCTGGCTGCCAAACGGATTGACTCCATCGGCGCTCGCGCCCAGCATGATGTTCCTTGGATCGTCCCCAAATTATGTGTCTTCGAAGTTCAACGCTTGCCACTGGCTCGCGTCCTTAGGGTGACTCAGCATCTTGTCTTTTTTATTTATCTCCGGATCATTTCCGTCATCTTCTCGCTTCTTCTCCTCCCTATCCGCGTGCCAACGCAGGAGCTTTGCTAGCTTAGGGTCCGCGAAATACCGCTGCAGACGAGGAGTGATCGGAAAGTACCACACCACTTTTCGAGGAGCTTTCTTCCTCTTCTTGTATCGACTGACGCCGCACACCGGACATATGGTAGACTCCGCGTGCTCGTCCCGATAAATGATGCAATCATTCATGCACACATGGTATTTCACGTGCGGTAAATCCAGAGGACACACGATTTTCTTCGCCTCCTCGAAACTGGTCGGGCACTTGTTCCCCTTCGGAAGACGTTCGTGCCAGAATGACATGTTCTCGTCGAAGCATGCGTCGGTCATTTTGTGTTTTACCTTCATCTCCAGAGCCATGAGCGTTACTTTCAGGCGGGTATCCTCGGGCCTGCATCCTTCATACAATGGAGTAACCGCGTCTGTCTCCAGTTGATCCAGCTTGGCTTTCTCTCGGGCGGCAGCTCTTGCGTTACCCGTCTGCTTGCGAAGCAGCTCTTGAATATGAGGGTCATGCCCCCAGCCCATCGATGGTCCATCGTCGTCTGCTCCGGCATCTTCATCTTCATGATCATGCCCTTCGTCTTGATCTTCCTCATCATCATGTCCGGCATCTTCTACATGATGACCGTGTCCTGCATCTACTTCGTGATCATGTCCTGGAGATTCTTCGTCTTCTCGCCCGCCCTCGCCGCTATTGTCTTGCTGCCCTTCCTTTTTTCTGCTTGCCCGGCCCCCATGGATGACTTCATAGTCATCTTCATCACCTTGCCACCGATAGCCATCCATGAAACCACGCAAGAGCAAGTGGTCCCGCACCTGCCCGGAATCCGGGTCCGCAATAAGGCTCTTCAGCTTGCATCTTCGACACGGACATCTTATCTCCGTCTCGTTCTTTTGAAGCATCTCGGCCTTCGCGGAGCTCAAAAACCTATTTACGATGCCTTCGGTCATCGTGCGGACCATGGTCGCCTGCGGGGTAGAGCAAAATGATATTTTAGAACAAAAAAAATTTGGCATGACTTTGCCTAAAAATAGGACCAAAAGGAATGCACATAGTGCCAAATTCTCGCCGAAACGGAAATGAATCAACATTCCGGCAAAATATTGGCAACTATCGCATTTCAAATACCGGTACCTGCAAACACAAACATATGCAACACCACAAACATACGTACATCTCTAGGCCATAAAAAGTGTGTACGTTGTTGGAGACGGAGAGAAAAGTAGATCTAGAACATAAAGAAAGCTTTCCCCTTACTTACCTATCAAAAAAAGGAAATTTAACCACTTAATTTGGGTGAATCAATGGTGCAAATGAGGTGAGGAGGAGGAGCAAGACGACCAGATTTGTTTTGGTGGAGGGGGGAAAGTGAGTGTGTGTGGTAGGTGTGGCTGCCTAATTAGCTACTGCTCCCAGGTTACCAGTGGCGCACCCCTTCACTGGTGCGCCACTAGTAGCCAGGAATACTAGTGGCGCACCAGTGAAGGGGTGCGCCACTGCTATGGTTTTTTTTTGGACCACCATGCCCAGCCTTACCAGTGGCGCACCAGGGCAAGGTGCGCCACTACTATCAAAAATAGTAGTGGCGCACCTTGTCCTGGTGCGCCGCTGGTAAGCCTGGGCATGGCTGGTTACTGTTCAAAAACATAGTAGTGGTGCACCCCACACCTGGTGCGCCACTAGTAATGTCACTATTAGTGGAGCACCTGTTTGTGGTGCGCCACTGCTATATAGTAGTGGCGCACCACATCTCTGGTGCGCCACTAATAGTGATATTACCTATAGCCTTTTTTCTAGTAGTGAATCTATCTCATCCATGCAGCGCCCAACCATCCATCTCCCTAGCCTACAGTATTTTAAACCTTGCTTGTCACTAGTTGCTACTTTTGTCATTTACTACTGCTATTTACTTTTGCTGTTTACTTTTACTATTACTATCATCATTATCATATCACTGTTACCACTTATCTTTTGTTGCAAGTAAGTATATTTCAGGTGCGGTTGAATTGACAACTCAACTGTCAAAGCTTATAAATACTCTTTGGCTCCCCGTGTGTCGAATCAATAAATTGGGTTATTCTTACCCGCGAAGACTATCTCGATCCCTTACGGTTGAGGGTTATCACATGGGGAAAGTCTTGTTGTTAGTAGTCATATGATGTTGAAGTAATATGTGTTGTTTGATACTTAAGTTGTGTTGTCATTCTACTAGTGGTGTTGTGTGAGTCGAACACCCAACACTTCGCCTTATTAAGGACCTAGGAGAATACATTGTGTATAAAGAATGCTTATGGTGGGTTGCCGGAGTGACAGAAACCTGAACCCCAGTTCGCACGCTTTTGCATAAGGGAATAATGGATCCTCGATCGTATTGCTATGGTTAGGCTTTTGCCTTAAATTCTATCTTGTATTTGCGGATGCTTATAAGGTGTTTAATCATAAGAGTGCATTCATCTTAGTCTAGAGAGTGCACTAGCATAGATCCACCCACTCAACACTTATCAACACATAAGATAGTATCGATACGGAATATGGTGAAAGCACATGACTACCTCTCCCGTGTGTCCTCAAGAACGCTTTAGTCTTTATAAGTTCAGTTGCTAGGCCTCTCCTTTGCTAAGAAAGGATTGGGCCACTTGTTACTCTCAGTACCTTTTACATTACATGCTTTTACTTTCCTGTTGCTTATACCGAGAAAACCCCTAAAAGTTATCTTTCAGTGCTTGCAGTAATTTCTTGCTCAGAATCGCTTATCAATACCTTCTGCTCCTCGTTGGGTTCGACACTCTTACTTATCGAAAACGCTGCAATAGATCCCTTACGGTTGTGGTCATCAAGAAGTCATATTATCTTCACTCTAGGGTTTTGTGTTGAAAAGAAGTTAAATTCTCCGGAGATCAAAAGCAAAGTGAAAGTTTCGGAAAGTCATTTCATTCCCTCTCATTTAACTTTCAAAAGTTTCAAATTTCACTCAATTTCACACAGCACCTCAAACAGCAATCAAATCTATCTATTTATAATAGCATTCCAGAATTTAGAATTTTGGGATGTTACAAGATTATACCTCCCACGTGTCGAGGCACGACTTAAAGGCATAATATCATACTGGAATGATCTCAAGAATGGTATCTTTGCACATCTCATGTAAAAGAGGGATGCAATTGTAAAAGAGTAGTTGGCTTACACTCGCCACGTCACACAATGCATTACATAAACATTCATCATCCAAATAACATCAGAGTCCGACTACGAACAAAGATCCAAATGAAAGATACCAAAAATAAATAACACAAGGTCCCGATCATCCTAGTAAGAGCCCTACTGATCCTCTGGATAAGACACGTAGTATCGCCCACGCTCTTCATCAAACTCCCAATACAACTCTGTGCCATCACCTGTGTAGTTCACCATGGTACCAGCATCTGGTGTTGTGTAGAATCTGTGAGCCACGAAGGACTCAGCAATCCCGTTCCCGGGTAGCAAAACTATCTAAGCCTTGGGTGTGGAACAAGGCTGAAGAACAAGGTTGCAGCTGCACTAGCACTAGCTTACGTGTTTAGAGCGGGAAGAGAAGTGCCACAAGCGTCAAAGTGATCACGAAGTGATCCTGTCTAAGCACGTCAAACATAACCCCATCGTGTTCACTTCCCGAACCCCTTCGGAAAACGACCGTCGCGGTTACTCACGCTGGTAGTGTATTATGAACATGGTGTCAAGTTTCCTACAACCGGATATTAACAAATTCCCATCTACCACATAACCGCGGGCACGGCTTTCGAAAGATCAAACCCTGCAGGGGTGTCCCAACTTAGCCCATCTCAAGCTCACGATCTGCGGAGTCGCAACTCCAAGGAGGGAAGACCCGAGTATTCTCGGAATCCCGTGCTCAAGATATTCCGATTAAGGTAAAACTAATCCAGCAAGACCTCCCGGCGTGCCGACACCCTGATAGTAGTCGTGCGTGTCTCGTCTCAGGCCACGACCGGATGGGCGATTCTACAGGTTTTTACCAGCCCTTGAGTTTCCTCGAGGTGGCCTCGCAGACTCCCTAGTTTGGACCAACACTCATGTGGAGCACTGGCCCGGTTTGTTGATTAAGAAAAGGGTTTATAACTCCCTATGAAAGTTTTAGTTATTAGGCAAATGTAAAACCAATGTTGGGCCTTGTTGGAAAAGCTTTAGCGCTAAGCGGGTTATCGAGGGGGGCCCATAAACCCCAACTGTGTTAGGGACGCATAATCAAGGAACATAACACCGGTTTAAACGGTTCCTAGGGTGGCATGAGTGGAACAAAACACCAAGCAAGAGGCTTATGCTTCCACCCATTACCAATATATAGATGATTTAGTTTAAGAGTTTATATAGTGTGATATCCCAACAATAACTTCATCATGAAGCAAGAATCTTCAAATCTTCTCCTGCAACTAACAATGCTATAAGTGGGGCTGAGCGAAGCTTATGTAGCCAATCAAAGGTTTGCTAGGTTGGGTGGTTAGAGAGGTTCATGGTAACAATAGGAGGCTGACAAACAGACATAGACATCGAGTCAATAAGCTAAAGAGCGAGACATCTAGCATAAGCAAAGATAGTAGTGATATCTGGGTAAGGTCATCTTGCATGTTGAGTCGTCGGTGGGATCGTAACCTTGCTCCTCACACTCAACCTCGGTAGAAACCTCGTACTCGGTCTCGGCTCCCGGCTCTACTCAACACAAGAACACAACATGGCACAATATCAAACACGGTGCAATGCACAATCAACATGATGCAAGTATGATGTGCGTATGCATGTGGAAGCACTTGAGCCTAAGGAGAAGATGATGAAGAAGGCCTCATCTTGGAAAACCAAGCACGCCACTGGATAGAGGGGAAGATTTCGGTTGAAATCGATTTAAAGATCGCCGGAAACGGACACACGGTTTGCAAAAGGCAAGCAAAACAATATTCACACAAATCTGCAGATTACAGCCACATGGCATGTTTGGAGCAAGAAATAATTATGCAACGGCACTCAAACATGGAGACAAAGGGCATGGACATGAAGTAGACATGTTACTTAACAAGCATGACCTTAGAACACACCCAAAAACCTACTGGAACACATTTAACCAAGCATGGCAAGTTGCAATAAATTTATCCAGACTTGGCCAAAATGTGGGAAGGCAAAAACATCATCATGATGCTGCCTTCTGAGGCACAAAACAACATGCATATCAACTCCACTAAGTATATAAAGATCATGGACATGTAGTAGACATAGCATACATCAAACAACTCCATTGGATCACCTCCATAGGATGCATGGATCAATAGCAACAAGCTTCACCAAATTGATCATGCTGATAAAAACCTGACAGGTAAAATTTATAGCAACTTGAGAGCAAGAAATAAATAAGCTACAGGAGGCCATATGTGCAAGTAAGGGCATGGATGGATAGAGCATAACATGGACAACAAGATATTACCATTGGCCACTCCAAAACAAGTATGGAATTGAGTGGGGCATCAAACAAACATAGCATCGGGTTAAACAGATTCCAGACTTAGCAGTTTCTTCACTAAGTATAAAACAGCAACGTTGGCACGGCATGTTTACAAGCTTGTTTAAGTCACCTCAAGGCATATCATGGAAAATGGTTTGCACCACAGCAAAGACCATATGATGGTGTTTCTAAAACATATTGACATGTGACATGAGGACAAACACATCAATAGCAATGAGCAAGTCAAAACAGCATCTCACAACAAGTTTCAGCACTTAACAGCCACATGCACTTTTGCAACAGAGATTAACATGTCAATATGACACCTAATATGAATGCTACAGAAACCATCATGTAGAGCACTTCACGATGAACATTTTGACATATCATATGCTCCATTTGGACCAACATGCACAAAGTTATCACATCTCAAACATGGCAACAAAATTACAGTCATCAGCAGTTTTAATCATCTAGGACTCTTGCAACGATGATTAGGTCATCAAGATGATCTCAAACAAGCATGCCACAGTTGAACAAAATGAAGAGCACATCTCAACGAACATTTCGATATATTACATGCCCAAAACGGATCTACGAGCACGAAGTTAATGCCATGCAAAGGAGGCAACAAAATATGGAAAACTGGGGACTGTGGATTTTTCACCTCCCGAAAGTCAAACGTGGACGGAGGCGTGCGGGACGAGGAGATCCAGGCGGAGCGGGGCGTTTGGACGAGATCCCGGTGGATCTCGTCCCACCGGATCTGGAACGGGACCCGGCGCCGAAGAAGACGACGGCGACGGCGGCGGCTCGCCGGAGTTCGGTGGCGGCGGCCGGCGGGGATCCGCGAGGCAGCGCCGGCGGCACGGGGTGGCACCGGCGGGAGGTCGGAGCGCTCGGCGAGGTCCCGCGGCGCCGGCGGCGAGGGCCGCGGCGGCAGACGGACGCCGAAGCAGAGGAGGACGCCAGGGCTGGCGGCAGAGGAGATCCGGGCCTCGGGGGTCGGCGGCGGGCCTCGCGGGCCGCGGCGGCGCGCGGTGGAAGCGGGGTCATGGTGCCACGTGGCGGCGGCTGGGTGGCTGGGCGCGTCCGGGCGGACGTGTCCGATCCGTCCGGACGTCTCCGGCGGCAGGAGGAGCTGCGGAGCGCGGGGAAAAGGGAAAAAATGGGAAGGACTAGGGTTTCGCCCGAAAATGGAGGGGATGGGGCCTTTATATAGGAATAGGGAGCTAGGAGACTCCAAATGGGGAGCGGTTTTTGCCCACGCGTTCGTGATCCGACGACCGAGATGATGGGAGTGGTTGTGCTGGGTTAGTGGGCTGTTGTGGAGGGGGTCTTGGGCCAAAACAAAGAGGAGCTTTTAGCCCACTAGGTTAACCGTTGGAGTACCAAACGAACTCCAAACGCGATGAAACTTGACAGGCGGCCTACACGTATCAAAACAACAACGCACGACAAGTCTCACCTCATTCCGGGAACGTTACACGGCCACACACAAAAGAAGGATTCGGGGGTGCCACGGGCACGTGTGTGAGTGTCGGAACTCGAAACGGACAATGGGAACACTACAAGAAATACGGTCAATTATGACTCCCCATTTTGGTCATTAATTCGTCATTGCTTTCGTTTATTGACCTTTTTTTGACCAAATTCAGAACGTCAACAGTTGGCCGTCAAGAACGAATAAACGTGACCTTTTCTGGAATTTTGGTCATGGCTGCCCTTGACAAAAATTTTGGTCATTAAATCTTTGACCAAAATTATGGTCATTACTAATGAGCCTAGGCCATGTAGGATCTGATGTGGCTGAACCAACGTGGCGGTGACGTGGTAAGAATGATGACGTGGATGCCATGTAGGATCAGTCCAAATCAGTTGTTTTAATGGGCTGAGCCCAATAACTTAGCCTATTTTACATTTACTTTTGGGCCGATTTGTTTTAATGGGCTGAGCCCAATAACTTAGACCATTTATACATTAACTTTTGGGCCACGGCCTGTTAATATTTGTTCTTGGGCTCAGGCAATGTGCAGTCCATTTATTCAATCTATCATTAATTGGGCCAGCCCTTCTCTCTACCCAACAAAAACATATTGAATCTTTTTTCTATCAAAAAAACTATATTGGGCCTTGACAAACCAGCCCACTCAGACAACTAAGTATTTTCGGTCCAGCCAATAACCAACAGTAGCTAAAAAATAAAAAAATCATTGCACAATTTGGCAGTCAACCAACACTGGAGAATACAATGATAATAATAAGATAATTCTCCAAGATTTCATTAACTTAGGCCCAACAATATCATTACACCACATGTTCATAAGATGCACCAACCCAAATAACACAACCAGTAGCTTAGTATCAGTACACCATGTTCATAAGATGCACCAACCAAAACACAACCTCATCAAACCACAGCCATGGTCCATATTGTGGTTCACATGTCCAACAAACTCATCAACCCCAGGTCCAAACAACCCAACATCAAAAGTCCCCAAGCCAACATCAACCACACCGTACTAAACTATTTTACCTTCGAACAGATCCATGAGCCGTGCAAATCTATCATCACTTGCTGCAGCCCTAGCATCGGTGGCCTCAACTCTTCGCAGTAACAGCTGATACTCTGCGGCGCGTGCAGCTTCGGTCTCCTCTGATTTCTTCTTGACCTCAACAAGCTCCTCTCGCATCAACTCAGAGGCTTGCCTCTCCTTCTCAAGCTTGTACTCTAGTTCTTGTACATGAGCATCCAAAGCAGATGCAGATTTGTTGAACTTCTTCTTGGAGCTCGACTCAAGGCCAACATTTTGAAGGAATGTGCTGGAGGGACATTCTTTAGTGAGAATGTCAGCAACAACAGCAGCAACACTCTTTGATTCTCCAACTTCTGGTACCACTTGTTCCATAACTTTTTCCATGTCAACCTGACATTTAAAGAAAGATGTACACATGTCATTGCAGTTGGTTCTGAATGACTAGGAAACTTTATAAGAAAACTATTCAAGAATGTTGACTAAATAATAATCCAGTCTCCATGCTACTAATTAACTAGAAGTTATTTGAAAACTGTGTAGCAGGCAAGCAGAATAAATCATCCTTGGCAATCACTTTCTTTGCAAGTTACTATCAGCTACATGAAATAAGCATGGCACCAGGTTTATTAAACAGGTAAGCATACACAACAAACCATTGTTGAAATTTAAATCAGGCAACTAAGTGCACCTCGGTTTAGCTTAAATGGGAATACGGAGCAGAGAATAATGTATTACGTTTCAGGAGCGCATATGTTGTTTCTTTAGTACAGTATACAGCATGAGAGAAATCCACTTCCACAAGTCCTAAACATTTCTTTGAGCTCGTATATGAAATGAAATATAGTTTCTCCACTCCGAAAGATGGGAAGATAGATGCTTCAGGCAATCACTAGACAAATAATCAAAGAGCATACGACACTCTCTCCTGCTGGACTGCAACAGGATATAAAATTTCCTGAATATTGTCGCATTTCTAGTACCAAACTGAATATGCAATGCAATGAAACAGAGGACTAGGACAAACAAACTATAACAGAACAGGGATCTTATACTATACTACTTTGAACAAACCATCTCTATCAAATCCATCGAGCAGAAGTCATAAAATGCATTCAAGTGTAACAAGGATGAGGTAAACAAGCCTCATCAACACGGTAAAGAATACTAGAAACTTACTATCGCCTTCTTAACTGGCTCAGAGAAACCGGTCTTCTTTCCATTGTGGCACTCCTTGAATAGATCAAATGCAGTCAACTCTTCACCCTTACCTGAAGAAGGCCAAACCTGTATTCTATCAACTGCACACCATTTCAACCCCAAACTGAACCAACTAACCGATTAACCAACACTGCAACTAAAACACAAAGCGGATAAAAAACCCGCGGTCGGTGGCACAAGACAAAAAAGCAGCAAAAGAATAGTATCCAGCAGTCGAATCTTCACAACATTCTGTGATGTCAAACCCTAACGACAAATCATACTTGACTGACAAAAAAGCAGCAAAAGAATAGTATCCAAGAATAGTATTACAGAAGCAAGAGCATTTTCCTGCCACACATAAGTGGTCAAAAGCACCACACCTTGACTGACTTAAACTCTAACGACAAATCATACTTCTTCAGGATGACACACTCATACTTGACTTGGAACCACTTCATGGCATCTTTCTTGATCACCGTTTGGTGGATCCCAACACAGGCCTTGCATCGGCGCCGCCGGGGACGCGGTATCCAGCACGCTCCAGAACGACAAAGAGCAACATGTAGTATCCAGCACGCTCCAGCATTTCCAGAAGTCATACCTGAGAGAATTAATCCAGTAAGTTTGAAGTATGTAAGCAATAGCATATCAATATTAGCATGCAAGGCAAGGTATTATACATATATTTTGATTCTTTACTTGAAAAGGACAGACAAAATATACCATAGACCTTTCTGCACTAGAAGCGCAAAATAGCAATTGACCATAGACCTTTCCGTACAAGAACCGAACAAGGCAAGGCAAGGTATTAAGACAGATGTGAACACATGAGATAAAATCTAGAGAGACGTGAACACAGAAGATAAATTCACAGACCTGGAACTACTCGTCATCATCACCAATATTGTGACCAGTGTGATCTTCATCATCACTACGATATTGCATCATAGTTTCATCGTGGTCATCCTCCTCCTCGCTTTCATCCAATAATTCAATATGTTGTTTGACAAGTTTTGCTGCTACAACAGGATCAATCACAGAGTGTTCTTGGTCTTTGCGCAGCAGATTCGACACAGTGGATTCATTAGCTCTCACCGGAACTTCCTCCGAATCATCATCCTGGTAAGTTAGTCTACTACCGTTGGGACCTTGCTCCGTAGAAGTTTCAGTCACACTCCACAAATGTCTATGCTGAAATTTCTGCACAACTCTCCAATCTCCACCATACTTTGTGTCTTGTAAGTAAAACACCTTTGTTGACTGTGTTGCCAGAATAAAAGGATCATTTTTATACCAGCATTTTCCAATATTGATGCTTTTGAAATGTCCATCATCTTTAAGTCATGTCTTTTTGGCATCCGGATCAAACCAATCACAACGAAATAATACAACTGAACGGTTGACACCTAGGGTGGAGTTATACTGCAACTTGATGATTTCTTTCAGTTGACCATAGAAGTCAATGATCTCCTCTTCTCCATCATCGTTGACTTCACTATCATTGGTTCCCTCAACCATGACTCCACTATTTTGCGCCTTATTATTCTTCTCACGGTCCGATGTGTGGTACCGGACACCCTCAACAACACATGCTGAATATGATAAGACTCCAGAAGCTGGTCCACATGCCAAAGCATAGAGATCATCACTTACCTCTTCTTTCTTCTCCACACGCAAAGAAGTCACATAATTCTGAAACCATCTGGCAAATCCTTTCTCAAGCCTTTCATCAACATTATGACTATCTTCCTGCCGCAATTCTTCCTTGCATAGTCCGCAATGCAAAAGTGAGTAAGTTAAACATCTTACCTAAATAATGGATCCATCCAAGATAAATTTTACATGTTTAGAAGAGATCACATACTTGAGATATGGCTGAACCTCAATACAGTTATTGAGAACATACCAAACCATCTTGTCATAATCACCCCCAGCATAATTCTTTCTCGAGCCTCCAAGTAAATTCACACCGTGGTTGAAAACGAACAAATCAAAAGCTTGCAGATCAGTGCATTCTCTATTTCTGCCCTCCCGATTAAATCTTGTTTCCACATCGTCCAAGTACCTCGAGCAAAATGTTAGGCACTCGTCAACAACATATGCTTCTGCAATCGATCCTTCAGGTCTAGCCATGTTCCTCACATAACGCTTACAAGTAAGTAGCCTTCTCTCAATTGGGTACATCCATCCGTACTGCACCGGGCCTCTAAGAATTGCCTCATCCGGTAAATGAACGGCTAGATGCACCATGACATCAAAGAAAGCTGGAGGAAAAATCTTCTCGATTTTGCAAAGAATAACTGGGATTTCTTCCTTAAGTCTTTCTAAAACATTTAGCTTCAAAGTTTTGCAACACAGTTCTCTAAAAAAAATCCCAAATCAGTGACAGCTTCATATATCTCCTTATCGATGATTCCACGGATACCAACTGGTATAAGTCTTTGGAGGAGGATATGGCAATCATGTGTTTTCAGTGATTGAAGCTTGCATCCATCAGGACTAACACATTTTGCTAAGTTAGCGGCATACCCATCTGGAAATCTCACTTGTCTTACAAATTCACAGAATGCAAGCTTTTGCTCTTTTGTCATTGTGTACCGTGCTTCTGGCAAACCAATTGGATTTCCATCCTCATCACGATCGAGGTGTAAATCTGGTCTTATGCCCATGTCTTCCAAATCAAGCCTAGCATTGCTTGTATCCTTTGTCTTACCATCAATGTTTAGAAATGTCCCAAGCAGGTTGTCACATATGTTTTTCTCTATGTGCATTACATCAAGATTATGCCTCAGTTTCAAATCAATCCAGTATGGCAGGTCCCACAAACAAACCCTCCGCTTCCAGCATTGACCAGCATCTTTACGCTTTCTTTTCTTGTTTTGAGGATGCTTTCCTGGTCTTACATCTTTGACATTCTCCAATTGCAGCAGCAACTCTTCTTTACTAAATTCCACTGGCTTTTCACGGTTTTCACTCTTACCATTAAAAGCTTTGCTTCTTCGCCAGCGATGCGCTCGAGGAAGAAAACGACGATGTCCAATATAACATATCTTGTTCCTTATCCTCTGTGAGCAGGGATCTTTGTCACAGTGCAGACACGCATAGTAGCCACTCGTGACTCTTCCTGACAGAGTGCTCAATCCTGGATAATCATGGATGCACCATAGGACTGCTGCACGTAGATTAGTTTTTTTCCACTTAAGGCATCATAGGTACTTACACCTTTCCAAAGCTCAATCAACTCTTCGACGAGAGGCTCCAAGAACAAATCAAAATCCTTCCCTGGAGAATTTGGACCGGGTATAAGTAAGGCCATCATGAGGTTGCACTGATCCATACATGCCCATGGTGGAAGGTTATAAGGCATCACAAATACAGGCCAAATGCTGTAGGAAAAACTCATTTTTTTCAAACAGATTAAACCCATCTGTACCAATGCCAATTCTCTGGTTCCATGCATCTTCGGCAAAATCTTGATGTTTTTTATCAAAGTCTTTCCATGCTTCACCGTCAACTGGATGACTTATTTCATTTTCCACGGGTTTCTTTTTCAGCTTGTGCCATTGTACCTCTTCTGATGACTTCTTCGAACAATACATTCGATGCAACCTCGGTATCAATGGGAAATGTCTCAATACTTTCACCGGAATATGTTTTTCCCATCTGAGTCTTTCCATTTCGATGCACCACATACCGGACATTCGTCATGGTTGGCATATTGTTTTCTGAAAAGGAAACAATTATTTGGGCACACATGGATTGAATCATAGCCTAGCCCCAATGCATGGATAAATTTCAGTGCTTCATCATAAGATTTGGGAATAGAGCACTTCGGGAATGACTTGGCCAACAACGCGAGTATTGCATTAAATGCAACATTGGGGATTCGATAGAAAGACTTGATGTGGAGTAACTTCACGACAAATGAAAATCTTGAAGTTTCAGATCCTTCGTAAAGTGAGCACTTTGCCTCTTCTATCACTTTTGCAAACTTTGACTGTCAACCTGGGTCCTCTGATCCATACAGATCTTGTATCATCTCAGGAATTCTATCATCTTCATATACATCCTCCTCCAAACGAACATCCTTTTCAGCAACATCAACCACGATATCAGTACCTCCATCCACATGCTGTGCATTTCCACTAGCTTTAACATTTAATGATTCTCCATGATGAATCCACCTATCATATGTGCTAGACATCCCATAAATAAGAATATGATCCTCCACTTTCCCTTGAGGTTCTTGTTTAGCATTGAGACATTTGCGGCACGGGCAAAGAATTTGAGCATCCTCGGCATAGGTTTCACGAACGAACTTCATGAACTCTTTCACTCCATTGATGTATTCTTCGGAAAATTTCCTAGCTTTTATCCAACTTCTGTCCATCTGCCAATGAACAGAAAAAGGCTACAATTTAGCAATTGAATTACACAGACCCAAAGTAGCTAGCACAAACAAAACCTAATCAGAAAATACCCAAATCATATGCCCTCAAAATTTTAGATCATGACAGACTAAAATTGGAGAAGATAGGTCCTGATGGAATAATCATAATAAAATCCGCTCCGGTAAACTCGTTCGTTACACACATTCCTGATTGTTCATATTGGATGCCTGTTTATCATGATGATCGTTTCTTTTCCAAGGTTTGGCTTTGGGATTATTCAGAATTTGTATCAGGTATCATGTTGTATATCTCTAGCAGCTGGTGTTTTTGCTGGATGTCATGCTGAAATCTAAATGCCGGTTTAGAACCTGTTTTTTTTTCTTGTGGCCTGCAAATTTGTTGTGTTTCAAGCAAGTTGTGGTCTGAGTTCGTTAGAGCACAGAAATGACCAAAGAATTAAACAGCAGCAGCACTTATATACAGCAGCAGACAAACGGAATGATGCAAGCCCTTATACACTTTCCTGTGCAGTCCCTTATACACTGACATGAAATTATCGCTATCACAAAAAGTAGATGTTAACACACATATATATTGCCTTACAAAATATCTGCATCGAGCTATCAAAATGGACAGAAATCAATCACCGCGCTGGAGGGTTCTGGCAACTCTAACATCAATCAGCGCAGGTGCGAATTACGCAAGACAGAACCAGAAGGGCGTCCAGCTATCCTAAGTAAATAAGAAGACCTCCATGTAAAAGAAAGAAAGCTTAAAAAAACAGAATAATTTATTACCACTTCCAAGATTCTGTGAAGCTCACGACAAATAATTCTACAAGGGGCAAAAACAGGAAGCTAGTAGAACGCAACGTCATGATTAGATTGCAGTAAATCCAAAGATTCAACCACCTACTGTATTTTCATGACCCAAATGTTGTCTCGTGCTTTTACCAGTTCCTCCTGAACTGAGGCTCATAGTTTGTAAATGCATGGATAAATTTGTGACTTCGGAAATTAGGAAGCAGGCTCATCAAAACAGAAACCTTACATGTTTTTTAAGATAGTCGTAAATACCGCCTCAGAAAAATTCAGCACTTTGTCTGGAATTTTTTAAGAGTTTGTAGAAATGAAACTGCTACCGACTAATAAGAAAATAGGATGAGTACGACTAATGTGTTTATGACAAGTAACTTACATATTCATGAATCATGATACATATGCTGATCAGGGCACTTCATGAGAAAGAACGAAGGCCCAAAGGTGGGATGACGCGCACTCATAAACAGGCATCCAATAGCTAGAGCACACAAATGACCAAAGAATTAAACAGCAGCACCACTTATAAACAGCAGCTTCAGCACTAACCTTAGAACAGAAGCTTCGTTCGCCAGCAGCACTCAGACACAGCAGGGATGCTGGCGCCCGACGCTGCCCGCTGTGGAGTTGATGCCGTCCGCCGCCGTCTATACTCTGTGCCGCCGGGAGCTGGCCGCCACCCGATCGGTGCAGCTGATGGACAGCCCGCCGCACTCTCCCCGCTCGGTGTAGATGATGGTCGGCCGCGGCGCCGCTCGGTGTAGATGATGGTCGGCCATGGCGCCGCTTGGTGCAGTTGATGGTCGGCCGCGGCGCCTCTCGGTGCAGACGATGGTCGACCGCGGCGCCGCCCGCCACCGCCGGACACGATTGGGGATTTTTGTTTCTAGGGTTCGTTTCTAAGTCACGGACTAGGCCCAATTTTTTTTTCTTTTGTTTTGGAAAAAGGTCTTGGCCCAGGTAATTCGTGCGATTTTACCATCCATTATTGGCCCAAAGGAGGCCCACTCATCACATATACATTGGCCCATTCATCACATATACATCTGGTTATAAAACTCCCAATCGCAACCGCCGAACAGAGTGTGCGATGTGGTCTAACTGGCAAGTCGTTGTTGGACAAGCGATTGGTCTTCGGTTCGAGTCTAGTGCAGCCCTATTTTTATCAATTTTATTTAATTAAATTACCGAGTGGTCATCTAGTCACACTCCCATTTTTTTTGAGACAAAGTCACACTCATCTAGTTTCTACGATAATTGACAACTAGGCACGCCACGTAGACAAAATTGCTGAGTTGTCAATCCAGTCACCTCATCAGGTTTTTATGATGATATATTTTGGTCATTATGGACTAAAATAAGGTAGTATGCACCATTCACATCTTTATGACCTTTCTATGCAGTCGAATAACGACCTTTTGGTCATGAATTGTCATAAGATTACAGGGTTTCAACCCTTCTAGACTCTTCATGACTAATTTATGAATTTTGGTCATGGATCTATGACTAATTAAACCGTGGTCACTAATTTTTGTCATAAACGAGCGTTTTTCTTGTAGTGGAAGAGGCGAGTGGGACTGGGTGCAAGTGACAACACGAATGCAATGTAATGCACATGATAATATGACATAGATGAAATGCACACACGCACACGACAAAACGAAGAAACCCGAAATGAAAGAAGAGCCCAGAATAGAATTTTTGAAGTCAACGTTTCATATATTGCCATAAATGGAAGGTGTTACATCTGGGGTGTTACAAACTCTCCTCTACTACAAAAATATCTCGTCCCGAGATCTAGGACTGGAAGAAGGAAGGATACTCGGAAGGAAGGTGATCTTCTCGTTCCCACGTAGCTTCTCGGTCGGTATGGTGTGACCACTTAATTTTGCGCTCAGTTTCTTCAAGAATAGCAACAGGGTGCTCACGATAAGACAAGTCTTGTTGAAGATAATTCTCATCGAACGGAATGGTGCGTTGATACGTCCAAAACGTATCTATAATTCCTGCTTGCTCCATGCCTTTTTTGTGTGATATTGCTATGATATTTATGCACTTCCATACACTTTTGATCATATTTGGACTAACCTACTAATGGTTGCAAAAGTGCACAATGTTCTTATTTTACACTTTATTGTGTAGGAATTACTTGGAAATTGACAAAAACGCAAAAGGAGTCGTATTGGAGTAGGACTCTGACTTTCCTGAAATCTGTCTGAGAACGTTTTCTAAAGATGGTCACGTTCCGGCCCAAAGACTACGTCAAACGGAAAAAGTCTAGTTGCGAAAGTTGTGGGGAATTTCGAGGCGATGCTTCTGGATGTAGAATTCGTCCAAATCGGAGTCCGGACGGCCGAGTAAAGCCCGTTTTACTGAGGCCCAAAGTCTGATGACGGGAATCCGAGAGTCTATATAAAGAGAGGAAACCTAGGTCACCAAGGGCCACGAATTTTCCTCGTCCCGAGCCGCCGTCTTGGAGGGGAGGACCAGCACCATTGCAGCACCATCCACAAGGAAGAAGGGGGGCCAAGGAGCCGCTGCCCCCTAGGGCCGCCGTCGCCCCGAGGGCCGCCGCCGCCCCCTAGGGCCGCCGCCGCCGCCGCGCCCCCAAGGGCCGCCGGCGCCGCCTCCGTGGCTGCCGCCGGCCGTCTCCTCCTCGCGGGGCTGCACCTCTCCATCAACACCATCATCAACCTCCTCCTCACCATGTCCATGCGTGAGTAGTTTCCTCCAGGGCCGAGGGCTCGTACGTGTAGCTATGTGGTTATCTCTCTCTCCCATGATGTGATCTTCGTTGTGATCACAGGCTATGTTAATCTAGGGTGATCCCATGATATTTCCCCTTCCTCTATGTATTGGATTTATGTACTCACTTGTCTTTATCTAGTATAATCCCCGAGACCAAGGTGACAGCGGTCTATTGGACATGGATTAGAAAAATATTTTCATGAGTGATTTCCTCTCTTGTGTGTTGATTGAAGATTGAGAGTCTCTTGGTGCTTGTCTTTGACTATCCTTTAGATATGTTGTGGTGATTGTGGGACTCTCTTTGGATGGCCGCGGTGACATTGGGAAATCCTTAGATTGAGAACTACGAACTTTGAGGTGTGCTTTTGTAGCCCTACATAATTCTCGTCCTCTCTTGACCACGAAGGAATGACCTCCGGGTGCGTCTCCATTGCATGTTTTATGGGAAATATCATGTGATTCGATTATGTTAATGTTGTTGGGAGTTGCCACTAGTGAAAGTATGAACCCTAGGCCTTGTTTCCACCATTGCAATACCATTTGTGCTCACGTTTACCACTTGTTTGGTTGCTGCACTTTTTATTACAGATTTATATTACTTTGCTTTGCCACTCCTATCATCCATATTTTACCATCTCTTCGCCGAACTAGTGCACCTATACAACTCCTAGTTGTATTAGGTGTGTTGGGGACACAAGAGACTTCTTGTATCTTAGTTGCATGGTTGCTTGAGAGAGACCATCTTCAACCTCTACTTCCCTGAGTTCGATAAACCTTAGGTCATCCACTTGAGGGAAATTGCTGTTGTCCTACAAACCTCTGCGCTTGGAGGCCCAACATAGTCTACAAGAGTAGAAGCGCGTGTAGACATCAAGCTATTTCTAGCGCCGTTGCCGGGGAAGTGAGTGCTTGAAGGTATATCTTTAGATCTTGCAATTAAATCTTTTTGTTTCTTGTTTTTATTTCACTAGTTATGTTTATGGAAAACCGCATTCTTAGTTCGTTGCTTGTGGGAAGACGCCCCACACCTGTGGTGGTTGCTCCTCCTCCTACTCAAATTGTGCCCTATAAAATACCGGCTGGTATTATCGATTATATTTTGGCTAATCGTTATGCAGGAGACAGACATCCCGGTGAACAATTGCTATATCTGTCACAACTATGTTCATTATTTAAGCTTGCAGGTGTATCAATGGAGTTTGTCATGAGGAAATTGTTCGCCGTATCACTTATAGATAAAGCTTCAGATTGGTATAAGCTTCTCGATAACTCGCACTTGCTTGATTGGCAAGAGCTTATGTCTCTCTTTTATACTAAGTTTTATCCTCTTCATGAAATTCATCGAAACAGGAACTATATCTATAACTTTAGGTCTCGTGACGGAGAAAGCATTGCTCAAGCTTGGGGGAGACTGAAAACGTTAATGCTAAAAAGTCCTAACCATGGGCTCCCCAAAGATGCTTATGTGGAGAGTAAGAGTACCTTTTTGCATGTGGATCATGGTAACAATGCTTTATGTGATGCTTATATTGTTGAGTTTATTCGTGATCCCCCTGAAAATTATTATGAGAAGGGAACATATGCTTATAGATATTTCAATAATATTAAGTTCCCTCTCTTTATGTTGAAGGTTTTGAAGCTGCACTTGTTTTGTCTTCCTATGCTTATTGCTTTGTGCTTCAATGAATTATTCTACTGCAATATTCCTATGCATAGGAAGCATGTTAGGCTTAAATGTGTTTGGTATTTGCTTCTTGATGCTCTCTTTTGTTCTTCAATTCTTATTCCTACGAGAGCATCATTAAAGTCTTAAGCCTATCTTTATGGCTATAAAGAAAGAGCTCTAGGGAGACAACCCTTGTTATCTTTGCTTTCAGCTTGTTCTTTCAGTTTTTAGTGGTCTTGATGTTTGTTACTAATGTAGCAACATCATTGTATCTTTACTTTTCAGCTTTGTGCCAAGTGTAGCCTCTGATTGCAAGAAAGTTCAAAAGTTGTGACGTGCTGTCCAGGAAACAGATTCTGTCCTTGGACAGAAAAATTCGTATAAAATCACCAGATCATCTTTTTGGTCTGAATTGTTTCGACAGCGTGCTCTATACAATTGGCTTTCGGGCGTTTGTTCTGAGTTTTTTTATTTGAGTTGCAGAAGTGCCCCGAAAAAATCATTTACTACCTGCTGGTCTGTTTTTCACAGATTCTGTCCTGTTTTGCCTTTTCTTCGTTTTGCAAACCTTGAGCTTGCTTTTTCTTTGCAAAAACCTTTTGGCAATCTTGAGAAATAGTAGACCTTCAAGAATATCCTTATTTCCAGCAAGGAAAAATTATTTTATTAAGGGTACTAACCTCGCTAATCAGATTATGATGAGTTATGTATGAAGGGAGTTTTCAAGTGTGCGAAGGAAGATGATAAAAAGATTCAGGAGTGTCAAACGCTCAAGCTTGGGGATGCCCCCGTGCACCCGCAAGAAATATTCAAGAAGACTCAAGCGTCTAAGCTTGGGGATGCCCCCGTGCATCCCCTTCTCCATCAACAATTATCAGTTCGTCTTCCGTTCCACTATATTTTTATCACTTCATGTGTTATGTGCTATGCTTGGAGCGTCTTGCTTTTAGTTTCCTTTTTAGTTTACTTTAGCTTTGCTTGCTGTTCATAACGAGTTGGAACTCAGCTTTCTTTGTGTGGGAGAGAAACACGCTCCACTTCAACCTAGAACATAACATAGAATTTTCATGTCTATCCTTGTTGTGTGTGTTCTTTGTCTTTCAATAGCTACTATCATGTTCAGCTCTTAGTTTTCATGCTTATCTTTTTAAAGAGCTTTTGTTTATTTGGTCGCTGGAACTCTCTTTAGTTATCATGCTTATCTTGTTAAAAGGGTTGGCTTCTGTTGCACTGGTTGATATGTCTATGAAAAAAATGCTATGTGCATAATGGTTCTTAGTAGTTCATGTTTTCTTATGGTTAGTCTCAAATAGCTGGGGGGTTCTTAATGTGTTATTGAAGTACCAACATGATTTGTTTGCCTATGATGTGGTATGGTTTAGTGGTATCTTCCTCCAAGAATTTATTTTGATTGACTTGGCATATGCTCACGCATATTTAAGACTGTAAAGAAAGTCTATCAAGCCTTGATGATCTATAATTTCTGAGTAGCGATATAACTTCCATGCCCGATTCAATGTTGCTTTGTCGCTCTGCATGATTATGACCGTCATTGCTCTCTTAGTTGGTCGCTCCCAGTCTTTTGCTAACCTTCGCCTGTACTAAGCAGACTGGCTGCTTGTGCATCCAAAATCCCTTAAACCAGTTATGCCATATGAGTCCACCATACCTTCCTATACATGGTATTTACCTGCCATTACTAACGAACACTTTCATGTACCATCTCGAAATTATTCAAAAAAGCATTTCTCTTTTGTGCCTCTGTTTTAGCTCATGAGGATGTAGTAGTTAATTCATGATCTTTTTAAGTTGGACAAGCTTCACCCCGGGATTGCATGTCTAATGTGCAAACCCATAATACGAGAAGGAACTAGCAAAGAGTGCGCCCGGCTCATTAAAAAATTATACAACAAACAAACCCTCCTTCACGCTTTGTTCATGAGAAATCAGAAAACTTTTGCAGTGATAAACAAAGGGGATTAAGAGGATGTGATCGTCCTCATTCGGGAGCCGTTCCTTGAAACTTGTCCAGCTCAAGAAGTGATTGAGTTATCTGCTAGCATTCGTTGACGAAATATGCATATTCTAAAAAATAATTATTACCTCTGTTTTTAAAACAAAGAGCTCTGGTACATGTTTAGTTTTTGTTTCCGACCACGGGTTTTCAACCTTGCCATCAAAAGCCACGGTTCGAGAGTCTCCACCTTCTTTCTTTAAAGCACCAACTATTGAGAGCATGATTGTCATTCTGAGTGTAATGTGCATTGTCCCAAAGTACCATTGTCTTTTGCATGATTATGATATCGTTTATTCTTTAATCATTGTATCTAGTCGTCACTTAAACTTTGGAGGTGCCCCTGCATTTATGTTTTGCCTCACTAAAGGGGGCAAGCGAGGTACCACTTTGTCATATTTGCACACCATGCTCACTACAAATCTATTGAGTGTTTCAGTATCATATTGAAAAACTTTCAGTTCTTTGTGATATTCTCATGAGGAAACTTAATTACTTCAGATTCATTATCTCAGTAAGCATTTGTCATGTGACTGTGAAAAGTTCTTATATGGTTAATAGCATGTCACCACAGAAATTATGCTTGTTATCATTTACCTACTCGATGACGAGCAGGAATTAAGCTTGGGGATGTTGATACGTCCAAAACGTATCTATAATTTATGCTTGCTCCATGCCTTTTTTGTGTGATATTGCTATGATATTTATTCACTTCCATACACTTTTGATCATATTTGGACTAACCTACTAATGGTTACAAAAGTGCAAAATATTCTTGTTTTACACTTTATTGTGTAGGAATTACTTGGAAATTGACAAAAACCCAAAAGGAGTCGTATTGGAGTAGAACTCTGACTTTCCTGATATCTGTCTGAGAACGTTTTTTAAAGATGGTCACGATCCATCCCGAAGACGATGTCAAATGGAAAAAGTCTAGTTGCGAAAGTTGTGGGGAATTTCGAGGCGATGCTTCTGGATATAAAATTCGTCCAAATCGGGGTCCGGACGGCCGAGTAAAGCCCGTTTTACTGAGGCCCAAAATCTGATGACGGGAATCCGAGAGTCTATATAAAGAGAGGAAACCTAGGTCACCAAGGGCCACGAATTTTCCTCGTCCCGAGCCGCCGTCTTGGAGGGGAGGACCAGCACCATTGCAGCACCATCCACAAGGAAGAAGGGGGGCCAAGGAGCCGCTGCCCCCTAGGGCCGCCGCCGCCCCCTAGGGCCGCCGCCGCCGCCGCGCCCCCAAGGGCCGCCGCCGCCGCCTCCGTGGCTGCCGCCGGCCGTCTCCTCCTCGCGGGGCTGCACCTCTCCATCAACACCATCATCAACCTCCTCCTCACCATGTCCATGCGTGAGTAGTTTCCTCCGGGGCCGAGGGCTCGTACGTGTAGCTATGTGGTTATCTCTCTCTCCCATGATGTGATCTTCGTTGTGATCATAGGCTATGTTAATCTAGGGTGATCCCATGATATTTCCCTTTCCTCTATGTATTGGATTTATGTACTCACTTGTCTTTATCTAGTATAATCCCCGAGACCAAGGTGACAGCGGTCTATTGGACATGGATTAGAAAAATATTTTCATGAGTGATTTCCTCTCTTGTGTGTTGATTGAAGATTGAGAGTCTCTTGGTGCTTGTCTTTGACTATCCTTTAGATATGTTGTGGTGATTGTGGGACTCTCTTTGGATGGCCGCGGTGACATTGGGAAATCCTTAGATTGAGAACTACGAACTTTGAGGTGTGCTTTTGTAGCCCTACATAATTCTCGTCCTCTCTTGACCACGAAGGAATGACCTCCGGATGCGTCTCCATTGCATGTTTTATGGGAAATATCATGTGATTCGATTATGTTAATGTTGTTGGGAGTTGCCACTAGTGAAAGTATGAACCCTAGGCCTTGTTTCCACCATTGCAATACCATTTGTGCTCACGTTTACCACTTGTTTGCTTGCTGCACTTTTTATTACAGATTTATATTACTTTGCTTTGCCACTCCTATCATCCATATTTTACCATCTCTTCGCCGAACTAGTGCACCTATACAACTCCTAGTTGTATTAGGTGTGTTTGGGACACAAGAGACTTCTTGTATCTTAGTTGCAGGGTTGCTTGAGAGAGACCATCTTCAACCTCTACTTCCCTGAGTTCGATAAACCTTAGCTCATCCACTTGAGGGAACTTGCTGCTGTCCTACAAACCTCTGCACTTGGAGGCCCAACATAGTCTACAAGAGTAGAAGCGCGTGTAGATATCATGCGTTCAGGTGTCTTGAAGCACTTGCGGAGTTGAGACATGTGAAACACATCATGAACATTTGCAAAGTTGGAGGGAAGCTCAAGTTGGTAGGCTAGATCGCCTCTTTTGCCAAGAATCTTGAAAGGGCCCACGTATCTAGGAGCAAGCTTTCCTTTGATACCAAATCTTTGGGTGCCTTCATAGGAGAAACACGGAGATAGACATGATCCCCAATGTCGAAAGCCAAGTCACGATGCTTGTCGTCATAGTAGCTCTTTTAACGCGATTGAGTGGCTTTGAGATTCTCACGTATGACTTTGCACATTTCTTCGGCTTCTGAGATCAAGTCATTTCCAAGAAGTTGACGTTCACCAGTCTCTGACCAGTTGAGAGGGGTACGACACTTTCTACCATAGAGGGTTTCAAAAGGAGCTTTGCCGGCACTTGCTTGGAAACTGTTGTTGTAAGAGAACTCGGCAAATGGAAGACAATATTCCCACTTCATGCCAAAAGAGATGACACAAGCTCTGAGCATGTCTTCGAGGATCGGGTTCACTCTTTCGACTTGACCACTAGTCTGAGGGTGAAACGCAGTGCTGAAGCGGATCTTAGTGCCCATGGCTAACTGAAGGAGTCCCAGAACTTGGATGTGAACAAACTTCCATGGTCTGAGGAGATGACTTGAGGAATGCCATGCAACGAAACAATTCTGGAAGTGTACAACTCTGCCAGCTGAGCTGCATTGATGGATTCTTTGACGAGAAGGAAGTGAGCTACTTTAGTTAGCTTGTCAATGACTACAAAGATAGCATCATTCCCCTTATTGGACTTAGGAAACCCAGTGACGAAATCCATTTCAATGTGGTCGAATTTCCACTCGGGAATAGGTAGAGGTTGAAGGAGACCGGCTGGACGTTGATGCTCTGCCTTCACTCTTCTGCAGACATCACATTCATTCACGAATTGGGCAATCTCCCTTTTCATGCGAGTCCACCAGTATGATTGCTTGAGGTCTTGGTACATCTTGGAACTTCCAGGATGAATGGAGAGGAGGGAGTCATGTGCTTCGTTCATTATGAGCTTCCTGAGATCACCCTTGGGAACCACAATTCCGTCCTCAAAGAACAAGGTGTCTTTCTCATCAACGTGATAGCACTTGTATTTGGGAGTACCCTTAGCAATACCATGTTTCACTTTCTGCACCATAGCATCACTGAGCTGGGCCTCACGGATCTGATCTTCCAAGGTAGGAGCAACTTGAAGGTTTGCAAGAAAGCCTTGCGGAACAACTTGGAGGTTGAGCTTCCTGAATGATTCACAAAGATCAGGCTGGAACGGCTTGAGAAGGAGACTGTTGCAATATGCCTTTCTGCTCAAGGCATCTGCAATGACATTGGCCTTGCCAGGTGTGTACTCAATGCTTGGATCATACTCTTGGATCATCTCAACCCAACGAGTCTGGCGAAGGTTCAGGTTAGGCTGTGTGAAGATGTACTTCAAGCTCTTGTGATCGGTGAAGATGTCCACTTTTCTGCCCAACAGAAGGTGTCTCCACGTGATCAAGGCATGTACCACTGCTGCTAGCTCGAGATCATGTGTGGGACAATTCTTCTCATTTGGTTTCAATTGACGAGAAGTGTATGCCACAATCTTCTTGTCTTGCATGACAACACCACCAAGTCCTTGTAAGGAAGCATCACAGAAGACTTCATAGGGCTTGGACTCATCCGAGTAAGAACCGGAGCAGAAATGAGCTTCTCTTTGAGTGTTTTGAATGCCACATCACAATCAGGAGTCCAGGTGTACTTGACATTCTTCTGCAGCAAGTTTGAAAGAGGCTTGGCAATCTTGGAGAAGTTCTCAACGAACCTTCTGCAATAACTAGCGAGACCAAGGAAGCTTCGGAGTTGCTTGACGTTCTGCGGGGGTTCCCAGTTGACAATAGCTTCAACTTTCTCAGTGTTGATAGAAATACCCTCAGCAGAGATGATATGGCCAAGATATAAGACTTTATCCAACCATAATTCACACTTGAAGAACTTCGCATAGAACTTGTGTTCACGGAGCCTGTCCAGAACCAAACAGAGGTGCTTGGCATGGTCTTCTTCATTCTTGGAGAATACCAAGATGTCATCCAGATAGACGAGAACAAATTCATTGGTGTGGGGGTTGAATATGAAGTGCATCATCCTCGAGAAGGTGGGTGGAGCATTTGCGAGGCCAAAAGACAAGACTGTGTATTCATAGGAGCCGTAGCTTGTTCTGAATGCGGTCTTGTGAATATCTTCTTCACGGATACGAATCTGATGGTAACCCATCAGGAGATCGAGCTTTGAGAACACCTTTGCTCCTTTGAGCTGCTCGAACAATTCATTGATGTTGGGGAGCGGATACTTGTTCTTTATTGTCTTCTTGTTCAATGGCCGGTAATCAACGCAAAGGCGCTCCGTGCCATCCTTCTTCTTGACAAATAGAACACCACAGCCCCAAGGAGAAGTGCTAGGCCTGATTAGACCCATACGCTCTTGCTCATCGAGTTGTTTCTTCAGCTCCTTCCACTCATCAGGGGAAAGCTTGTACGGACGCCGGCATGCTGGCTCGGTACCGGGCTCGAGTTCAATGAAGAATTCAACTTGACGATGCGGAGGCATGCCTGGAATCTCTTCAAGGAAAACACCTTCATATTCATTGACCACCGGAATTTGAGAGATGGCATTAATCTCGCCCTTGTCATTGAGAGAGAATAGCCTGATTTTGTTATCTCGAGAGGCGAAGATAATCACGTCTTCGTCAGGATGAGTAAGCTTGACTTCCTTATTTGCTCAATCAATGTGAGCATCATGCTTGGAAAGCCGATCCATCCCAAGAATAAGATCAATGTCGGAGTTGCCGAGAATAACTGGAGAAACCAGAAAATTGTAATCACCCATGTGAATAGATATATCCGGAGCATACACGCTAGAAGTCATTAGCTTCCCCGGAGAAGTAACTTCAACTTTCTGGGTAGATTTTTGGTGGTAAAATCGTGCTTGGATGCAAATGGATATGACATGAAAGAACATGATGCACCCGAATCAAACAAAACTATAGCAGGCTTAAGATTGACTAGAAGGTTACCAAGTATCACATCTGAAGAGTTCTTCGCTTGAGCTGCATTCATCAGATTCACTCTTGCTGCCTTGGGGTTGTACTTGACAATAGCAGTGCTGACAGGTGGAGGAGGTGGAAGGCGCCTTGGCTTGGGACACTTGTTAGCATAATGACCCTTCTAAGTGCACTTGTTGCAAACCACTTCTAAGAGAGGACGGTGATAAGGAGCACTTGACTTCGAAGCTTGAAAGTGATTCTTGGACTGATTACTTGGGTTGGTGGGTGGGAGAAACCACGACCACCTGAGTGCTTGTTGTTGTTGTTGGGAGGGCGGAGCACTGGAGGTGGTGGAAGCCAAAACTTCTGCTGCTTTGCGACCACTTGGGAAGAAGAGGAGGAGTTGACAGCATCTCTGATCCTCTTTTTGGAAGCTTCAACCTTGAGCTGGGCTACCTCTTGCTTAAGGGCCATGTTATAGAATTGATCAAATTCATCCGGCTCAAACAAGGAGAGAGCTAGTTGGAGTTCATCCTTCAGACCACCACGGAACTGATAAATCTTGCTCTTGGAATCTGGGATGTCTTGCTTGGCATAGCGGGCAAGGTTCTGGAACTTGACATTGTATTGATAAACGGACATGGAACCTTGCTTCAGGTTGCGGAATTGCTCATGCATGCCTTCGATGACACTAGTTGTAATGTGGTGAGAGCGGAAATCCTTGCAGAAGTCAGTCCACGAGATCTCACGTTCTTCTCTGGAATCTTTGTACTATTTCCACCAATCAGCGGCTTGGTCCTTGAGTTGGAAGGCGGCAAACTTGACATAATCCTCAGGTCTCACATTACTGCATTGGAAATGCTTTTGATGTCTGTTATCCAGTCTTCAGCATCAAGCGGATCCACACAGTAATTGAACGCCTTCGGTTGGTTTGCCAGGAATTGATTGAGAGTGGCAAAGTGAGGTTGGTTGAACAAATTTCCTTGGCCTTGGTTCCCATGACCACCTTGATTTGCTTGGTTTGCTTGAAAGTTCTGCATCATTTGCATAAGCATCTGGGTGTTCTGGTTTGTCGCTTGCATAATTGCTCTCCAGGCCTCAGACGGAGGATGAGGGGAAGGAGGACGATCAAGAACTTCTTCACCCTCTGGGTTAGCATTGGGAACCTTCTTAGGAGCCATCCTGAATGAGATGACAACTATTAGCCATTGATTGAAATATATAAGCAGAATCAACGGCTAGAAATTGCAACATAAGTCTTCACAAGAATCATTCGAACAAAATGAACGAATGTAATCCACAGTTTAATGGTACAACAATCTTCTCGAGAAGCCACTTGGGAGAACAAAAGGTAAATAAAAGCAACAAAGAGCATATAGAACAAATACAAGATAGAAGTTTCGTTCGACATATTTGTGCTGAAAGCTTATGGAACGTGTTACAAAGGGTTTTGCAATCCCCGGATCAGCATAGCCAAGGACCATTTAAGATGCAACTCCCGATCGGAACAAACGCCCATAAAACCACTTCACTCAATGTAGAACCCCGAACTCCATATCATGCATTCGTTGGAAGAATGCCTACAAACTACTAGATGAACCCACCTATTAATTTCCGAAAGTTTCCAGTTATGCAATCAGGTGTTGGGGATATAGGGGAAGCACCGCGCACTCAACTCTAATCCTACATCCAGCTGTATCCATCCTTCAACACATAACCAGTAATTTCCGGAAACCGTTTACCTCGGACCTTCGAAACGCATTTGCTATACAAGCTATGGCAATACTCCCGAACTACCTCCCCGGTACTGGGTGATGTCGGGGTTATCTTGCCACTAACTGCATAGAAGAGTTTTCGATGTCGGCCGTCTTAAGTATTCCAGAACTGCGGCGATAGATTTGTGACAACAATACCTCGGAGCTCAACTCCCCAGGACACTGCCACAACCCCTAAATGACAGGAGGCATCGAGAACAATGTTCTTGTCACAAAGACATCGGAACAATCCAAACAATACTCGCGTGATCCTAAAAAAATTAGTGAATTTTTGAGAGTAGAAGAGATAGAGTAATCGTCAGAAGTCCTCACCAGAGTGATAAAGGGATGAGGAGTAAAAAGAAATCCTACTCTCTGATATATATATAGGACTCAAAACATTTTCATGTGTGTGCCTAGACTCAACTGTCAACGATTCGATCAATCAGTGGGGGCTCCTAGGTCGGAGAAGGATCTGATTACCAACTTGTAATGCCCAGTATGAGATTATACCTCCCACGTGTCGAGGCACGACTTAAAGGCATAATATCATACTGGAATGATCTCAAGAATGGTATCTTTGCACATCTCATGTAAAAGAGGGATGAAATTGTAAAAGAGTAGTTGGCTTGCACTTGCCACGTCACACAATGCATTACATCATCATCCAACTAACATCAGAGTCTGACTAAGGACAAAGATCCAAATGAAAGATACCAAAAATAAATAACAAAAGGTCCCGATCATCCTATTAAGAGCCCTACTGATCCTCTGGATAAGACACGTAGTATCGCCCACGCTCTTCATCGAACTCCCAATACAACTCTGTGCCATCACCTGTGTAGTTCACCATGGTACCTGCATCTGGTTTTGTGTAGAATCTGTGAGCCACAGAGGACTCAGCAATCCCGTTCTCGGGTAGCAAAACTATCTAAGCCTTGGGTGTGGAACAAGGCTGAAGAACAAGGTTGCAGCTGCACTAGCACTAGCTTACGTGTTTAGAGCGAGAAGAGACGTGCCACGAGCGTCAAAGTGATCACGAAGTGATCCTATCTAAGCACGTCAAACATAACCCCACCGTGTTCACTTCCCGAACCCCTTTGGAAAGCGACCGTCGCGGTTACTCACGCTGGTAGTGTATTATGAACATGGTGTCAAGTTTTGTACAACCGGATATTAACAAATTCCCATCTGCCACATAACCGCGGGCATGGCTTTCGAAAGACCAAACCCTGCAGGGGTGTCCCAACTTAGCCCATCATAAGCTCACGATCTGCGGAGTCGCAACTCCAAGGTGGGAAGACCCGAGTATTCTTGGAATCCCGTGCTCAAGATATTCCGACTAAGGTAGAACTAATCCAGCAAGACCTCCCGGCGTGCCGACACCCTGATACTAGCCGTGCGTATCTCGTCTCAGGCCACGACCAGATGGGCGATTCTACAGGTTTTTACCAGCCCTTGAGTTTCCTCGACGTGGCCCCGTAGACTCCCTAGTTTGGACCAACACTCATGTGGAGCACTGGCCCGGGTTGTTGATTAATAAAAGGGTTTATAACTCCCTATGCAAGTTTTAGTTATTAGGCAAATGTAAAACCAATGTTGGGCCTTGTTGGAAAAGCTTTAGCGCTAAGCGGGTTATCGAGGTGGGCCCATAAACCCCAACCGTGTTAGGGACGCATAATCACGGAACATAACACCGGTTTAAACTGTTCCTAGGGTGGCATGAGTGGAACAAAACACCAAGCAAGAGGCTTAGCCTTCCACCCATTACCAATATATAGATGATTTAGTTTAAGAGTTTATATAGTGTGATATCCCAACAATAACTTCATCATGAAGCAAGAATCTTCAAATCTTCTCCTGCAACTAACAATGCTATAAGAGGGGCTGAGCGAAGCTTACGTAGCCAATGAAAGGTTTGCTAGGTTGGGTGGTTAGAGAGGTTCATGGCAACAATAGGAGGCTGACAAACAGACATAGGCATCGAGGCAATAAGCTAAAGAGCGAGGCATCTAGCATAGGCAAAGATAGTAGTGATATCTGGGTAAGGTCATCTTGCATGTTGAGTCGTCGGTGGGATCGTAACCTTGCTCCTCACACTCAACCTCGGTAGAAACCTCGTACTCGGTCTCGGCTCCCGGCTCTACTCAACACAAGAACACAACATGGCACAATATCAAACACGATGCAATGCACAATCAACATGATGCAAGTATGATGTGCGTATGCATGTGGAAGCACTTGAGCCTAAGGAGAAGATGATGAAGAAGGCCTCATCTTGGAAAACCAAGCAAGCCACTGGATAGAGGGGAAGATTTCGGTTGAAATCGACATAAAGATCGTTGGAAACGGACACACGGTTTGCAAAAGGCAAGCAAAACAATATTCACACAAAGCTGCAGATTACAGCCACATGGCATGTTTGGAGCAAGAAATAATTATGCTATGGCACTCAAACATGGAGACAAAGGGCATGGACATGAAGTAGACATGTTACTTAAGAAGCATGAAATTAGAACACACCCAAAAACCTACTGGAACCAAGCATGGCAAGTTGCAATAAATTTATCCAGACTTAGCCAAAATCTGGGAAGGCAAAAACATCATCACGATGCTGCCTTCGAAGGCACAAAACAACATGCATATCAACTCCACTAAGTATATAAAGATCATGGAGATGTAGTAGACATAGCATTGATGGCTTCTCGCCCCTTGTTGGTTACCCCAAGTGGAAGGTTTGAGATGCAGTGTAGCGGAAGTTTTCCCTTGGCAAAGATACCA
This sequence comes from Secale cereale, assembly GCA_902687465.1. Taxonomy (NCBI): domain Eukaryota; kingdom Viridiplantae; phylum Streptophyta; class Magnoliopsida; order Poales; family Poaceae; genus Secale; species Secale cereale. The sequence goes on from LR738711.1 coordinate 121,428,894, forward strand.
AGGATCGATTTCCCCTGAGACTCCCAGTTTCAACAAGAAGGTGTCAACTGCTAACGGCGCCAGATATTAGCAATCAATGTGGACCTACACACAGATACAAATAACTTTGCTCCCAACGAGTACAGAGAGGTTGTCAATCCCTCCGGCCTTGTAGTTTACAAAGGATCAAACGCAAGTGATAATAGTGATAGGTAATGCTGCAAATAGTAAGTAAAAACGGAAAGTAAATAGCGGATGTGATCAATGATGGTAATATGAACCGGGGTCCCATGATGTTCACTAGTGATGTCTCTCTCCCAACAGACGATAAAACAGCTATGTGAGGTAAACGAATTACAGCTGGGCAATTGACAGAATTATGTGCGCAAACCAATGCTAACTATGTTACAAGAAAGGTAGAGGTTCAAAGCATGGGCGGTATGTTGGGGAACGTTGCATGGGAAACAAAAATTTTTCCTACCGTTCACCAAGATCAATCTAGTAGAAGCAACTACGAGAGGGGAGTGTGATCTACGTACCCTTGTAGATCGCTAAGCGGAAGCGTTATGAACGCGGATGATGGAGTCGTACTCGTCGCGATTCAGATCGCCGAAGACCTAGCACCGAAGCAACGGTGCCTCCGCGTTCTTCACACGTACGGCTCGGGGACGTCTCCTCCTTCTTGATCCAGCAAGGGGTGGAGGAGAGGTTGATGGAGAACCGGCAGCACGACGGCGTGGTGGTGATGGTGGAGAAGAACTCCAGCAGGGCTTCGCCTAAGCACTGCGGGAGGAGAAGATATGACGGGAGAGGGAGGGCAGCACCGAGGCACAAACTGTGTTGGCTGCCCTCCCTTTGCCCCACTATATATAGGGGGGGTGGAGAGGTTAGGGCGCCCTAGGGTTTCCCCCTAGGGGCCGGCTGCCAGGGCAAGGGGAGGGGGCGGCGGCCAGGGCAGGGGGAGGCGCCCAGGCCCTAGGGTTTCCCCCCTAGGTGCCTTGCCCCCCAAGCCCAAGGGGTGCGGCCAGCCCTAGGGGGTCCCACCCCCTTAGCCGCATGGAGAGAGGGCCCAGGGGGGGCGCACAGCCCCCTGAGGGCTGTGGTGTCCCCCCTTGTGGCCCAATAGGCCCAGAACACCTTCCGGACCCCCCGAAAACCTTCCCGGTACTCCGCCGATTTCCCGATGCTCCCCGGAACACTTCCGGTACTCCGAAACCTTTCATCCTATATATCAATCTTCGTCTCCGGACCATTCCGGAGACCCTCGTTATGTCCGGGATCTCATCCGGGACTCCGAACAACCTTCGGTAACCATGCACTCTTCTCACTAACAACCCTAGCGTCACCGAACGTTAAGTGTGTAGACCCTGCGGGTTCGGAAACCATGTAGACATGACCGAGACACTCCCAGGTCAATAACCAATAGCGGGATCTGGATACCCATATTGGCTCCTACATGTTTCTCGATGATCTCATCGGATGAACCACGATGTCAAGGATTCAGGCAATCCCGTATACAGTTCCCTTTGTCTCGTCGGTATGTTACTTGCCCGAGATTCGATCGTCGGTATCTCTATACCTAGTTCAATCTCGTTACCGGCAAGTCTCTTTACTCGTTACCATAATACATAATCCCGTGACCAACTACTTAGTCACTTTGAGCTCATTGAGATGACGTATTACCGAGTGGGCCCGGAGATACCTCTCCGTCACACGGAGTGACAAATCCCAGTCTCGATCCATGTCAACTCAACAGACACCCTCGGAGATACCTGTAGAGTACCTTTATAGTCACCCAGTTACGTTGCGACGTTTGGCACACACAAAGCACTCCTACGGTGTCAGTGAGTTACATGATCTCATGGTCATAGAAACTTATACTTGACATGCAGAAAACTATAGCGATAACTGACACGATCAAAAGCTATGTTAACGTTTGGGTCTCGTCCATCACATCATTCTCCTAATGATGTGATCCCGTTATCAAATGACAACTCATGTCTATGACCTGGAAACCGCGGTCATCTTTGATCAACGAGCTAGTCCTGTAGAGGCTCACTAGGGACACAAAGTCTGTCTACTCATCCACACGTGTATTTGAGTTTCCAATCAATACAGTTATAGCATGGATAATAAACGATTATCATGAACAAGGAAATATAATAATAACTCTTTTATTATTGCCTCTAGGGCATATTTCCAACAGTCTCCCACTTGCACTAGAGTCAATAATCTAGCATTACAAGGTAATGAATCTAACACCCATAGAGTCTTGGTGTTGATCGTGCTTAGCCCGTGGAAGAGGCTTAGTCAACGGATCTGCAACATTCAAATCCGTGTGTACTTTGCAAATGTTTATGTCCTCCTCCTTGACCGAATCGCGGATGGAATTGAAGCGTCGCTTTATGTGTCTGGTCCTCTTGTGAAACCTTGGTTCCTTGGCTAGAGCAATGGCACCAGTGTTGTCACAGAACAGAGTCATTGGGTTCAGTGCACTAGGCATAACTCCAAGATCTGTCATGAACTCCTTCATCCAGACACCTTCCTTAGCCGCCTCCGAGGCAGCTATATACTCCGCTTCACATGTAGAATCAGCTACCACGCTCTGCTTGGAACTGCACCAGCTTACCGCTCCCCCGTTGAGAATATATACGTATCCGGTTTGTGACTTAGAGTCATCCGGATCAGTGTCAAAGCTTGCATCGACGTAACCCTTTACGACGAGCTCTTGATCACCTCCATAAACGAGAAACATATCCTTAGTCCTTTTCAGGTACTTCAGGATATTCTTGACCGCTGTCCAGTGATCCATACCAGGATTACTTTGAAACCTTCCGGCCATACTTATGGCAAGGTTGACATCTGGTCTTGTGCACAGCATTGCATACATGATAGAGCCTATGGCTGAAGCATAGGGGACGACACTCATCTTTTCTCTATCTTCCGCAGTCACTGGGCATTGAGTCTTACTCAACTTTGTACCTTGCAATACCGGCAAGAACCCTTTCTTGGATTGATCCATTTTGAACTTCTTCAAAACTTTATCAAGGTACGTGCTTTGTGAAAGTCCTATCAAGCGTCTTGATCTATCTCTATAGATCTTGATGCCCAATATGAAAGCAGCTTCACCGAGATCTTTCATCGAAAAACTCTTGTTCAAATACCCCTTCACGCTATCCAAAAATTCTATATTGTTTCCAATCAGCAATATGTCATCCACATATAATATTAGAAACGCTATAGAGCTCCCACTCACTTTCTTGTAAATACAAGCTTCATTGTAAACTTGTATAAACCCAAACGCTTTGATCACCTCATCAAAACGAAGATTCCAACTCCGAGATGCTTGCACCAGCCCATAAATGGAACGCTGGAGCTTGCATACTTTGTCAGCATTCTCTGGATCGACAAAACCTTCTGGTTGCATCATATACAACTCTTCCTTAAGAAAACCGTTAAGGAACGCTGTTTTGACATCCATCTGCCAAATTTCATAATCGAAAAATGCAGCTATTGCAAACATGATTCGGACGGATTTAAGCATCGCTACGGGTGAGAAAGTCTCATCGTAGTCAATCCCTTGAACTTGTGAAAAACCCTTTGCCACAAGTCGAGCTTTATACACGGTGACATTACCGTCAGCGTCCGTCTTCCTCTTAAAAATCCATTTATTCTGAATGGCCTTCCGCCCTTCAGGTAATACTTCCAAAGTCCATACTTTGTTTTCATACATGGATCCCATCTCGGATTTCATGGCCTCTAACCATTTGTCGGAATCTGGGCCCACCATCGCTTCTCCATAGCTCGTAGGTTCACCGTTGTCTAACAACATGACCTCCAAGACAGGGTTACCATACCACTCAGGTGCAGTGCGTACCCTTGTCGACCTACGAGGTTCGGTAGTAACTTGATCGGAAGCTTCTTGATCATCATCATTGGCTTCCTCTTCAACCTCTGTAGGCTCCACAAAAACATCTTTCTGTGCTGCGCTATTTTCTGGTTGAAGCAGAGGTTCAATAACCTCATCAAGTTCTACCTTCCTCCCACTCAATTCTTTCGAGAGAAACTCTTTCTCGAGGAAGGACCCGTTCTTAGCGACAAACACTTTGCCCTCGGATCTGAGATAGAAGGTGTACCCAACTGTTTCTTTTGGGTATCCTATGAAGACACATTTGTCCGCTTTGGGTTCGAGCTTTTCTGGCTGAAGCCTTTTGACATAAGCATCGCAACCCCAAACCTTGAGAAAAGACAACTTAGGTTTCTTACCAAACCACAGTTCATACGGTGTTGTCTCAACGGACTTAGATGGAGCCCTATTTCAAGTGAATGCAGCTGTCTCTAACGCATATCCCCAAAACGATAGTGGCAAGTCGGCAAGAGACATCATAGAACGTACCATATCTAATAGGGTTCGATTACGACGTTCGGACACACCATTACGCTGTGGTGTTCCAGGTGGTGTCAACTGTGAAACAATTCCACATTTTCTTAAGTGATCACCAAACTCATAACTCAGATATTCTCCCCCTCGATCAGATCGTAGGAACTTGATCTTCTTGTTACGATGATTTTCTACTTCACTCTGAAATTGCTTGAACTTTTCAAAAGTTTCAGACTTATGCTTCATCAAGTAAATATACCCATATCTACTTAAGTCGTCAGTGAAGGTGAGAAAATAACGATATCCACCGCGCGCCGTTACACTCATCGGACCGCACACATCGGTATGTATGATTTCCAATAAGTCACTTGCCCGTTCCATTGTCCCTGAAAACGGGGTCCTTGTCATCTTGCCCATGAGGCACGGCTCGCACGTGTCAAGTGATTCAAAATCAAGAGACTCCAAAAGTCCATCAGCATGGAGCTTCCTCATGCGTTTCACGCCGATATGACCGAGACGGCAGTGCCACAAGAAAGTGGTATTATCATTATCTACTCTACATCTTTTGGCATCAATGTTATGAACATGTGTATCATCACTATCGAGATTCAACAAGAATAAACCTCTAACTTCGGGTGCATGACCATAAAAGATATTACTCATATAAATAGAACAACCATTATTCTCTGACTTAAATGAGTAACCGTCTCGCAATAAACAAGATCCAGATATAATGTTCATGCTTAACGCAGGCACTAAATAACAATTATTCAGGTTCATAACTAATCCCGATGGTAATCGAAGAGCGAGCGTGCCGACGGCGATCACATCAACCTTGGAACCATTTCCCACGCGCATCGTCACTTCGTCCTTCGCCAGCCTCCGTTTATTCCGCAGTTCCTGTTTAGAGTTGCAAATGTGAGCAACCGAACCGGTATCAAATACCCAGGCACTACAACGAGAGTTGGTAAGGTACACATCAATAACATGTATATCATATATACCTTTGTTGTTGTTGGCCCCCTTCTTGTCCGCCAGATACTTGGGGCAGTTCCGCTTCCAGTGGCCATTCCCCTTGTAATAGAAACACTCAGTCTCTGGCTTGGGCCCAGCCTTGGGTTTCTTCACTGGATTAGCAACTGCTTTGCCACCCTTCTTAGAGTTACCCTTCTTGCCCTTGCCATTCTTCTTGAAACTGGTGGTCTTATTGACCATCAACACTTGATACTCCTTCTGGATGTCTGCCTCAGCGACTTTCAGCATCGAAAACAGCTCGGCGATGGTTTTATTCATCCCTTGCATGTTGTACTGCTGGACGAAGCTCTTGTAGCTTGGAGGGAGTGACTGGAGAATTCTGTCAATGCTAGCCTCATCCGGGAACACAAGTCCCAGATCAGCTATGCGGGTATAGTACCCAGACATCTTCAGTAAGTGCTCACTGACAGACGAATTCTCCTCCATCTTGCAAGCGAAGAATTTATCGGTGGTCTCATACCTCTCGATCTTAGCATTCTTCTCAAAGATGAATTTCAACTCCGTGTACATCTCATATGCACCATGACGTTCAAAACGCCTTTGGAGTCCTCCTTCCAAGCCGTACAACATGGCACATTGTACTATCGAATAGTCATCCGAACGCGTCTGCCAGACGTTCATATCGTCTGCAGAGGCTCCAGGAGCGGGGGGTTGACCTAGCGGTGCATTTAGGACATAAACCTTTTGGGCAGCTGTGATGATGATCCTCAGATTGCGGAGCCAGTCCACAAAGTTGCTCCCATCATCTTTCAGTTTAGCTTTCTCTAGGAACGCATTAAAATTCAGGGGAACTCCTGCGCGAGCCATCTACAACATAAATTTGCAAAGACATTTTTAGACTATTGTTCATGATAAGTGAGTTATTACCTAATCAAATTAATTATAACTCCCACTCAAATTGACATCCCTCCGGTCATTCGAGCGTGACATGATCCAAATTCACCAACCCAAGCCCGATCATCACGTGAGATGAGGTGGTGTCAATGGTGAACATCAACATGTTGATCATATCTACTATATGACTCATGCTCGACCTTTCGGTCCTCCGTGTTCCGAGGCCATGTCTGTACATGCTAGGCTCGTCAAGTCTAACCCGAGTGTTCTGCACGTGCAAAACTGGCTTGCACCCGTTGTATGCGAACGTAGAGTCTATCACACCCGATCATCACGTGGTGCTTCGAAACGACGAACCTTCGCAACGGCGCACACTCGGGGGGAACACAATTTTATCTTGAAATTTTAGTGAAGGATCACCTTATAATGCTACCGTCGTCCTAAGCAAAATAAGATGCATAAAAGGATTAACATCACATGCAAATCATAAGTGACATGATATGGCCATCAACTCGTGCTTTTGATCTCCATCTCCAAAGCACCGGCGTGATCTCCATCGTCACCGGCGCCACACCATGATCTCCATCATCATGATCTCCATCATCGTGTTGCCATCGGGGTTGTCGGCGCCCCACCATGCTCTTACTACTATTGCTACCGTTTAGCGATAAAGTAAAGCATTACAAAGCGCTTAATGATTGACACGCAGGTCATACAAAAAATAAAGACAACCCTATGGCTCCTGCCGGTTGCCGTATGCATCGACATGCAAGTCGATGTTAACTATTACAACATGATCATCTCATACATCAAAATATATTTCATCATGTCATTGGCCATATCATATCACATACATGCCCTGCAAAAACAAGTTAGACGTCCTCTAATTTGTTGTTGCATGTTTTACGTGGCTGCTATGGGTATCTAGCAAGAACGCTTCTTACCTACGCAAAACCACAACGGTGATATTCAAGTTGCTATTTAACCTTCTACAAGGACCGCCTTGTTCTATTCCGATTCAACTAAGATAGGAGAGACAGACACCCGCCAGCCATCTTATGCAACAAAAGTCACATGTCTGTCGATGGAACCGGTCTCATGTACGTGGACATGTAAAGTTGGTCCGGGCCGCTTCATCCTATAATACCGCTGAATCAAGAAAGACTAAGGAGGGCAGCAATTTAAACATCAACGCCACAAACTTCTTTGTGTTCTACTCGAGAAAGCATCTACGCAAGATCCTAGCTCATGATGCCACTGTTGGGGAACGTTGCATGGGAAACAAAAATTTTCCTACCGTTCACCAAGATCAATATAGTAGAAGCAACTACGAGAGGGGAGTGTGATCTACGTACCCTTGTAGATCGCTAAGCGGAAGCGTTATGAACGCGGATGATGGAGTCGTACTCGTCGCGATTCAGATCGCCGATGACCTAGCACCGAAGCAACGGTGCCTCCGCGTTCTTCACACGTACGGCTCGGGGACGTCTCCTCCTTCTTGATCCAGCAAGGGGTGGAGGAGAGGTTGATGGAGAACCGGCAGCACGACGGCGTGGTGGTGATGGTGGAGAAGAACTCCAGCAGGGCTTCGCCTAAGCACTACGGGAGGAGAAGATATGACGGGAGAGGGAGGGCAGCACCGAGGCACAAACTGTCTTGGCTGCCCTCCCTTTGCCCCACTATATATAGGGGGGGTGGAGAGGTGAGGGCGCCCTAGGGTTTCCCCCTAGGGGCCGGCGGCCAGGGCAAGGGGAGGGGGCGGCGGCCAGGGCAGGGGGAGGCGCCCAGGCCCTAGGGTTTCCCCCCTAGGTGCCTTGCCCCCCAAGCCCAAGGGGTGCGGCCAGCCCTAGGGGGTCCCACCCCCTTAGCCGCATGGGGAGAGGGCCCAGGGGGGGCGCACAGCCCCCTGAGGGCTGTGGTGTCCCCCCTTGTGGCCCAATAGGCCCAGAACACCTTCCGGACCCCCCGAAAACCTTCCCGGTACTCCGCCGATTTCCCGATGCTCCCCGGAACACTTCCGGTACTCCGAAACCTTTCATCCTATATATCAATCTTCGTCTCCGGACCATTCCGGAGACCCTCGTCATGTCCGGGATCTCATCCGGGACTCCGAACAACCTTCGGTAACCATGCACTCTTCTCACTAACAACCCTAGCGTCACCGAACGTTAAGTGTGTAGCCCCTGCGGGTTCGGAAACCATGTAGACATGACCGAGACACTCCCAGGTCAATAACCAATAGCGGGATCTGGATACCCATATTGGCTCCTACATGTTTCTCGATGATCTCATCGGATGAACCACGATGTCAAGGATTCAGGCAATCCCGTATACAGTTCCCTTTGTCTCGTCGGTATGTTACTTGCCCGAGATTCGATCGTCGGTATCTCTATACCTAGTTCAATCTCGTTACCGGCAAGTCTCTTTACTCGTTACCGTAATACATAATCCCGTGACCAACTACTTAGTCACTTTGAGCTCATTGAGATGACGTATTACCGAGTGGGCCCGGAGATACCTCTCCGTCATACGGAGTGACAAAACCCAGTCTCGATCCATGTCAACTCAACAGACACCTTCGGAGATACCTGTAGAGTACCTTTATAGTCACCCAGTTACGTTGTGACGTTTGGCACACACAAAGCACTCCTACGGTGTCAGTGAGTTACATGATCTCATGGTCATAGGAACTTATACTTGACATGCAGAAAACTATAGCGATAACTGACACGATCAAAAGCTATGTTTATGTTTGGGTCTCGTCCATCACATCATTCTCCTAATGATGTGATCCCGTTATCAAATGACAACTCATGTCTATGACCTGGAAACCGCGGTCATCTTTGATCAACGAGCTAGTCCTGTAGAGGCTCACTAGGGACACAAAGTCTGTCTATTCATCCACACGTGTATTTGAGTTTCCAATCAATACAGTTATAGCATGGATAATAAACGATTATCATGAACAAGGAAATATAATAATAACTCTTTTATTATTGCCTCTAGGGCATATTTCCAACACGGTACGCCAAGGCAAGTAGACCGAAATCCATCTGCATCTACTACTAATCATCCACCTTGAGATATCTATCCAGAACATCTCGCTGGTATTAAGTTGCGAGTCCCACCCATAGTGTAAACTCAAAGCAACAGACAACTGCATTAAAAGAACTTTGTGTAAAGTAAACAATCCTTGCACCCGCGGGCACAAGCACCGTTGTTTTCCCCCTTGTGGCAACAGCACATCTCCTAGACTCATGTTTCTGTCACTCAAGCTAGTCATCGAGGGGCATGAACCCACAATCAAGCATAACGTTCCCTCTTGGAGTCACTACCTACTACTTGGCCAAAGCAATAAATAACAATGGACAACATGCAAGAATTACTTACGAACATAAATATAAAAGAGGTAGATCAAATATATTACTCAAACACAATCTGAACATAATCTCACAATCCATCGGATCCCAGCAAACTCAACATAGCAACAGCATAAGGATTACATATGTGCCTCGATCATGTAGGGCAGCTCACGAGGTCTAATTAGTGAAGCACAAGAAGGGGAGGAGAACATCACATAGCTACTGGTCATGGACCCATGGTCCAAGGGAGACTACTCACAACTCATCTGGGAGGCGTCCATGGTGGTGGAGAGGCTCCCGGTGGTGATCCTCCCCTCCGGCAGGGTGCCGGGAAGAGTTCTCCTGGTGCTCCCGATCTTGGAAGCGCGGCGGCGGCGGAACAGAGATGAGATCGCGAAAAAGGGCTCCTGTCTCGAGGGTTTCGGGACACGATATAAATATATGCCAAAGGGGGGCATCAGCGGAGGCCTGGGGGGCCCAGACGCCCCCCCGGCGCGGCCAGGAGGGGGCCGCGCCACCAGGGCGCCTGGAGCCCTGGTGGCCCCCTCCGGCTCTACTTCGGGTGCCGGGAAGCTTCTGGAACGCTGATTTTTTATATAATTTTCCCGGGATTTTTCTGGCAGTTCTCGTAATGGGAAAACCTGAAATACAAAAACAGCAGAAAACAAAAACTGGGACTGGGGTGCACTGAGTTAATAGGTTAGTCCAAATATGATCAAAAGTGTATGGAAGTGTATAAATATCATTGCAATATCACCCAAAAGAGGCATGGAGCAAGCAGAAATTATAGATACGTTTTGGACGTATCAACATCCGCAAGCTTAATTCCTGCTCGTCCTCGAGTAGGTAAATGATAACAAGAATAATTGCTGTGGTGACATGCTATTAACCATATAGGACTTTTCGTAGTCATATGACAAAAGCTTACTGAGACAATGAATCTGTAGTAATTAAGTTGCCTTATGAGAATATCACAAAGAACTGAAAGTTTTACAACATGATACTGAAACATCAAATAGATTTGTAATGAGCATGGTGTGCAAATATGATAAAGTGATATCTCACTTGCCCCCTTTAGTGAAGCAAAACATAAATGCAAGGGCACCTCCAAGGTTTAAGTGATGACTAGATACAATAATTTCAGAATAAATGATATCACAATCATGCAAAAGACAATGCTACTTTGGGACAATGCACATTACACTCAGAATGACAATCATGCTCTGAGTAGTTGGTGCTTTAAAAGAAGGTGGAGACTCTCGAACCGTGGCTTTTGTTGGCAAGGTTGAAAACCCGTAGTCGGAAACAAAGACAAAGCATGTACCAGAGCTCTTGGTTTTAAAAACAGAGGTAATAATATATTTTTTTAGATTATGCATGTTCCGTCAACGAATGCTAGCAGATAACTCAATCACTTCTTGAGATGGACAAGTTTTGAGGAACGGCTCCCGAATGAGGATGATCACATCCTCTTAATCTCCTTTGTTTATCACTGCCAAAGTTTTCTGATTTCTCATGAACAAAGCGTGAAGGAGGGTTTGTTTGTTATATTAATTTTGAGCCGGGCGCACTCAATGCCAGTTCCTTCTCGTATTATGGGTTTGCACATTAGACATGCAATCCCGGGGTGAATCTTGTCCAACTTAAAAAGATCATGAATTAACTACTACTTCCTCATGAACTTAAAACAGAGGCACAAAATAGGAATGCATTTTTTTTTCTTTTTGAATAATTTCGAGATGGTACATGAAAGTCTTCGTTAGGAATGGCAGATAAATACCATGTAGGAAGGTATGGTGGACTCATATGGCATAACTGGTTTAAAAGAATTTGGATGCACAAGCAGTCAGTCCGCTGAGTACAGGTGGAGGTTAGCAAAAGACTGGGAGCGACCAACTAAGAGAGCAATGACGATCATAATCATGCAGAGCGACAAAGCAACATTGAATCAGGCATGGAAGTTATATCGCTACTCAGAAATAAAAGATCATCAAGGCTTGACAGACTTTCTTTACAGTCTTAAATATGCGTGAGCATACGCCAAGTCAATCAAAATAAATTCTTGAAGGAAGATATTACTAAACCATACCAAATCATAGGCAAACAAATCATGTTGGTACTCCAATAACACATTGGGAACCCCCCAGCTATTTGAGACTAACCATAAGAAAACATGAACTACTAAGCACCATTATGCACGTAGCATTTTTATCATAGACATATCAACCAATGCAACAGAAGCAAACTCTCTTGATAAGATAAGCATGATAACTAAAGAGAGTTCAAGCAACCAACTAAACAAAAGCTCTTTAAAAAGATAAGCATGAATACTAAGTGCTAGGCTTCTCGCCCCTCGTTGGTTACCCCAAGTGGAAGGTGTGAGATGTAGTGTTGCAGAAGTTTTTCCCTTGGCAAAGATACCAAGGATCGAATCCCCAGAGACTCCTAGGTTCAACAAGAAGGTGTCAACTGCTACGGCGCCGGATATTAGCAATCAACGTGGACCTGCACACAGATACAAATAACTTTGCTCCCAACGAGTACAGAGAGGTTGTCAATCCCTCCGGCCTTGTAGTTCACAAAGGATTAAACGCAAGTGATAGTAGTGATAAATATAATTGCAATAGTAAATAAAAGCGAAAAGTACATAGCGGATGTGATCAATGATGGTAATATGGACCGGAGTCTCATGATGTTCACTAGTGATGTCTCTCTCCCAAAAGACGATAAAACAGCTATGTGAGGTAAACGAATTACAGCTGGGCAATTGACAGGACCATGTGCGCAAACCAATGCTGACTACATTGCAAGAAAGGTTGAGGTTCAAAGCATGGGCGGTACGCCAAAGTAAGTAGACCGAAATCCATCAATATCTACTACTAATCATCCACCTTGAGATATCTATCTAGAACATCTCGCTGGTATTAAGTTGCGAGTCCCACCCATAGTGTAAACTCAATGCAACAGACAACTGCATTAAAAGAACTTTGCGTAAAGTAAACAATCCTTGCACCCGCGGGCACAAGCACCGATGTTTCCCCCTTGTGGCAACAGCACATCCCCTAGACTCATGTTTCTGTCACTCAAACTAGTCATCGAGGGGCATGAACCCACAATCAAGCATAACGTTCCCTCTTGGAGTCACTACCTATTACTTGGCCAAAGCAATAAATAACAACGGAGAACATGCAAGAATAACTTACGAACATAAATATAAAAGAGGTAGATCAAATATATTACTCAAACACAATCTGAACATAATCTCATAATCCATCGGATACTAGCAAACTCATCATCGCAACAGCATAAGGATTACATATGTGCCTCGATCATGTAGGGCAGCTCACGAGGGATAATTAGTGAAGCACAAGAATGGGAGGAGAACATCACATAGCTACTGGTCATGGACTCATGGTCCAAAGGAGACTACTCACAACTCATCCGGGAGGCGTCCATGGTGGTGGAGAGGCTCCCGATGGTGATCCTCCCCTCCGGCAGGGTGCCGGGAAGAGTTCTCCTGGTGCTCCCGATCTTGGAAGCGGCGGCGGCGGCGGAACAGAGATGGGATCGCGAAAAGAGTTCCTCCCTCAAGGGTTTCGGGAGATGCTTAAAATATATGCCAAAGGGGGGCATCGAAGGAGCCTCGGGGGGCCCAGGCGCCCCCCCGGCGCGGCCCGGGGGGGGCGCGCCGCTAGGGCGCCTAGAGCCCTGGTGCCCCCCCCCCCCCGGCTGTCCTTCGGATGCACGATAGTTTCTGGAACGCTGATTTTTTATATAATTTTTCTGGATTTTTCCTGGCAGTTCTCGTAACGTGAAAACCTGAAATACAAAAACAGCCGAAAACAGGAACTGGCACTGGGGTGCACTGAGTTAATAGGTTAGTCCAAATATGATCAAAAGTGTATGGAAGTGTGTAAATATCATAGCAATATCACCCAAAAGAGGCATGGAGCAAGCAGAAATTATAGATACGTTTTGGACGTAAGCTTAATTCCTGCTCGTCCTCGAGTAGGTAAATGATACCAAGAATAATTTCTGTGGTGACATGCTATTAACCATATAGCACTTTTTCATAGTCATATGACAAAAGCTTACTGCGACAATGAATCTATAGTAATTAAGTTGCCTCATGAGAAAATCACAAAGAACTGAAAGTTTTACAATATGATACTGAAACATCAAATAGATTTGCAATGAACATGATGTGCAAATATGATAAAGTGATATCTAGCTTGCCCCCTTTAGTGAAGCAAAACATAAATGCAGGGGCACCTTCAAGGTTTAAGTGATGACTAGATACAATGATTTCAGAATAAACGATATCACAATCATGCAAAAGACAATGCTACTTTGGGACAATGCACATTACACTTAGAATGACAATCATGCTCTCAGTAGTTGGTGCTTTGAAGAAAGAAGGTGGAGACTCCACATAAAAGTAAAAGAATGGCCCTTTGCAGAGGGAAGCAGGGATTACTCATGTGCTAGAGCTTTTTATTTTGAAAACATAGAAACAATTTTGTCAACGGTAGTAGTACTTCATATGTGTTATGCATAAGACTGAAGGAAATATGCCCTAGAGGCAATAATAAAGTTATTATTTATTTCCTTATATCATGATAAATGTTTATTATTCATGCTAGAATTGTATTAACCAGAAACTTAGTACATGTGTGAATACATAGACAAAACAGAGTGTCCCTAGTATGCCTCTACTAGACTAGCTCATTGATCAAAGATGGCTATGTTTCCTAGCCATAGACATGAGTTGTCATTTGATCAACGGGATCACATCATTAGGAAAATGATGTGATGGACTAGACCCATCCGTTAGCATAGCACTATGATCGTTTAGTTTTACTTCTATTGCTTTCTTCATGACTTATACATGTTCCTATGACTATGAGATTATGCAACTCCCGAATACCGTAGGAACACCTTGTGTGCTATCAAACGTCACAACATAACTGGGTGATCATAAAGATGCTCTACAGGTGTCTCCGAAAGTATTCGTGGTGTTGGCATAGATCAAGATTAGGATTTGTCACTCCGAGTGTCGGAGAGGTATCTCTGGGCCCTCTCGGTAACACACAACACAATAAGCCTTGCAAGCAAAAGACTAATGAGTTAGCCACGAGATGATGTGTTACGGAACGAGTAAAGAGACTTGCCGGTAACGAGATTGAACTAGGTATGGAGATACCGACGATCGAATCTCGGGCAAGTAACATACCGATGACAAAAGGAACAAAGTATGTTGTTATGCGGTTTTGACCGATAAAAGATCTTCGTAGAATATGTAGGAGCCAATATGAACATCTAGGTTCCGCTATTGGTTATTGACCGGAGATGAGTCTCGGTCATGTCTACATAGTTCTCGAACCCGTAGGGTCCGCACGCTTAACGTTTGATGACGATCGGTATTATGAGTTTATGAGTTTTGATGTACCAAAGGTAGTTCAGAGACCCGGATGAGATCACGGACATGACGAGGAGTCTCGGAATGTCCGAGACATAAAGATTAATATATTGGACGACTATATTCGGACACCGGAAGTGTTCCGGAAAAGTTTCGGATTTAACTGGATTGCCGGAGGGGGTTACCGGAACCCCCTACGATGGGGGATGGTCCATAGTGGGCCTTGAGGAAAGGAGAGAGGCAGCCCATAGAGGCTGGCCGGCGCCCCACCTAGGGATCCTAGTTGGACTAGGATTGGGGGGGCGCCACCTCTCCCTCTTTTCCTTTCCCTCTCTTCCTTCTTGGTGGACTCCTACTAGGAATAGGATTGCAATCCTATTCCTAGTAGGATTGCCCTAGCCGCACCATAGGAGGCCGGCCGGCCCTCCCCTCTTGCTCCTTTATATACGGGGGCAGGGGGAACCCAAAGACACACAAGTTGAATTGTTCTAGCCGTGTGCGGTGCCCCCCTCCACAGAAACACAGCTCGGTCATACCGTCGCAGTGCTTAGGCGAAGCCCTGCGCCGGTAGATACATCATATCCATCACCACGCCGTCGTGCTGACAAAACTCTCCCGTGAAGCTTAGCTGGATCAAGAGCTTGTGGGACGTCATCAAGCTGAACGTGTGCTGAACGCGGAGGTGCCGTACATTCGGTGCTTGATCGGTTGGATCGCGAAGAAGTTTGACTACATCAACCGCGTCACTTGACGCTTCCGCTTCCGGTCTACGAGTGTACGTAGATACACTCTTCCCTCTCGTTGCTATGCATCTGGTAGATAGATCTTGCATGATCGTAGGAAAATTTTAAAATACTACGTTCCCCAACAGTGGCATCATGAGCCAGGTCTATGCGTAGATGATATGCACGAGTAGAACACAATGAGTTGTGGGCGATACAAGTCATACTGCTTACCAGCATGTCATACTTTGCTTCGGCGGTATTGTGAGATGAAGCGGCCCGGACCGACATTACGCGTACACTTAAGCGAGACTGATTTCACCGTTACGAGCACTCGTTGCTTAAAGGTGACTGGCGGGTGTCTGTCTCTCTCACTTTAGCTGAATCAAGTGTGGCTACGCCCGGTCCTTGTGAAGGTTAAAACAGCACATACTTGACGAAACATCGTTGTGGTTTTGTATGCGTAGGTAAGAACGGTTCTTGCTAAGCCCGTAGCAGCCACGTAAAACTTGCAACAACAAAGTAGAGGACGTCTAACTTGTTTTTGCAAGGCATGTTGTGATGTGATATGGTCAAGACATGATGAGTTATACGGTTTTGTATGAGATGATCATGTTTTGTAATGTTATCGGCAACTGGCAGGAGCCATATGGTTGTCGCTTTATTGTATGAAATGCAATCGCCATGTAATTGCTTTACTTTATCACTAAGCGGTAGTGATAGCGTAGAAGCAATAGTTGGCGAGACGACAACGATGCTACGATGGAGATCAAGGTGTCGCGCCGGTGATGAAGGTATCATGACGGTGCTTTGGAGATGGAGATCAAAAGCACAAGATGATGATGGCCATATCATGTCACATATTTTGATTGCATGTGATGCTTATCTTATTATGCTTCTTATTTTGCTTAGAACGACGGTAGCATTATAAGATGATCCCTTACTAAATTTCAAGGTATAAGTGTTCTCCCTGAGTATACACCGTTGCGAAAGTTCGTCGTGCCGAGACACCACGTGATGATCGGGTGTGATAAGCTCTACGTTCAAATACAACGGGTGTAAGCCAGTTTTGCACACGCATAATACTCGGGTTAAACTTGACGAGCCTAGCATATGCAGATATGGCCTCGGAACACTGGAGACCGAAAGGTCGAGCGTGAATCATATAGTAGATATGATCAACATAAGATGTTCACCATTGAAACTACTCCATCTCACGTGATGATCGTACATGGTTTAGTTGATTTGGATCACGTGATCATTTAGATGACCGGAGGGATGTCTATCTAAGTGGGAGTTCTTTAATTAATATGATTAAATTGAACTTTAATTTATCATGAACTTAGTCCTGGTAGTATTAGCATATCTATGTTGCAGAACAATAGCTCGCGATGTTGCTCCCCGTTTATTGTTTATATGCTCCTAGAGAAAAACTAAGTTGAAAGATGTTAGTAGCAAAGATGCGGACTAGGTCCGTGATCTGAGGATTATCCTCATTGCTGCACAGAAGTATTATGTCCTTGATGCACCGCTAGGTGACAGACCTATTGCAGGAGCAGATACAGACGTTATGAACGTTTTGACAAAAGCTCGGTATGATGACTACTTGATAGTTTAGTGCACCATACTTTACGGCTTAGAATCGGGACTTCAAAACTGTTTTGAACACCACGGAGCATATAAGATGTTCCAAGAGTTGAAATTAGTATTTCATACTCATGCCCGTGTCAAGAGGTATGAGACCTCTGACAGTACTTTGCCTACAAGATGGAGGAGAATAGCTCAACCAGTGAGCATATGCTCAAATTGTCTGGGTACTACAATTGCTTGAATCAAGTGGGAGTTAATCTTCCA
This sequence comes from Secale cereale, assembly GCA_902687465.1. Taxonomy (NCBI): domain Eukaryota; kingdom Viridiplantae; phylum Streptophyta; class Magnoliopsida; order Poales; family Poaceae; genus Secale; species Secale cereale. Next base: position 121,446,480 of record LR738711.1, read on the forward strand.
GATAAGATAGTAATTGACAAAGTTCTCTAGACACTATCACCAAGTTAGTAGAACTTCGTGATGAACTATAATATGCAAGGGATGACAAAAGTAATTCCCGAGCTCTTCGCGATGCTGAAATCGGCGAAGGTAGAAATCAAGAAACAACATCAAGTGTTGATGGTTAACAAGACCACTTGTTTCAAGTAAAGGGCAAAGGGATAGAAGGGGAACTTCAAGAAGAATGACAAGAAAGTTGTCACTCCCGTGAAGAAACCCAAAGCTAAACTCAAGCCTGAAACTAAGTGCTTCTACTGCAAAGGAAATGGTCACTGGAAGTAGAACTGCCCTAGATACTTGGCGGATAAGAAGGATGGCAAATTGAACAACGGTATATTTTGATATACAGATTATTGATATGTATTTTACTAGTGTTCATAGCAACCCCTGGGTATTTGATACCGGTTCAGTTGCTAAAGTTAGTAACTCGAAACAAGAGTTGCGGAATGAACAGAGACTAGTTAAAGGTGAAGTGACGATGTGTGTTGGAAGTGGTTCCAAGAGTGATATCATCATCATCGCACACTCCCTATACTTTCGGGATTAGTGTAGATCCTAAATAAATGTTATTTGGCATTTGCGTTAAGCATGAATATGATTTGATCATGTTTGTTGCAATACGATTATTCATTTAAAGTCATAGAATAATTGTTATTCTGTTTACATGAATAAAGCCTTCGATGGTCATACACCTAATGAAAATAGTTTGTTGGATCTCGATCGTAGTGATACACATATTCGTAATATTGAAGCCAAAAGATGCAAGGTTAATAATGATAGTGCAACTTATTTATGGCACTGCCGTTTAGGTCATATTGGTGTATAGCGCATGAAGAAACTCCATAGTGATGGACTTTTGGAATCACTTGATTATGAATCACTTGGTGCTTGCGAACCATGCCTCATGGGCAAGATGACTAAAAACTCCGTTCTCCGGAACAATGGAGCGAGCAACAGATTTGTTGGAAATCATACATACTGATGTATGTGGACCGATGAGTGTTGAAGCTCGTGGCGAGTATCATTATTTTCTGACCTTCACTGATGATTTGAGCAGATATGGGTATATCTACTTAATGAAGCACAAGTCTGAAACATTTGAAAAGTTCAAAGAACTTCAGAGTGAAGTAGAGAATCATCGTAACAAGAAAATAAAGTTTCTGTGATCTGATCGTGGAGGTGAATATTTGAGTTACGAGTTTGGTCTTCATTTGAAACAATGTGGAATAGTTTCACAACTCACGCCACCCGGAACACCACAGCGTAATGGTGTGTCCGAACGTCATAACCGTGCTTTATTAGATATGGTGCGATCTATGATGTCTCTTACCGATTTACCACTATCGTTTAGGGTTGTGCATTAGAGACAGCTGCATACACGTTTAATAAGGGCACCATCTAAAATCCGTTGAGACGACGCCTTATGAACTGTGGTTTGGCAAGAAACCAAAGTTGTCGTTTCTTAAAGTTTGGGGCAGCGATGCTTATGTGAAAAAGTTTCAACCTGATAAGCTCGAACCCAAGTCGGAAAAACGTGTCTTCATAGGATACCCAAAAGAGACTATTGGGTACACCTTCTATCACAGATCCAAAGGCAAGATATTCGTTGCTAAGAATGGATCCTTTCTAGAGAAGGAGTTTCTCTCGAAAGAAGTGAGTGGGAGGAAAGTGGAACTTGATGAGGTAATTGTACCTTCTCCCGAATTGGAAAGTAGTACATCACAGAAAATTGTTCCAGTGATTCCTACACCAATCAGTGAGGAAGTTAATGATGATGATCATGAAACTTCAGATCAAGTTTCTGCTGAACGTCGTAGATCAACCAGAGTACGTTTCGCACCAGAGTGGTACGGCAACCCAGTTCTGGAAATCATGTTACTAGACCATGATGAACCTACGAACTATGAGGAAGCGATGATGAGCCCAGATTCCGCAAAATGGCTTGAAGCCATGAAATCTGAGATGGGATCCATGTATGAGAACAAAGTGTGGACTTTGGTTTACTTGCCCGATGATCGGCAAGCCATCGAAAATAAACGGATCTTCAAGAGGAAGACCGACGCAGACGGTAATATTACTGTTTACAAAGCTCGACTTGTTGCGAAAGGGTTTCAACAAGTTCAAGGAGTTGACTACGATGAGACTTTCTCACCTGTAGCGATGCTTAAGTCTGTCCGAATCATGTTAGCAATTGCCGCATTTTATGATTATGAAATCTGGCAAATGGATGTCAAAACTGCATTCCTAAATGGATATCTCAAAGAAGAGTTGTATATGATGCAACCAGAAGGTTTTGTCGATCCAAAAGATGCTAACAAAGTATGCAAGCTCCAGCGATCCATCTATGGACTGGTGCAAGCATCTCAGAGTTGGAATATACGCTTTGATAAGTTGATCAAAGCATATAGTTTTATACAGACTTGCGGTGAAGCATGTATTTACAAGAAAGTAAGTGGGAGCACTACAACATTTCTGATAAGTATATGTGAATGACATATTGTTGATCAGAAATAATGTAGAATATTCTAGAAAGCATAAAGGAATGTTTGAAAAGAGTTTTCAAAGAAAGACCTCGGTAAAGCTGCTTACATATTGAGCCTCAAAGATCTATAAAGATAGATCGAGACGCTTGATAAGTTTTTTCAATAAGTACATACCTTGACAAGGTTTTGAAGTAGTTCAAAAAGGATCAGTCAGAGAAGGAGTTCTTGCCTGAGTTGTAAGGTATGAAGTTGAGTAAGACTCAAAGCCCGACCTCGGCAGAAGATAGAGAAAGAATGAAGGTCATTCCCTATGCCTCAGCCATAGATTCTATAAAGTACGCCTTGCTGTGTACCAAACCTGTTGTGTACCTTACCATGAGTTTGGCAAGGAGGTACAAAAGTGATCCAGGAGTAGATCACTGGACAGCGGTCAAAATTATCCTTAGTTACTGGATGACTAAGGAAATGTTTTCTCGATTATGGAGGTGATAAAGAGTTCGTCGTAAAGAGTTATGCCGATGCAAGCTTTACACTAATCCAGATGGCTCTAAGTATCAATCTGGATGCATATTGGAAGTGGGAGCAATTAGTTAGAGTAGCTCCATGCAGAGCATTGTAGACATAGAAATTTGTGAAATACATACGGATCTGTATGTAACAGACCCGTTGACTAAACTTCTCTCACAAGCAAAACATGATCACACCTTATTACTCTTGGGTATTAAGCACATAGCGATGAGAACTAGATTATTGACTCTAGTAAACCCTTTGGGTGTTGGTCACATGGCGATGCGAACAATGGGTGTTATTCACATAAAGATGTGAACTATCGGTATTAAATCACATGGAGATGTGAACTAGATTATTGACTCTAGTGCAAGTGGGAGACTGAAGGAAATATGCCCTAGAGGCAATAATAAAGTTAATATTTATTTCCTTATATCATGATAAATGTTTATTATTCATGCTAGAATTGTATTAACCGGAAACTTAGTACATGTGTGAATACATAGACAAAACAGAGTGTCCCTAGTATGCCTCTACTAGACTAGCTCATTGATCAAAGATGGCTATGTTTCCTAGCCATAGACATGAGTTGTCATTTGATCAACGGGATCACATCATTAGGAGAATGATGTGATGGACTAGACCCATCCGTTAGCATAGCACTATGATCGTTTAGTTTTACTGCTATTGCTTTCTTCGTGACTTATACATGTTCCTATGACTATGAGATTATGTAACTCCCGAATACCGTAGGAACACCTTGTGTGCTATCAAACGTCACAACGTAACTGGGTGATCATAAAGATGCTCTACAGGTGTCTCCGAAAGTATTCGTGGTGTTGGCATAGATCAAGATTAGGATTTGACACTCCGAGTGTCGGAGAGGTATCTCTGGGCCCTCTCGGTAACACACATCACAGTAAGCCTTGCAAGCAAAAGACTAATGAGTTATTCACGAGATGATGTGTTACGTAACGAGTAAAGAGACTTGCCGATAACGATATTGAACTAGGTATGGAGATACCGACGATCGAATCTCGGGCAAGTAACATACCGATGACAAAAGGAACAAAGTATGTTGTTATGCGGTTTTGACCGATAAAAGATCTTCGTAGAATATGTAGGAGCCAATATGAACATCCAGGTTCCGCTATTGGTTATTGACCGGAGATGAGTCTCGGTCATGTCTACATAGTTCTCGAACCCGTAGGGTCCGCACGCTTAACGTTTGATGACGATCGGTATTATGAGTTTATGAGTTTTGATGTACCGAAGGTAGTTCGGAGTCCCGGATGAGATCACGGACATGACGAGGAGTCTCGGAATGTCCGAGACATAAAGATTAATATATTGGACGACTATATTCGGACACCGGAAGTGTTCCGGAAAAGTTTCGGATTTAACTGGATTGCCGGAGGGGGTTACCGGAACCCCCTACGAGGGGGGATGGTCCATAGTGGGCCTTGAGGAAAGGAGAGAGGCAGCCCATAGAGGCTGGCCGGCGCCCCACCTAGGGATCCTAGTTGAACTTGGATTGGGGGGGCGCCACCTCTCCCTCTTTTCCTTTCCCTCTCTTCCTTCTTGGTGGACTCCTACTAGGAATAGGATTGCAATCCTATTCCTAGTAGGATTGCCCTAGCCGCACCATAGGAGGCCGGCCGGCCCTCCCCTCTTGCTCCTTTATATACGGGGGCAGGGGGCACCCAAAGACACACAAGTTGAATTGTTCTAGCCGTGTGCGGTGCCCCCCTCCACAGAAACACACCTCGGTCATACCGTTGCAGTGCTTAGGCGAAGCCCTGCGCCGGTAGATACATCATATCCGTCACCACGCCGTCGTGCTGACGAAACTCTCCAGTGAAGCTCAGCTGGATCAAGAGCTCGTGGGACGTCATCAAGCTGAACGTGTGCTGAACGCAGAGGTGCCGTACGTTCGGTGCTTGATCGGTTGGATCGCGAAGAAGTTCGACTACATCAACCGCGTCACTTGACGCTTCCGCTTCCGGTCTACCAGGGTACGTAGACACACTCTTCCCTCTCGTTGCTATGCATCTGGTAGATAGATCTTGCGTGATCGTAGGAAAATTTTAAAATACTACGTTCCCCAACAAAGACATCCTATAAGTTGCAAGCCTCATGCATCGAATACCAATAGTGCTCGCACCTTGTCCTAATTAGCTCGGATTTCCATGGATTGTCATTGCATTACATATGTTTCAACCAAGTGTCACAAAGGGGTACCTCTATGTCACCTGTACAAAGGTCCAAGGAGATAGATCGCATTTGATTTCTCGTTTTTGATAGATCTCAACTTGAGGACATCCATACCGGGACAACATAGAAAATAGATAATGGACTCTTCTTTAATGCTTAAGCATATTCTCATAAGAGATTGAGGATTAATGTCCAAGCTAAAACTTCCACCATGATACATGGCTTTGGTTGGCGGCCCAATGTTCTTCTCTAACAATATGCATACTCAAACCATTCAACCCATGGCAAATCACCCTTACTTCAGACAAGACGAACATGCATAGCAACTCACATGATATTCAACAAAAGTGTAACAGTTGATGGCGTCCCCAGAAACATGGTTACCGCTCAGCAAGCAACTTATAAGAAATAAGATACATAAGCAGCATATTCTTTACCACAATAGTTTTTAAGCTACTTTCCCATGAGCTATGTATTGCAAAAACTGAAGGTTTTAAAGGTAGCACATGTAAATTTACTTGGAGTGGCGGTGAAATACCACATATAGGTAGGTATGGTGGACTCATATGGCATAACTGGTTTAAAAGGATGTGGATGCACAAGCAGTCAGTCCGCTTAGTACAGGCGAAGGTTAGCAAAAGACTGGGAGCGACCAACTAAGAGAGCAATGACGGTCATGATCATGCAGAGTGACAAAGCAACATTGAATCAGGCATGGAAGTTATATTGCTACTCAAAAATAAAAGATCATCAAGGCTTGACAGACTTTCTTTACATTCTTAAATATGCGTGAGCATACGCCAAGTCAATCAAAATAAATTCTTGAGGGAAGATATTACTAAACCATACCACATCATTGGCAAACAAATCATGTTGGTACTCCAATAACACATTGGGAATCCCCCAGCTATTTGAGACTAACCACAAGAAAACCTGAACTACTAAGCGCCATCATGCACGTAGCATCTTTATCATAGACATATCAAGCAATGCAACGGAAGCAAACTCTCTTAATAAGGTGAGCATGGTAATTAAAGAGAGTTCAAGCAACCAACTAAACAAAAGCTCTTTGAAAAGATAAGCATGAAAGCTAAGAGTTGAACATGATAGTAGCTATTAAAAGACAAAGAACACACACAGCAAGGATAGACATGAAAATTCTATGTTATGTTCTAGGTAGAAGTGGAGCGTGTTTCTCTCCCACATAAAGAAAGCTGAGCTCCGACTCGTTATGAAAAACTAAAGAAAACTAAAAGCAAGACGCTCCAAGCATAGCACATAACACATGAAGTGATTAAAATATAGTGGAACGAAAGACGAACTGATAATGTTGATGGAGAAGGGGATGCACGGGGGCATCCCCAAGCTTAGACGCTTGGTTTGCAAAATGAAGGAAAAGCAAAACAGGACAGAATCTGTGAAAAACAGAACAACAGGTAGTAATTAATTTGTTCGGGGCACTTCTGCAACTCTAATCACAAAACTCAGAACAGATGCACGAAAGACAATTATATAGAGCACGCTGTCGAAAAATTCGGACCAAAAAGATGATCTGGTGATTTTATACGAATTTTTCTATCCAAGGACAGAATCTGTTTCGTGGACAGCACCTCACAACTTTTGAACTTTCTAGCAATCAGAGGCTACACTTGGCACAAAATTGAAAAGTAAAGATACAATGATGATGCTACAGTAGTAACAACATCAAGCCACAACAAAAGCAAAATAAATTTATTCATGTGGGCTGCCTCCCAAAAGCGCTTTCTTTTATGCCTTTAAGCTAGGCATAATGCATATAGATCAAGTTTTATCAAGAGTAAAAGAATAGCTAGCCCGTACAACGGACTCAAAAGGTAACTTGATCTTCTTTCGAGGGAAGTGTTCCATCCCTTTCTTGAGAGGAAACTGAAATTTTATATTCCCCTCTTTCATGTCAATGATCGCACCAACGTTGCGTAAAAAGGGACGTCCCAAAATAATTGGACAAGAAGGATCACATTCAATATCCATAATAGTAAAATCAACGGGAACATAATTATCATTGACAACGATAAGAACATCGTCGATCCTCCCCAAAGGTTTCTTTATGGAAGAATCAACGAGACGAACACCAAAAGAACAAGAATCATAAGGTTTCAATTTAAGCATATCATATATTCTTTTGGGCATAACAGAGGTACTAGCTCCAACATCACATAATGCATAGCAAGAGAAGTCATTCAATTTAATTTTTATCATAGGATCCCAACCATCTTCTAGCTTTCTAGGTATGGAGGCTTCTACTCTAAGTTTTTCCTCCCTAGCTTTGATGAGAGCATTAGTGACATGCTCTGTGAAGGCAAGGTTAAGCGTGCTAGTGCGGGGATCTCTAGACATCTTGTGAAAGAAATCAATAACTTCGGTAAGAGTGCAATTATCAAAATCAAGGTCACTAGCATCAAGTAAGGTGGTAGTGGTGTCCTTTAGGTTCACATATTTGGTAGTTTCTATAGTCATAGCATCACCATTAATAGGTCCAATGGGACCAGGAGTACATTGGGTGCTAAGAGTTTGGATATCCTCAACAACTTGGATAGTAGCAATAGTGTGGTGGGTAGGAAGGCTCTTAATTCTATCCTCTTCCTCCCTTTCTCTAGCCCATATTTCTTTAAGTTTAGCCATCATCCTAATATTTTCATTAATTTGCACTTGAGTAGCATTAATAGGAGTGACCTTCCTCTCCTCAAGAGGAGAAGTTTTAATTTTAAGCAATTCTATCTCATTGGCTAAATGGTCTACCTTCAAAGAGAGATCATCTAGTTTATGTAGTTTTTCTTCTACACTCTTATTAAAGGCTTTTTGGGTAGTGATGAAATCTTTAAGCATAATCTCTAGTTCAGTATTGGAGTTCTTGGTGCTAGGATAAGCATTGTTGTTCCCATAGGAATTAGAGGGGAACGGTCTAGGATTGCTACCAAAATTACTCCTATAAGCATTGTTGTTAAAATTGTTTCTAGAGATAAAGTTCACATCTACTTGTTCTTGAGCAATCAAAGAATTTAAAGGAACATCACGAGAATCAACAGAGGATTGCTTCGAAAGTAGAGACATGATCAAGTCAACTTTTTCATTAAGGGAGGAAATTTCCTCGACAGAGTTTACCTTCCTACCTGTTGGAGCACGTTCGGTGTGCCATTGGGAATAGTTGGTCATCATCTCATCGAGAAGCTTCGTGGCAGCACCAAGTGTAGTTGACATAAAGGTTCCTCCTGCGGCCGAATCTGACAAGTTCCGCGAGGTAAAGTTCAAGCCTGCATAAAAAGTTTGGATAACCATCCAAGTAGTCAAACCATGAGTAGGGCAGTTCTTGATAAGAGATTTCATACGTTCCCAAGCTTGGGCAACGTGTTCATTATCCAATTGTTTAAAATTCATTATGTTACTTCTCAGTTGGATAATTTTAGCAGGTGGATAGTATTTTCCAATAAAAGCATCTTTGTACTTGTCCCATGAATCTATGATATTTCTAGGCAAAGATTGAAACCAAATTTTAGCTCCTCCTCTCAAGGAGAAAGGAAAAAGCTTAAGCTTAAAAATATTACCATCTATTTCTTGGTACTTTTGCATATCACAAAGTTCAACAAAGTTGTTCAAGTGTAAAGCAGCATCATCTCCAGCACCGGAGAATTGATCTTTCATAACTAGATTCAGTAAAGCAGGTTTAATTTCATATGAAGGTGCTGAAGTGGCAGGTGTAGTGATAGGTGTGCTGATAAAGTCATTGTTGTTGTGACTAGTGAAGTCACACAACTTGGTGTTCTCGGTGGAACCCATAGTAGCAAGCAAGCAAGATAACTATTTTTGTGATTTTAGATAAAAAAAATACTAAAGCAAAAACTGAAAGGTAAACTAACAAGACTAAAAGCAAAGGTAAAAGATAGCGTGCTACTCCCCTATCTTGAAGAGTGGAGTCCCCGGCAACGGCGCCAGAAAAACTCTTGCTAGGCTTCTCGCCCCTCGTTGGTTACCCCAAGTGGAAGGTGTGAGATGCAGTGTTGCAGAAGTTTTTCCCTTGGCAAAGATACCAAGGATCGAATCCCAGAGACTCCTAGGTTCAACAAGAAGGTGTCAACTGCTACGGCGCCAGATATTAGCAATCAACGTGGACCTGCACACAGATACAAATAACTTTGCTCCCAACGAGTACAGAGAGGTTGTCAATCCCTCCGGCCTTGTAGTTCACAAAGGATTAAACGCAAGTGATAGTAGTGATAGATATAATTGCAATAGTAAATAAAAGCGAAAAGTAAATAGCGGATGTGATCAATGATGGTAATATGGACCGGAGTCTCATGATGTTCACTAGTGATGTCTCTCTCCCAAAAGACGATAAAACAGCTATGTGAGGTAAACGAATTACAGCTGGGCAATTGACAGGACCATGTGCGCAAACCAATGCTGACTACATTGCAAGAAAGGTTGAGGTTCAAAGCATGGGCGGTACGCCAAAGTAAGTAGACCGAAAACCATCAATATCTACTACTAATCATCCACCTTGAGATATCTATCCAGAACATCTCGCTGGTATTAAGTTGCGAGTCCCACCCATAGTGTAAACTCAATGCAACAGACAACTGCATTAAAAGAACTTTGCGTAAAGTAAACAATCCTTGCACCCGCGGGCACAAGCACCGTTGTTTTCCCCCTTGTGGCAACAGCACATCCCCTAGACTCATGTTTCTGTCACTCAAACTAGTCATCGAGGGGCATGAACCCACAATCAAGCATAACGTTCCCTCTTGGAGTCACTACCTATTACTTGGCCAAAGCAATAAATAACAATGGAGAACATGCAAGAATTACTTACGAACATATATATATATAAGAGGTAGATCTAATATATTACTCAAACACAATCTGAACATAATCTCATAATCCATCGGATCCCAGCAAACTCATCATAGCAACAGCATAAGGATTACATATGTGCCTCGATCATGTAGGGCAGCTCACGAGGGCTAATTAGTGAAGCACAAGAACGGGAGGAGAACATCACATAGCTACTGGTCATGGACTCATGGTCCAAGGGAGACTACTCACAACACATCCGGGAGGCGTCCATGGTGGTGGAGAGGCTCCCGATGGTGATCCTCCCCTCCGGCAGGGTGCCGGGAAGAGTTCTCCTGGTGCTCCCGATCTTGGAAGCGGCGGCGGCGGCGGAACAGAGATGGGATCGCGAAAAGAGTTCCTCCCTCAAGGGTTTCGGGAGACGCTTTAAATATATGCCAAAGGGGGGCATCGGAGGAGCCTCGGGGGGCCCAGGCCCCCCCCCCGGCGCGGCCCAGGGGGGGCGCGCCGCCAGGGCGCCTAGAGCCCTGGTGCCCCCCCCCCGGCTGTCCTTCGGACGCACGGTAGTTTCTGGAACGCTGATTTTTTATATAATTTTTCTAGATTTTTCCTAGCAGTTCTCGTAACGTGAAAACCTGAAATACAAAACAGCCGAAAACAGAAACTGGCACTGGGGTGCACTGAGTTAATAGGTTAGTCCAAATATGATCAAAAGTGTATGGAAGTGTGTAAATATCATAGCAATATCACCCAAAAGAGGCATGGAGCAAGCAGAAATTATAGATACGTTTTGGGCGTATCACTAAGAGCTGAACATGATAGTAGCTATTGAAAGACAAAGAACACACACAGCAAAGATAGACATGAAAATTATATGTTATGTTCTAGGTAGAAGTGGAGCGTGTTTCTCTCCCACACAAAGAAAGCTGAGTTCCGACTCGTTATGAAAAGCTAAAGAAAACTAAAAAGGAAACTAAAAACAAGACGCTCCAAGCATAGCACATAACACATGAAGTGATAAAAATATAGTGGAACGAAAGACGAACTGATAATGTTGATGGAGAAGGGGATGCACGGGGGCATCCCCAAGCTTAGAAGCTTGAGTCTCCTTGAATATTTCTTGGGGGTGCATGGGGGCATCCCCAAGCTTGAGCGTTTGACACTCCTGAATCTTTTTATCATCTTCCCTCGCACACTTGAAAACTCCCTTCATACATAACTCATCATAATCTGATTAGCGAGGTTAGTACCCATAATAAAATAATTGTTCCTTGCTGGAAATAAGGATATTCTTGAAGGTCTACTGTTTCTCAAGATTGCCAAAAGGTTTTTGCAAAGAAAAAGCTAGCTCAAGGTTTGCAAAATGAAGGAAAGGCAAAACAGGACAGAATCTATGAAAAACAGAACAGCAGGTAGTAAATGATTTTTTCGGGGCACTTCTACAACTCTAATCAAAAAAACTCAGAACAGACGTATGAAAGACAATTGTATGGAGTACGCTGTCGAAACAATTCAGACAAAAAATATGATCTGGTGATTTTATACGAATTTTTCTATCCAAGGACAGAATCTGTTTCCTGGACAGCACGTCACAACTTTTGAACTTTCTTTCAATCAGAGGCTACACTTGGCACAAAGTTGAAAAGCAAAGATACAATGATGATGCTACTGTAGTAACAACATCAAGACACAACAAAAGCAAAATAAAAAATTTATTCATGTGGGCTGCCTCCCAAAAGCGCTTTCTTTTATGCCTTTAAGCTAGGCATAATGCAAAAAGATCAAGTTTTATCAAGAGTAAAAGAATAGCTAGCCCGTATAACGGACTCAAAAGGTAACTTAATCTTCTTTCGAGGGAAGTGTTCCATCCCTTTCTTGAGAGGAAATTGGAATTTTATATTCCCCTCTTTCATGTCAATGATAGCACCAACGGTGCGTAGAAAAGGACGTCCCAAAATAATTGGACACGAAGGTTCACATTCAATATCCATAATAGTAAAATCAATGGGAACGTAATTGTCATTGACAACGATAAGAACATCGTCGATCCTCCCCAAAGGTTTCTTTATGGAAGAATCAACGAGACGAACACCAAAAGAACAAGAATCAAAAGGTTTCAATTTAAGCATATCATATATTCTTTTGGGCATAACGGAGGTACTAGCTCCAACATCACATAAAGCATAGCAAGAGAAGTTATTCAACTTAATTTTTATCATAGGATCCCAACCATCTTCTAGCTTTCTAGGTATGGAGGCTTCTACTCTAAGTTTCTCCTCCCTAGCTTTGATGAGAGCATTAGTGATATGCTCTGTGAAGGCAAGGTTAAGCGTGCTAGTGCGGGGATCTCTAGACATCTTGTGAAGGAAATCAATAACTTCGGTAAGAGTGCAATTGTCAAAATCAAGGTCACTACTATCAAGTAAGGTGGTAGTGGTGTCCTTTAGGTTCACTTGTTTGGTAGTTTCTAAGTCATAGCATCACCATTAATAGGTCCATTGGGACCAGGAGTGCATTGGGTGCTAAGAGTTTGGATATCCTCAACAACTTGGATAGTAGCAACAGTGTGGTGGTAGGAAGGCTCTTAATTCTATCTTCTTCCTCCATTTCTCTAGCCCATCTCTCTTTAAGTTTAGCCAACATCCTAATGTTTTCATTAATTTGCACTTGAATAGCATTCATAGGAGTGACCTTCCTCTCCTCAAGAGGAGAAGTTCTAATTTTAAGCAATTCTACCTCATTGGCTAAATTGTCTACCTTCGAAGAGAGATCATCTAGTTTGTTTAGTTTTTCTCCTACACTCTTATTAAAGGCTTTTTGGGTAGTGATGAAATCTTTAAACATAATCTCTAGTTCAGTAGTGGAGTTCTTGGTGCTAGGATAAGCATTGTTGTTCCCATAGGAATTAGAGGGGAACGGTATAGGATTGCTACCAAAATTACTCCTATAAGCATTGTTGTTAAAATTGTTTCTAGAGATAAAATTCACATCTACTTGTTCTTGAGCAATCAAAGAATTTAAAGGAACATCACGAGGATCAACAGAAGATTGCTTCGAAAGTAGAGACATGATCAAGTCAACTTTTTCATTTAGGGAGGAAATCTCCTCGATAGAGTTTACCTTCCTACCTGTTGGAGCGCGTTCGGTGTGCCATTGGGAATAGTTGGTCATCATCTCATCGAGAATCTTTGTGGCAGCACCAAGTGTAGTTGACATAAAAGTTCCTCCCGCGGCCGAATCTAACAAGTTCCGCGAGGTAAAGTTCAAGCCTGCATAAAAAGTTTGGATAACCATCCAAGTAGTCAAACCATGAGTAGGGCAGTTCTTGATAAGAGATTTCATACGTTCCCAAGCTTGGGCAATGTGTTCTTTATCCAATTGTTTAAAATTCATTATGATACTTCTTAGTTGGATAATTTTAGCAGGTGGATAGTACTTTCCAATAAAAGCATCTTTGCACTTGTCCCATGAATCTATGCTATTTCTAGGCAAAGACTGAAACCAAATTTTAGCTCCTCCTCTCAAGGAGAAAGGAAAAAGCTTAAGCTTAACAATATTACCATCTATTTCTTGGTACTTTTGCATATCACAGAGTTCAACAAAGTTGTTTAAGTGTAAAGCAGCATCATCTCCAGCACCGGAGAATTGATCTTTCATAACTAGGTTCAGTAAAGCAGGTTTAATTTCATACGAAGGTGCTGAAGTGGCAGGTGTAGTGATTGGTGTGCAGATAAATTCATCGTTGTTGTGACTAGTGAAGTCACACAACTTGGTGTTCTCGGTGGAACCCATAGCAGCAAGCAAGCAAGATAACTATTTTTGTGATTTTCGATAAAAGATACTAAAGCAAAACTGAAAGGTAAACTAACAAGAGTAAAAAGCAAAAGTAAAATATAGCGTGCAACTCCCCTATCCTGAAGAGTGGAGTCCCCGGCAACGGTGCCAGAAAACTTTGCTTGATGGCTTCTCGCCCCTCGTTGGTTACCCCAAGTGGAAGGTTTGAGATGCAGTGTAGCGGAAGTTTTCCCTTGGCAAAGATACCAAGGATCGATTTCCCCTGAGACTCCCAGTTTCAACAAGAAGGTGTCAACTGCTAACGGCGCCAGATATTAGCAATCAACGTGGACCTGCACACAGATACAAATAACTTTGCTCCCAACGAGTACAGAGAGGTTGTCAATCCCTCCGGCCTTGTAGTTTACAAAGGATCAAATGCAAGTGATAATAGTGATAGGTAATGATGCAAATAGTAAGTAAAAACGGAAAGTAAATAGCGGATGTGATCAATGATGGTAATATGGACCGGAGTCCCATGATGTTCACTAGTGATGTCTCTCTCCCAAAAGACGATAAAACAGCTATGTGAGGTAAACGAATTACAGCTGGGCAATTGATAGAATTATGTGCGCAAACCAATGCTAACTATGTTACAAGAAAGGTAGAGGTTCAAAGCATGGGCGGTACGCCAAGGCAAGTAGACCGAAATCCATCTGCATCTACTACTAATCATCCACCTTGAGATATCTATCCAGAACATCTCGCTGGTATTAAGTTGCGAGTCCCACCCATAGTGTAAACTCAAAGCAACAGACAACTGCATTAAAAGAACTTTGCGTAAAGTAAACAATCCTTGCACCCGCGGGCACAAGCACCATTGTTTTCCCCCTTGTGGCAACAGCACATCCCCTAGACTCATGTTTCTGTCACTCAAGCTAGTCATCGAGGGGCATGAACCCACAATCAAGCATAACGTTCCCTCTTGGAGTCACTACCTACTACTTGGCCAAAGCAATAAATAACAACGGAGAACATGCAAGAATTACTTACGAACATAAATATAAAAGAGGTAGATCAAATATATTACTCAAACACAATCTCAAAAATAATCTCACAATCCATCGGATCCCAGCAAACTCAACATAGCAACAGCATAAGGATTACATATGTGCCTCGATCATCTAGGGCAGCTCACGAGGTCTAATTAGTGAAGCACAAGAAGGGGAGGAGAACATCACATAGCTACTGGTCATGGACCCATGGTCCAAGGGAGACTACTCACAACTCATCCGGGAGGCGTCCATGGTGGTGGAGAGGCTCCCGGTGGTGATCCTCCCCTCCGGCAGGGTGCCGGGAAGAGTTCTCCTGGTGCTCCCGATCTTGGAAGTGCGGCGGCGGCGGAACAGAGATGAGATCGCGAAAAAGGGTTCCCGTCTTGAGGGTTTCGGGACACGATATAAATATATGCCAAAGGGGGGCATCAGCGGAGGCCTGGGGGGCCCAGGCGCCCCCCCCCCCCCCGGCGCGGCAAGGAGGGGGGCCGCGCCACAAGGGCGCCTGGAGCCCTGGTGGCCCCCCTCCGGCTCTACTTCGGGTGCCGGGAAGCTTCTGGAACGCTGATTTTTTTATATAATTTTTCCGGGATTTTTCTGGTAGTTCTCGTAATGGGAAAACCTGAAATACAAAAACAGCAGAAAACAGAAACTGGCACTGGGGTGCACTGAGTTAATAGGTTAGTCCAAATATGATCAAAAGTGTATGGAAGTGTATAAATATCATAGCAATATCACCCAAAAGAGGCATGGAGCAAGCAGAAATTATAGATACGTTTTGGACGTATCAAGCATACATCAAACAACTCCATTGGAGCACCTCCATAGGAGGCATGGATAAATAGCAACAAGCTTCACCAAATTGATCATGCTGATAAAAACCTGACAGGTAAAATTTATAGCAACTTGAGAGCAAGAAATAAATAAGCTACAGCAGGCCATATGTGCAAGTAAGGGCATGGATGGATAGAGCATAACATGGAAAACAATATATGACCATTGGCCACTCCAAAACAAGCATGAAATTGAGTGGGGCATCAAGCAAACATAGCATCAGGTTAAACAGATTCCAGACTTAGCAGTTTTTTCACTAAGTATAAAACAACAACATTGGCATGGCATGTTTACAAGCTTGTTTAAGTCACCTCAGGGCATATCATGGAAAATGGTTTGCACCACAGCAAAGACCATATGATGGTGTTTCTAAAACATATTGACATGTGACATGAGGACAAACGCATCAATAGCAATGAGCAAGTCAAAAAACATCTCACAACAAGTTTCGGCACTTAACAGCCACATGCGCTTTTGCAACAGAGATTAACATGGCAATATGACACCTAACATGAATGCTACAGCAACCATCATGTAGAGCACTTCACAATGAACATTTTGACATATCATATGCTCCATTTGGACCAACATGCACAAAGTTATCACATCTCAAACATGGCAACAAAATTACAGTCATCGGCAGTTTTAATCATATAGCACTCTTCCAACGATGATTAGGTCATCAAGATGATCTCAAAAAAAGCATTCCACAGTGAAACAAAATAAAGAGCACATCTCAAAGAACATTTTGATATATTAGACGCCCAAAACGGATCTACGAGCACGAAGTTACAGCCATGCAAAGGAGGCAACAAAATATGGAAAACTGGGGACTTGGTGGATTTTTCACCTCCCGAAAGTCAAACATGGACGGAGGCGTGCGGGACGAGGAGATCCGAGCGGAGCGGGGCGTTTGGACGAGATCCCGGTGGATCTCGTCCCACCGGATCTGGAATGGGACCCGGCGCTGGAGAAGACGACGGCGGCGGCGGCGGCTCGCCGGAGTACGGCGGCGGTGGCGGCCGGCGGTGATCCGTGGGGCGGCGCCGGCGGGACGGAGGGCGGCGCCGCCGTGAGGTCGGAGCGGCCGGCGAGCTGCGCTCGGCGGCGGCCGGCGAGGCCCCGCAGCACCGGCGGCGAGGGCCGCGGCGGCGGACGGGCGCCAGAGCAGAGGAGGACGTCGGGGCTGGCGGCAGAGGAGATCCGGGCCTCGGGGGCCGGCGACGGGCCTCGGGGGCCGGCGACGGGCCTCGCGGGCCGCGGCGGCGCGCGGTGAAGGCGGGGTCGCGGAGCCACGTGGCGGCGGCTGGGTGGCTGGGCGCGTCTGGGCGGACGTGTCCGGTCCGTCCGGACGTGTCTGGCGGCCGGAGGAGCTGCGGAGCGCGGGGGAAAAGGAAAAAAATGGGAAGGACTAGGGTTTCACCCGAAAATGGAGGGGATGGGGCCTTTATATAGGCATAGAGAGCTAAGAGACTCCAAATGGGGAGCGGTTTTCGCCCACACGTTCGTGATCCGACGACCGAGATGATGGAAGTGGTTGTGCTGGGTTAGTGGGCTGTTGTGGAGGGGGTCTTGGGCCAAAAAGAAGAGGAGCTTTTAGCCCACTAGGTTAACCGTTGAAGTACCAAACGAACTCCAAACGCGATGAAACTCGACAGGCGGCCTACACGTACCAAAACAACAACGCACAATAAGTCTCACCTCATTCCGGGAACGCTACACAGCCACACACGAAAGAAGGATTCAGGGGTGCCATGGGCACGTGTGTGAGTGTCGGAACTCGAAACGGACAACGGGAAGAGGCGAGTGGGACCGGGTGCAAGTGACAACACGAATGCAATGCAATGCACATGATAACATGACATGGATGAAATGCACACACGCACATGACAAAACGAAGAAACCCAAATGAAAGAAGAGCCCAGAATGGAATTGTTGAAGTCAACGTTTCATATATTGACATAAATGGAAGGTGTTACATCTGGGGTGTTACAAGTGGAGTGGCTGATCCGACTGGCAGCTTTGTAACACCCCATATCTGAAAGCTTCCATATATGGCAATAAAGCTTTCATCATTTTGATCCTTGTCCTTTCCTTGGGGGTTCTTGTCTATTATGCATTCTTTTGTTATTGCATTGTCATTTTATTATTCTTATGCATCCATGCATTGCTTCATCATCACCATGGCATCATGTTCTTCATAGCTTCTTTTACTTATCATTGTGTGATTCATCTCTAGCTTGTGATGTGAGGTCACCTTGAGTTGTTGTGTGATGGTACTTGCAAGCCATGCCATGCTAAACCCTAATCCCCCCCCCCCCTCCTTCTTTTACACCACTTCTTCTTCCTCCTTTTATTTCTTTCCCATTCTTTAATCATTTTGCAAGTGGCTAAACCCCTTCTCCTTTAATGTTCATCTCCTCCCCACTTCCTTGTTGCCTTGTCATGAGTCACCTTGCAAAGTTACACCTCTGTTGGAATTATTTTGGTTAGGTTTTAAAATGGCTCAAGTTTGAATTATTTTCAAACTTGAATTATTTTACTTCCTCTAAAAATGTCCAGAACAATTTTATAAAATAGAGCATTTTCACAGGAGCTTGGGGATATTTTTATATTTTCCAAAGTCCTCCCCTAGATCCCTGAGCTTTTCTTTTTGTTTTTCTTTTCTATCTGAAGAAAACAAAAGGGAAAAGGCCAGCTGCAGCCAGTGCAGCCAGCAGCAGCCCAGCAGCGCAGCCACCTGGGCCTCCTCCTACGAGGCCACGGCCCAGCCAGCTCTCCGCCCGCGCGGCCTGCACGCGCAGTCGCGCCGTCTCTCTCCCACGCGCCCGGGCCCGCATGTCAGCGTCTCCCCCCTCGACGCTCACCTCCCCCCCCCCACAGTCGTGACGTCTCCCTCCTCTGCCTTCAGAGCTCGACGCCGTGAGCTCGATCTCATGGACGTCGAGGCCAGCCCGTTGCCGCACCCCCCTATTTAAAGCCACAGCGCCTCCTATAGGGTTCCTCCTTCGCCGCCTCCTCCAAGGGGATCTACCCCTTCCCTCCTTCTCCTTCCCCACGAGCACCCGAGCACAACTGAGAGCACGTCGCCGTTGCCGCCATCCTCCGGTCACCTCAAGCCACCACCGTCAAGTCCCACTGCTTCCCCTTCGTCCATGTCGTCCTCTGCTTCCACTACGGAGTCGAAGAGATCGCCAAGACCCGCGCCAGCTTCCTCCTCTGCTTCCAGCGTCGCCTCGGTCAGAGATCACGCCGGAGTTCAGAGCTCGCCTGCGTCGTCGTAGCGTCGTCGTCGTCTTCTTCTTCTTGTCACGGGTAGTCGAGGTATACCGACCTCCCCTCCTGCACCTTCCCGTCCTTGTTAGTGCACCGGCAACGTCGCCAGTTCTGTGTCTTTCCCGTGCTCCCCGTGCTCCGGCGGCTCTCTGAAACTTCAGAGAGAACCTGCCGCGTCGTGCACGCCCGCACCTGTTGCTCGCGCTCACCGCACCCGCTGCACGCGTGCGCCCGTGTCTGACCGCGCTCACGCACGCCCGTTCCCACGCGCCCTGCCTGCTTCGCCACTGTGTCGTGCTGCTTCACACCCGCAGCGCCACCACGGCCCGAGCCGAGCCGTTCTTCGAGCTCGAGCAGCCCGGCCTTTCCCTTGCGCCATCCACCTCCCGAGCCAAGCTCCGCGCGCACTCTCGCACCCGCCGCCACCACCTGCGATGCCCCGTCGTCGCCGTTGCTGCTCGCCAGCGTCGACGAGCCTCTTTGATGCAGGCAAATGAGGAGCTGCACTGGTTGCAAATCACCTCAAGAGGACCGGACCCCCTCTTCTGTTAGGTGCATGCGCTCAGCCCAGTGGTCTGAATCTCTCTCTCATAACCAGGAGGTCCTGGGTTCGATCCCCCGCTCGTCCAAGTAGTTAGGCCATGTTTGTTTTATTTTTGTCCCACTAACGAGCCGACCCCACCTGTCATCTAGTCAGCTCGCACACACACACACACACCCGCACCCGCCGCTGCCACCTGAGCGCTCTGAACCCACGAGTCAGCTGCTGTGGCTAGATCCAGCCTGGGTCAGTTTGACCTTTTCTTTTGTTTCTTTTTTGTTTAGTTTTTTTATTCTTTTTCTCCATTATCTTTGCATATTTAATATCTTTTAAAATATGCATCTGATGAAAATGAGTTATATATGAAAACTGCTTAGTTTTTCATGTAGAATATTAATATGCAGTTTGTTGCCATGTTTAAAACATTTAAAATGATGTTTGAAGTAATTTGTGTTTAAAATATGCTTAACTTGTAAAAATCATAACTAAATATCTACAACTCCAAATTTAACAAACTTTATATGCATTTAGGGTGGAAAATGTGTAGATTAATGTGGTGATGTTACTTTGCATGTTTAACAATTTTAAAAGATGAGTTTCTCAGTTCTGTCCCAAATGTATTTAATTGAATATGGGAGTTTCCGAAAATTGTTGTTTGTTCTTTCCGGCCCATTTAAAATGCTAGCATATTGATGTTAGTCCTAGATGCACCCCTTGCCATGTTAAACAACTTTTAAAACTTGTTGGTGCTTGTTTAAAACATCTACATAACCACTTGTGGTCATGCTAGTTTTGTTCCTTTTGCTTGTGTTTCTCATATGCTGTGATCTTGTTATTGCCATGTTGCTTGTGCACTCTTCTTGTCCCTGGGAGTTGCATCATGTCCTACCCATGCCCTTATGCATCATATTCATGCATAATGTGTTTGAGCATTGCATGATGATTGATTGTTGTTCCGTTGTTGCATTGTTGTGTTGGTTAGAGCCCGGTGACGATTCGGAGTGCAAGGTTCCTTTCGAGGCTGAGTTTCAGGAGCAAGGTTACGATCCCTCCGTGGAATCAACATGTAAGATGACCATTCCCAGATATCACTCCCACATTTGCCTATGCTAGATGTCTCGTTCTTTAGATATTGCCTCAATGCCAATTTCTATTTGTCAGCCATCCTATTGTTGTCGTGAAACACTCTAACCGCCTTCCTAGCAAACGGTTGTTTGGCTAAGTACGCATCGCTCAGCCCCTCTTATAGCGTTGTTAGTTGCAGGTGAAGTTTTTGAAGATTTTCTCCACGATGAAGTTGTTATTGGGATAACACAATATAGTACCGGTTAATCTAATGCACCTATATATTGGTAATGGGTGGAAGGCTAAGCCCTTTCTGCTTGGTGTTTTGTTCCACTCATGTCACCCTAGGATCCGATAACCGGTGTTATGTCCCTTGATTTTTCGTTCCTACAACGGTTGGGGTTTATGGGCCCCCCTTGATAATGCGCTCTGTTTAAAGCTTTTCCAGCAAGGCCCAACACTGATTTTACATTTGCCTAATAACTAAAACTTGCATAGGGCGTTGCAAACCCGAGTTCTTAATTAACAACCCGGGCCAGTGCTCCTCATGAGTGTTGGTCCAAACTGGGCACCCTGTGGGGCCAACTTGAGGCAACTCAAGGTTCTGGTTCTATCGTAGCTTTTCCCATCCGGTCTTGGCCTGAGACGAGATACGCGCGGCTACTATTAGGGTGTCAGCACGCCGGGAGGTCTTGCTGGATTAGTTTTACCTTTGTCAAAATATCTTGAGCATAGGATTCCGAGAATACTCGTGTCTTCCCACTTTGGAGTTGCGACTCCGCGGATCGTGAGCTTGTGATGGGCTAAGTTGGGACACCCCTGCAGGGTTTGATCTTTCGAAAGCCGTGCCCGCCGTTATGTGGCAGATGGGAATTTGTTAATATCCGGTTGTAGATAACTTGACACCTTATTCATGAATACACTACCTGCGTGAGTAACCGTGATGCCCTCTTTCCGAAGGGCTTCGGGAAGTGAACACGGTGGGGTAATGTTTGATCGTTAGTAGTTAGGATCACCTCTTGATCAACTTGACGATTGTTGGCACTTGTTCTCTTCTCGCTGTGAACTCGTAAGATAGTGCTTAGTGCTCTCGGAGAGTAGGATTTCTTTTTACTCCTCATCCCTTTCATTGCTCTCGTGAGGACTCCTGACGTTGTTCTATCTCCTCTACTCTCAAAATTCACTAAAAAAATTAGGATCACGCGAGTATTGTTTGGATTGTTCTGATATCTTTGTGACGAGAACATTATTCTCGATGCCTCCTGTCATTTAGGGGTTGTGGCACTGTCCCGCGGAGTTGAGCTCTGAGGAGTTGTCGTCACAAATGTATCGTAGCGGTTCTAGAATACTTAAGATGGCCGACATCGAAAACTTTTCTATGCATGTCTGGTGGTGAGATAACCCCGATGTCACCCAGTACTAGGGAGATAGTTCGGGAGTATTGCCACAGCTAGTATAGCGGATGCGTTTCGAAGGTCCGAGGTAAACTGTTTCCGAGGATGACTGGTTATGTGTTGACGGATGGATACAACTGGATGTAGGTTTAGAGTTGAGTGTGTGGTGCTTCCCCTGTATCCCCAACACCAGATTGCATAACCAGAAAGTTTCGGGAATTAATAGGTGGGTTTCAAGTAGCTCGTAGGTATTCTTCCAACGAGTGCATGGTATGAGGTTTGGGGTTCAACATCGAGTGAAGAGGTTTCATGGGCGTTGTTCCAATTGGGAGTTGCATCCTAAAGGGTCCTTGGCTATGCTAATCCGGGGATTGCAATACCCTTTGTAACACATACCATGGGGCATTCAGCACGAACATGTGGGACAAAACTTCTATCATGTATTTGTTCCATCTATACCTTGTTGTCTTTATTTTATCTTTTGTTCTCCCAAGTGGCTTCTCAACAAGATTGTTGTACTATTAAACTGTGGAATTCATTCGTTCATTTTGTTCGAATGTTCATTGTGAAGACTTTATGTTGCAAATATCTAGCTGTTGATTCCGCTTATCTGTTTTGCATCAATGGCTAACGGTTTTCATCATATTCAGGATGGCTCCTAAGAAGGTTCCCAACCCAAACCAAGAGGGCGAAGAAGAGCATCCTCCTGAATGTCCTCCTTCCCCTCCACCTCCATCTGAGGCATGGAGAGCAATTATGCAAGCAACCAACCAGAACACTCAGATGCTCATGCAAATGATGCAGAATTTTCAAGCCAACCAAGGAAATCAAGGCAATCATGGGAACCAAGGCCAAGGCAATCTGTTCAATCAACCTCACTTTGCGACACTGAACCAATTCCTGGCAAACCAACCGAAGTCATTCAGTTACTGTGTGGACCCGCTAGATGTTGAAGATTGGATCATAGACATCAAAAAGCACTTTGAATGCAGTAACGTGAGGCCTGAGGATTATGTCAAGTTTGCCACTTTCCAACTCAAAGATCAAGCTGCCGATTGGTGGCAACAGTACAAAGACTCCAGAGGTGATCGTGAGATCTCGTGGACTGACTGCAAAGATTTCCGCTCTCATCACATTCCAACCAGTGTCATTGAAGGCATGCATGAGAAATTCCGCAACCTGAAGCAAGGCACCATGTCTGTCTATCAATACAATGTCAAGTTCCAGAATCTTGCCCGTTATGCGAAGTAAGACATCCCCGATGCCAAGAGCAAGATATATCAGTTCCGAGGTGGTATGAAAGATGAACTCCAACTTGCTCTCACCTTGTTTGAGCTGGATGAATTTGACCAATTCTACAATATGGCTCTCAAGCAAAAGGCAGCTCAGCTCAAGTGCGAAGCTTCCAAAAAGAGGATCAGAGATGCTGTTCACTCCTCCTCTTCCTCTCAAGTGGTTGCCAAGCAGCAGAAATTATGGCTACCGCCTCCTCCAGTGCTCCATCCTCCAAACAACAACAAGCACTCAGGTGGTCGTGGATTCTCCCACCCACCCAACCCGAGCAATCAATCCAAGCCTCAGTTCCAAGCTTCAAGATCAAGTGGCCCTTATCATCGGCCTCTTTTAGAAGTTACTTGCAACAAGTGTTCTCAGAAGGGTCACTATGCTAACAAGTGTACTCAAAGGCACCTTCTGCCTCCTCCACCTGTCAGCAATGCTATTGTCAAGCACAATCCCAAGTCAGCAAGAGTGAATCTGATGAATGCAGCTTAAGCAGAGAATTCTTCGGATGTGATAATTGGTAATCTTCCAGTTAACTCAATACCTGCTAAAGTCTTGTTTGATTCGGGTGCATCATACTCTTTCATATCTCACCCATTTGCATCAAAGCACAATGTTGACACCAAATCCTTGCCAAGGCCATTACATGTTGTTTCTCCGGGCAAGAGGTTGTGTTCCAATATGTTTGCTCCGGATATATCTATTCATATGGGTGATTACAGTTTCATGGTTTCCCCGGTTATTCTTGGTAACTCCGACATTGATCTTATTCTTGGGATGGATTCGCTCTCCAAGCATGATGCAAACATTGATTGTGCAAACAAGGAGGTCAAGCTAACTCATCCTGACGAATACGTGATTATCTTCGCAGCTCGAGATAACACAATCAGGCTATTCTCTCTCAATGACAAGGACGAGATTAATGCCATTTCTCAGATTCCGGTGGTTTGTGAATATGAGGACGTATTCCCTGAAGAGCTTCCAGGCATGTCTCCCCACCGTCAAGTGGAATTCGTCATTGAACTTGAACCCGGTACCGAGCCAGCATGTTGTGACGCCCCCGATTTGACCGTACACTAATCATGCACGCAATGTGTACGACCAAGATTAGGGACTCACTGGAAGATATCACAACACAACTCTAGACACAAATTAAAATAAAACAAGCTTTATATTACAAGCCAGGGGCCTCGAGGGCTCGAATACAAAAGCTCGAAAGCACAAGAGTCAGCGGAAGCAACAATATCTGAGTACAGACATAAGTTAAACAAGTTTGCCTTAAGAAGGCTAGCACAAAAGTAACAACGATCGAAGAGGCAAGGCCTCCTGCCTGGGACCTCCTAACTACTCCTCGAAGCCGAACTCCATGTAGAAACATCATCGGGATCCTCTGGCTCCTGGACTCCATCAATCTGGTTGCAACATCTGAGCACAAGTACTTCCATCTATTCTCTTCTACTGCTGCAAGATGGAGGTGGCCAGAAGCGTAGTCTTCGATTGGATTAGCTATCCCCCTCTTATTCTGCTTTCTGCAGTTCAGTCCACATATATTCCCCCTTTACACAGATATCATTGCATATGTAGTGTAGATCCTTGCTTGCGAGTACTTTGGATGAGTACTCACGGTTGCTTTCTCCCCCTTTTCCCCTTTTGTTCCTTCTTCTCGGATGTTGCAACCAGATTGATGGAGTCCAGGAGCCAGAGGATCCCGATGATGTTTCTACATGGAGTTCGGCTTCGAGGAGTAGTTAGGAGGTCCCAGGCAGGAGGCCTTGCCTCTTCGATCGTTGTTACTTTTGTGCTAGCCTTCTTAAGGCAAACTTGTTTAACTTATGTCTGTACTCAGATATTGTTGCTTCCGCTGACTCTTGTGTTTTCGAGCTTTTGTATTCGAGCCCTCGAGGCCCTTGGCTTGTAATATAAAGCTTGTATCATTTTAATTTGTGTCTAGAGTTGTGTTGTGATATCTTCCAGTGAGTCCTTGATCTTGGCCGTACACATTTGCGTGCATGATTAGTGTACGGACAAATCGGGGGCGTCACACATGTCGGCGTTCATACAAGCTTTTTCCTGATGAGTTGAAGGTGCTGAAGAAACAACTCGATGAGCAAGAACGTATGGGTCTAATCAGACCAAGTACTTCTCCTTGAGGTTGTGGTGTTCTATTTGTCAAGAAGAAGGATGGCACGGAACGCCTTTGCGTTGATTACCGGCCATTGAACAAGAAGACAATAAAGAATAAGTACCCGCTCCCCAATATCAATGAATTGTTCGAGCAGCTCAAAGGAGCAAAGGTGTTCTCGAAGATCGATCTCCGGATGGGTTACCATCAGATTTGTATCCGCGAAGAGGATAATCCTAAGACCGCATTCAGAACGAGTTTTGGCTCCTATGAATACACGGTCATGTTTCAGCCTTGCAAATGCTCCACCCACTTTCTCTCGGATGATGCACTTCAAATTCACCCCCTACACCAATGAATTCGTTCTCGTCTATCTGGATGATATCTTGGTATTCTCCAAGAACGAAGAAGACCATACCAAGCACCTCCGTTTGATCCTTGACAGGCTCCGTGAGCACAAGTTCTATGCGAAGTTCTCCAAATGTGAATTCTGGCTGGATAAAGTCCTATATCTTGGTCATATTATCTCTACAGAGGGCATTTCTGTGAACCCCGAGAAGGTTGAAGCTATTGTCAACTGGGAACCTCCATAGAATGTCAAGCAACTCCGAAGCTTCCTTGGTCTCGCTAGCTATTGTAGAAGGTTCATTGAGAACTTCTCCAAGATTGCCAAGCCTCTTTCCAACCTGTTGCAGAAGAATGTCAAGTACTCGCGGACTCCTGATTGTGATGTGGCATTCAAGACACTCAAAGAGAAGCTTATTTCTGCTCCGGTTCTTACTCCTCCAGAAGAGTCCAAGCCTTATGAAGTCTTTTGTGATGCTTCATTGCAAGGTCTTGGTGGTGTTCTCATGCAAGACAAGAAAATTGTGGCATACACTTCTCGTCAGCTGAAACCAAATGAGAAGAATTACCCCACACATGATCTTGAGCTAGTAGTAGTTGTTCATGCCTTGATCACGTGGAGACACCTCCTGTTGGGTAGAAAAGTGGACATCTTCACCGATCACAAGAGCTTGAAGTACATCTTCACTCAGCCAAACCTTAACCTTCGCCAGACGCGTTGGGTTGAGATGATTCAAGAGTACGATCCAAGCATTGATTATACTCCTGGCAAGGCCAATGTCATTGCAGATGCCTTGAGCAGAAAGGTGTATTGCAACAGTCTCCTTCTCAAACCGTTCCATCCTGAACTTTGTGAATCATTCAGGAAGCTCAACCTCCAAGTCGTTCCGCAAGGCTTTCTTGCAAACTTCAAGTTGTTCCTACCTTGGAAGAGCAAATCCGTGAGGCCCAACTCAGTGATGCTATGGTGCAGAAAGTGAAACATGGTATTGCTAAGGGTAGTCCCAAGTACAAGTGTTATCGTGTTGATGAGAAAGACACCTTGTTCTTTGAGGACAGGATTGTGGTTCCCAAAGGTGATCTCAGGAAGGTCATAATGAACGAAGCACATGACTCCCTCCTCTCGATACATCCAGGAAGTTCCAATATGTATCATGACCTCAAGCAATCATATTGGTGGACTCGCATGAAAAGGAGATTACCCAATTCATGAATGAATGTGATGTCTGCAAAAGAGTGAAGGCAGAGCATCAATGTCCAGCCGGGCTCCTTCAACCTCTATCTATTCCCGAGTGGAAATTCGACCACATTGAGATGGATTTCGTCACTGGGTTTCCCAAGTCAAGGAAAGGAAATGGTGCTATCTTTGTGGTGATTGACAAGCTAACTAAAGTGGCACATTTTCTTCCCGTCAAAGAATCCATCAACGCAGCTCAGCTGGCAGAGCTGTATACCTCCAGAATTGTTTCTTTGCATGGAATTCCTCAAGTGATCTCCTCCGACCGTGGAAGCTTGTTCACTTCCAAGTTCTGGGATTCTTTTCAGTCAGCCATGGGCACCAACATTCGCTTCAGCACTGCGTTTCACCCTCAGACTAGTGGTCAAGTCAAAAGAGTGAACCAAATCCTCAAAGATATGCTAAGAGCTTGTGTCATCTCCTTCGGTATGAAATGGGAAGATTGCCTTCCATTTGTCGAATTCTCCTACAACAACAGCTTCCAAGCAAGTGTCGGCAAAGGTCCTTTTGAAATCCTCTATGGCAGAAAGTGTCGTACCCCTCTCAACTGGTCCGAGACTGGTGAACGTCAACTCCTTGGAAATGATTTGATCTCAGAAGCCGAAGAAATGTGCAAAGTCATACGTGAGAATCTCAAAGCCACGCAATCGCGTCAAAAGAGCTACTATGACGGCAAGCATCGTGACTTGTCTTTCGACATTGGAGACCATGTCTATCTCCGTGTTTCTCCCATGAAGGGCACTCAGAGGTTCGGTATCAAGGGCAAGCTTGCTCCAAGATATGTGGGCCCTTTCAAGTTTCTTTGCAAGAGAGGCGATTTAGCCTACCAACTCGAGCTTCCCTCCAACTTTGCAAATGTGCATGATGTGTTTCACGTGTCTCAACTTCGCAAGTGCTCCAAGACGCCTGAACACACCATTCCATTCGAAGAGATTGATCTTCAACAAGACTTGTCTTATCCTGAGCACCCCGTTGCTATCCTTGAAGAAACTGAGCGCAAGACCCGCAACAAGTCCATCAAATTCTTGAAAGTGAGGTGGTCACACCATACCGACCGAGAAGCTACATGGGAACGAGAAGATCATCTCCGTTCCGAGTATCCCGCCTTCTTTTAGTCCTAGATCTCGGGACGAGATCTTTTTGTAGTGGAGGAGAGTTTGTAACACCCCATATGTGATACCTTCCATATATGGCAATAAAGCTTTCATCATTTTGATCCTTGTCCTTTCCTTGGGGGTTCTTGTCAATTATGCATTATTTTGTTATTGCATTGTAATTTTATTATTCTTATGCATCCATGCATTGCTTCATCATCACCATGGCATCATGTTCTTCATAGCTTCTTTTACTTGTCATTGTGTGATTCATCTCTAGCTTGTGATGTGAGGTCACCTTGAGTTGTTTTGTGATGGTAGTGGCAAGCCATGCCATGCTAAACCCTAACCCCCCCCCCTCCTTCTTTTACACCACTTCTTCTTCCTCCTTTTCTTTCTTTTCTATTCTTTAATCATTTTGCAAGTGGCTAAACCCCTTCTCCTTTAATGTCCATCTCCTCCCCACTTCCTTGTTGCCTTGTCATGAGTCACCTTGCAAAGTTACACCTCTGTTAGAATTATTTTGGTTAGGTTTTAAAATGGCTCAAGTTTGAATTATTTTCAAACTTGAATTATTTTACTTCCTCTAAAAATGTCCAGAACAATTTTATAAAATAGAGCATTTTCACAGGAGCTTGGGGATATTTTATATTTTCCAAAGTCCTCCCCTAGGTCCCTGAGCTTTTGTTTTTGTTTTTCTTTTCTATCTGAAGAAAAGAAAAGGGAAAAGGCCAGCAACAGCCCAGTAGCGCAGCCACCTGGGCCTCCTCCTACCAGATCGCGGCCCAGCCAGCTCTCCGCTCGCGCGGACCGCATGCGTAGTCGCGCCGTCTCTCTCCCACGTGCCTGGGCCCGCATGTCAGTGTCTCCCCCCTCGACGCTCACCTGCCCCCCCCCCAGTCGTGTTGTCTCCCTCCTGTGCCTTCAGAGCGCGACGCCATGAGCTCGAGCTCACGGATGTCGAGGCCAGCCCGTCGCCGCACCCCCCCCCCTATTTAAAGCCGCAGCGCCTCCTCTAGGGTTCCTCCTTCGCCGCCTCCTCTAAGGGGATCGTCCCCTTCCCTCCTTCTCCTTCCGCACGAGCACCCGAGCGCAACTGAGAGCACGTCACCGTCGCCGCCGTCCTCCGGTCACCTCAAGCCGCCACCGTCAAGTCCCACGGCTTCCCCTTCGTCCCCGTCATCCTCTGCTTCCACTATGGAGTCGAAGAGATCGCCAAGACCCGCACCAGCTTCCTCCTCTGCTTCTAGCGTCGCCTCGGTCAGAGATCGCGCCGAAGTTCAGAGCTTGCCTGCGTCGCCGTAGCCTCGTCGTCGTCTTCTTCTTCTTGTCACAGGTAGTCGAGGTATACCCAGCTCCCCTCCTGCTCCTTCCCGTCGTCGTTATTGCACCAGCAACGTCGCCAGTTCCGTGTCTTTCCCGCGCTCCCCGTGCTCCGGTGGCTCTCTGAAACTTCAGAGAGAACATGTCGCGTCGTACATGCCCGCACCCGTTGCACGCGCGCGCCCGCGTCTGACCGCGCTCACGCACGCCCGTTCCCACGCGCCCTGCCTGCTTTGCCGCTGCGTCGTGCTGCTTCACACCCGCAGCGCCACCATGGCCCGAGCCGAGCCGTTGCTCGAGCTCAAGCATCCCGGCCTTTCCCTTACGCCATCCACCTCCCAAGCCGAGCTCCGCGCACTCTCGCACCCGCTGCCACCACCTGCGATGCCTCGCCATCGCCGTTGCTGCTCGCCGACGTCGACGAGCCTCTCTGATGCAGGCAGATGAGAACCTGCACTGGTTGCAGATCACCTCAAGAGGACCAGACCTCCTCTTCTGTCAGTTGCACGCGCTCAGCCCAGTGGTCTGATTCTCTCTCTCATAACGAGGAGCTCCTGGGTTCGATCCCCCGCTCGGTCAAGTATTTAGGCCCTTTTTGTTTTATTTTTGTCCCACTGACGAGCCGGCCCCACCTGTCATCCAGTCAGCTCGCACACACACACACACACCCGCACCCGCTGCTGCCACCTCAGCACTCTGGACCCATGGGTCAGCTGCTGCAGCTAGATCCAGCCAGGGTCAGTTTGACCTTTTCTGTTGTTCTCTTTTCTGTTTTGTTTTTCTTTTTCTGCATTATCTTTGCATATTTAATATATTTTAAAATATGCATCTGATGAAAATGAGTTATACATGAAAACTGCTTAGTTTTTCATGTAGAATATTAATATGTATTTTTTTGCCATGTTTAAAACATTTAAAATGATGTTTGAAGTAATTTGTGTTTAAAATATGCTTAACTTGTAAAAATCATAACTAAATATCTGCAACTCCAAATTTAACAAACTTTATATGCATTTGGGGTGGAAAAATGTGTAGATTAATGTGGTGCTGTTACTTTGCATGTTTAACAACTTTAAAAGATGAGTTTCTCAGTTCTGTCCCAAATCTATTTAAATGAATATGGGAGTTTCCGGAAATTGTTGTTTGTTCTTTCCGGCCCATTTAAAATGCTAGCATGTTTCTGTTAGTCCTAGATGCACCCGTTGCCTTGTTAAACAACTTTTAAAACTTGTTGGGTGCTTGTTTAAAACATCTACATAACCACTTATGGCCATGCTAGTTTTGTTCCTTTTGCTTGTGTTTCTCATATGTTGTGATCTTGTTATTGCTATGTTGCTTGTGCACTCTTCTTGTCCCTAGGAGTTTCATCATGTCCTACCCATGCCCTTATGCATCATATTCATGCATCATGTGTTTGAGCATTGCATGGTGATTGATTGTTGTTCCGTTGTTGCATTGTTGTGTTGGTTAGAGCCCGGTGACGATTCGGAGTGCGAGGTTCCTTTTGAGGCTGAGTTTGAGGAGCAAGGTTACGATCCCTCCATGGAATCAAAAGGCAAGATGACCATTCACAGATATCACTCCTACCTTTGCCTATGCTAGATGTCTCGTTCTTTAGATATTGCCTCGATGCATATTCCTGTTTGTCAGCCTTCCTATTGTTGCTGTGAAACACTCTAACCGCCTTCCTAGCAAACCGTTGTTTGGCTAAGTACGCATCGCTCAGCCCCTCTTATAGCGTTGTTAGTTGAAGGTGAATTTTTGAAGATTTTCTCCATGATGAAGTTGTTATTGGGATAACACAATATAGTACCTGTTAATCTAATGCACCTATATATTGGTAATGGGTGGAAGGCTAAGTCTTTTCTGCTTGGTGTTTTGTTTGACTCATGCCACCCTAGGATCCGATAAACCGGTGTTATGTTCCTTGATTTTGCATTCCTAACATGGTTGGGGTTTATGGGCCCCCCTTGATAATTCGCTCTATTTAAAGCTTTTCCAGCAAGGCCCAACATTGGTTTTACATTTGCCTA
This sequence comes from Secale cereale, assembly GCA_902687465.1. Lineage (NCBI taxonomy): Eukaryota > Viridiplantae > Streptophyta > Magnoliopsida > Poales > Poaceae > Secale > Secale cereale. Next base: position 121,477,924 of record LR738711.1, read on the forward strand.
GTAACTACAACTTGCATAGGGTGTTGCAAACCCGAGTTCTTAATTAACAACCCGGGCCAGTGCTCCTCATGAGTGTTGGTCCAAACTAGGCAACCTGCGGGGCCAACTTGAGGCAACTCAAGGTTCTGGTTCTACCGTAGCTTTTCCCATCCGGTCGTGGTCTGAGACGAGATACGCGCGGCTACTATCAGGGTGTCGGCACGCCGGGAGGTCTTGCTGGATTAGTTTTACCTTTGTCAAAATATCTTGAGCACGGGATTCCGAGAATACTCGGGTCTTCCCACTTTGGAGTTGCGACTCAGCGGATCGTGAGCTTGTGATGGGCTAAGTTGGGACACCCCTGCAGGGTTTGATCTTTCGAAAGTCGTGTCTGCAGTTATGTGGCAGATGGGAATTTGTTAATATCCGGTTGTAGATAACTTGACACCTTATTCATGAATACACTACCTGCATGAGTGACCGTGATGGTCTCTTTCCGAAGGGCTTCGGGAAGTGAACATGGTGGGGTAATGTTTGATCGTGAGTAGTTAGGATCACCTCTTGATCAACTTGACGATCGTTGGCACTTGTTCTCTTCTCGCTCTAAACTCGTAAGATAGTGCTTAGTGCTTGCTGCAACCCTTGTTTATATCCTTTTCCACACCTAAGGTTTTGGTAGTTTTGATACCCGGGAACGAGATTGTTGAGTCCTCTGTGGCTCATAGATTCGACATGCACCAGATGCTGGTACCGTTGAGAATTATGCAGGAGATGGTTCAGAACTTCACTGGGAGTTCGATGAAGAGCGTGGACTTTACTATGTGTCTTATCCCGATGATCAATAGTGGTTCTTACTAGGAGGATCCGGGCTTGTGTTATTTATGGTATCTTTCTCGTTTGGATTTCGTCTGTAGTCGGACCCTGATGTTCTTTGGATGATGTATGTTATTGTATTTCATTGTGTGACGTGGCGAGTGCAAGCCAACTATCATTTTATAGTTTCATCCCTGAATTTTACATGAGATGTGCAAAGATACCATACTTGAGATCATTCTAGTATGCGTTTATGTCCTTAAGTCGTGCCTCGACACGTGGGGGACATAGCCGCATACTGGGCATTACAAGCTTGGTCTCTACTGCCGATAGAATGACACCGGAGGAAGCATTGTCATACACGAAGATGAAGACGTTCTATGCTAATATTGTGAAGAAACTGGCGTCCCCGCTTCTGCGTGAAGCTCAAGCATCATCCCTGAGGACAGACGCCGAGCCGTTTACACCTAAGCGCACCACCCGAGCGGCTAAGCGCAACTTGAGTTCATGCAATGGTAAATCAAAGACTGCTGAGAACCTGCTGCTGCACACCCTGGGTCTCGTCGCGGATGACATGGTGGTTGATGACGAGGCTGTCAACGATCTTCATAAGCTCTTTGACTCGCCATTGCAAGAGCAGTATGTGAGGGTCATTGCTACTCTGTTCGGCAAGGTTGTACCCCCACTACGAGACCTTGAGGTGCCACTGGGAGAGAGCATTGTGGCCTAGTTGGCGAGGCGATGCAGAGCTGGAGCTGATCTACGTTTACATGGATTACAACCCGGAAGTCTTGTGTTGGAACGTGCGTGGGCTTAACAACCCGACAAAGAGGAAAGCCGTTAGAAGCTTTGTGGAGTCGGTTAGATTTAACTTGGTGTGTCTCGAAGAGACAAAGCTCGATGTAGTGGACCTCTTTTTGGTCATGGAATGTTTGGGTCCGTCCTTTGACGGTTATGCTTACTTGTCGGCGGTTGAGACACGTGGTGGCATCTTGATTGCATGGGACAATACAATCTTATCCATGGATCAGTTCTCTTTCGATACTAACTTCCTAACCGGCATGGTTCACTTAAAGGATGGGGCAACTTGGTGGCTAGCGGTGGTCTACGGGCCTCAGGGAGACGAGCTTAAAACTCAGTTCCTGCTCGATCTTCATAGCAGAAGAGTGCTCTGTCCGGGGCCTTGGGTGGTGATGGGTGACTTCAATTTGCTTCTCCGCGCTAGTGAGAAGAAGAACACTAACCTAAACAGGAACATGATGAACAAGTTCAGAAGCCTTATGGATGACCACAAGCTCAAGGAGATCTATATGTATGGGCGCATGTTCACTTGGATCAATGAGAGAGATGCTCCGACTCTTATGAAGATTGATAGGGTGTTGGTTTCTGTTGAATGGGAGCTGACCCATGCGGTCCACCTTCTTCAGGCCTTGTCCACGAGCATATCTGACCATGCGCCTGTGCATTTGTCCACCAGCGCGATGACCACTCCCAAGAGAAGGTTCCGTTTTCAGGTGTTCTGGACAAAGTTAGAAGGCTTTGAGCAAGTAGTCCGGGGGGCTTGGGTTTATGATGAGGCTATTGTGGATCCTTTCAAGCGGCTAAACCAGCTTTACAGGAACGCGAGTAGATACTTACATGCTTGGGGCCAAAGTAAGATCGGGAACATCAAGGTGTTGATTGATGTGGCCAACTGGGTGATCTTCAGGCTCGACCAAGTCTAGGAGCGAGGGTCGCTCACTACCCTCGAGACATGGCTTAGAATAACCCTCAAGCTCTCCCTACTCGGGCTTGCTTCACTGGAAAGGACCATCAGCAGGCAAAGATCGAGGACCAGGTGGCTAAGAGAAGGAGACGCCAACACTATGCCGTTACAAGCAGTTGCCAATGGCAGGAGGACTAAAAACTTCATCCCTAGCGTCAGGTATCAGGATGAAATAACTACGGATTAGCAGAGGAAGGAAGAGATATTTGCGGAAGCCTACGATGGCCTGTTGGGCACGTCGAGGCAGAGAGAGTTCACCCTGGACACCCAAACTCTTGGTTTGGAACATATTGATCTCGCTGATCTGGACTTGATCTTCATGGAGGAGGAAGTTTGGAACGTTATCAAAGAGATTCTCCCAGATCGAGCACTGGGGCCGGACGGCTTTATTGGTATCTTTTACCATAAGGCATGGCCCATAATCAAAGGGGATATCATGGCGGCCATGCTGAAACTATATGTCGGAGACTCTAGGGGCTTTGCAAACCTCAACAAGGCACACATTGTGCTAATACCCAAGAGGGCTGATGATGTGGAGGTTGGAGACTATAGACCGATCAGTATCCCGCATAGCTTCTCCAAAAATTTCTCGAAGGTCTTGGCCAACTGGGCTCGTGGAAGAATGCATGAAATGGTAGTCACCAACCAATCTGCTTTCATCAGAGGAAGAAGCATACACGACAATTTTCTCCTTGTCAGGCAGGTGGCCAGGAAGATATATGCCTAGGAAGAAAATGCACTCTTCCTGAAGCTGGATATTTCATGTGCCTTTGACTCGCTCTCCTGGGCCTTCCTGTTCGAGATCCTTAGAGCCAAAGGATTTGGCCCAGCCTGGCTATCATGGGTTGCGGCCCTGCTATCCACGGCCTCAACGAATATAATTGTCAATGGAGTACCAGGACGCGCCATCCACCACGCCAAGGGGTTGAGACACGGTGACCCTTCTTCCCCGCTGCTTTTCGTCATCGCTATGGATGCCCTTACATGTCTGGTCCGCAAGGCTTCGGAGGCTGGTGTCATCAGCTCGTTTAGAGGTATCTCGCCGATTCAAAGGTTGTCGATCTATGCCGACAATGCTGCACTGTTCATAAGGCCGTCAACACCTGATTTGATCGCGGTTCGTGAGGTGCTTGCGGCCTTTGGAGAAGCTTTGGGCTTACACATCAACTATGGCAAATCAGAGGCCATCCTCATCCGTGGAGACGAGCAAGATAAACTGAGTGTTACTGATCTGATGCAATGCGCCATGGGTAGCTTTCATTACCGCTATCTGGGAATCTCTCTGGCAATTAAGAAGATGAAGAGAGTGGATTGGTTGCCCCTGCTAGATCGGGTTAGGAAGATAGTACCGGCGTGGCAGCGCGGTCTCATCCAGCATTCGGGAAGGTTGATTCTTGCAAAATCGGTGATCTCCGCTCGGCCGATTCATCAGCTTCTGGTGCTTAACGCCCCTGGATGGGTGCTGGAGGAGACAGACAAATGCATTATGGCTTTCTTTTGGGGCTGGCAAGGAGAAGGTGAATAGTGGTTAGTGTTTGGTTGCATGGGATACGATATGCGGGCCGGCCTGCTACAGAGGTTTGGACGTAAAAAATTTGCACCTGCTGGCTCTTGCGCTCAGAGTTAGATGGGAATGCCTGCGGCGAACTGATCCGGCAAGGCCGTGGCAGGGAATAAGGATGTCTGTGGACAAGGATGTTGAGATGGTCTTCGACAGCCTGGTCAAGATAACAATGGGTAATGGAGCGAGTATTCTCTTCTGGGAGGGTCGATGGGTGCACGGCTTCAAAGTCGATGAGATTGAACCTATGATAGCATCCATGGTGAGCACTCGTGCGAGGAACACTAGGAATGTGGAGCAGGCCTTCGTCGACAATGCTTGGGCGCTGGAAGTGGAAGGTATTTTTGTCCTTCACGGCTCACATGCAGGTGGCCAACCTCTGTCTCGCAATAGCAACGGTTCCCAGAGATGAGCAGGCGCATGATGAGTTCGTTTGGCCGGCTGACCCCTCCAGCAGCTGCACGGCTAGGTCGGTTTATAAGAGATTGTGTATGAGGCTAGAGCGATCGCCCACTGACAGTTGCATCTGGCGGAGTGGGGCGCCGCTGAAGTGCGAGACACGGGCTGCAGGACGAACCGTCACCATGCTATCTATGCCTACAGGAAGAAGATAATATGGATCACATCTTTGGGCAATGTGTCTATGGGAGGGAAGTTTGGCATGGGTGTGCGGATAGGCTGCAAATCAATATCAGCATCCCCTCCACCACGGACACACTCCAGGAAAAGTGCGAAGAGGATTCGACTCCTTCGTCATCGGTACCTCTTGGTTGATTTGGAAGCGGCGGAATGCTAGGGTCTTCAACAGACAGCAACAGCATAGGACGGATCGGCAACTTCTAGACATGGCCCTAGATGAGCTGAAAAATTGGAGGGACGCAAGATTTGGAGTTGGAGGATTATATCCTTTTATGAGAGAGTGACTTTTGTTTTCTCGTTGGTGTAAGGTGTCGGTGTGCCTATGTTGGTGTTCGCACATACATTAGGCTCTTGTAATTATGCTTTCTTCCTTCTATAAAATTAAGGTACGTCATTGGCGTACTCTCGAAAAAAACACAAGCTTGTGTCCGAACCTCACAACAAGAAAACGTTGCCCGGAATCATACTAAAAATGGGACTAATTAATATTGAGAAGAAAACTTGTTGGCTCTTCCCATTCCAACAAAAAACGAATGAGTTTTGGTGCTCTGCTCCTTTATACAGTACCTTTTATTACTATCGTCTGATCCGGTCAAGAAATGAAACAGGTACTAGCTGCTACTAGAAAGACCCAGCGCCGGCCACCTTGCCATGGTGGAGCATGTTGTGGGCGATGATGTCTCGCATCTGCGCAGCGGCGGGGGAGGGCACGGGGTCATTGGCGACCATGTGGTCGTCGTCATCTAGGTCGAGCTCCAAGCCCTGCATCAGCTGGAGGTCGAAGGGTTCGTCGCTGCGCTCGCAGATGTTGTGGAGCGCGCAGCACGCGCCGAGCACGACGGAAAGGTCGTCCACCTTGACCTCGGTGCGCCTCTGGAGGCAGGCCCAGCGCGCCTTGAGCCTCTGGAACGCGCTCACGGCCACGGCGCGCGCCTTTGCCACTCTCTCGTTGAACTCGTGCTGCGTCCACGTCAGGTTCTGCTGGGAGTAGGGCACCAGCATCCAGTCCGTGAGCGGGTAGCCGGCGCCGCCGACCAGGCGCATGCCCTGGCCAAGGGTCTCCCCGGTAAGCTTGGGCTTGTTCATCGACCAGAGGAGGAGGGTTTGCTCGCCGGTCATGGCGCCGGGGCCGACGCGGATGTCGGTGAAGGTCCCGTCCGCGTTCACCGACGCCTGCAGGGTGATGCTGTAGCAGGTCTTGCTCTTGCGCGCTGTGGCGCAGGGGTTTAAGTAGTTGATGACGTGGTGCTTGGGCGCGATGATGGCCACGTGGGTAGTGTAGACAGCGCCGATGATGCCTGGGATGCCTGACAAGGCCTCGAACTTGGCGGCGTTGGTGGCCACTTCCACAGATTCGAACAATCTCGCATGAGTGAGGATGGACTCGGCGGGTTCTCTCGACTCGTCGCGTATGCCGTATGCGCGCGCGCGTCAACTTGCACGCGCCGAACAATCTCGATCGCACGCACGTCTCGACTCGTCGCGTCGCGTCCTGTCGCGCACAATATGTATGCGTACGTGAAGTGATGCGCGTGTCCTAAGCTATGTTTTGATGGAACTAGTATCGGTTAATTCCAAGTATGAATTCAGTTACTGTACATTTATCTTGGACCCAGAATATTTATTGTGTATCTTGTTACATGGTGTGCCATGTACATGCCTTAGCACTAGTATTTCAGCATGCTTATGCCTGTGCATTTGGTAGTTTATTACCCTCCCCATCCCATAATGTAAGACGCTTTTGCAAGCTATGTTAGCTTGCAAAAACATCTTATATTGTGGGATGTAGGGAGTAGCTAGCACATGTCGTTTACTGAAGCTGTTTGCATAACCGTTACCAAACTAAATCAATATTATTGCTTTGGTAATTTCGAAACCAATCACGTTATTGATAAGTTTGTCATCAATCAATGGATGAAACATTTGATCCTTTTTTGACATGTGTGGAGTGTTGTCTTGATGCAGGAACTAGCTATGGCGGTGGCTGTGAATTTTGTGGACCTCACCATTCCTTCATCTGTTTGGGTGAGTCCTTGGTCTCGTCTCTCTCTCTCTCTCTCTGAGATGGTCCGGCCATCGAGCCATGGGTGATTGTGGTGCTGGCAATCGAGCCGCAGATTTAGTGTTTGGATCTGTGGTGGCCTTCTTTTGTGATTGTGATTGTGATCGTCTTTATTGTTGATCAAATTGGTCTCTTGTAATTCTTTGATGGCCCCTTTTTTGCTCTGCATGCTACAGGGTTTGGTTATGGTCCATGTTTAGTCTTGATAGGATCCTTATGATGGGATTTTGACTTGTTAATGGCTATCAAATAAAACAAAAAGCTTAGCTATTGGTGTAGTGCTGCTGTGTATTGATAGAACTACTTAATTCTTGGTCTTGTTTGATAGGATAAGATAAGAAAGAGGTATTCTCTACTTGAACTTTTACCAAGTGTTAGTGATGTGCTTTGTGTTGCTGTGGCATACTTGACATGTTCCCATGTGTTGTGTTGTGCACAGTGAAGATAGTAATATGATCGTTTGACTGATTGTAACATGCGAAAGAGCATATTTAATAGAGCATTACTAGTTATCTCTTCATGAAAGAAATGGCTTTTAATTGCTACTGTCATAATGCTTGTGGATAATACACTGTTGTAGAATCTCAAGTTTGGTAATCGATGTGAAATGGACTAAAAATGGACAACCTTTCCATGCAGAGCATATTTGACTGTAGGGTTGTTTAGTTGCATCAGACATCGTTGTTGAATTGAAATACACATGTACATGTTTCGATCATCTGGATTGCCTTCTCTTCACATGCATACTTGGTCCCTTTGAACAAGCTTCTCGGTAGGTACATGTATTGTTAAGAAGTGATTTAAAATGTAAATAGAAGATAGAAAGAGAGGGGAGACTTGGAGATTATGAGATAGTAACTGTACAACGGAAGGAAAGGGGGTTCCATTCTCTGTTTCTCTTATTCTTTTGTAATGCGTGTTGGTAATGCACCTTAGTAGAATCTTGATTTTCTATCAGAGGTAAGGTAACCGATGTAAAATGGGAAAATGGAGAACCTTTTCCATCCAGAAAAGTAAAGTCCTTATTACAGTTATGTAAAATATGAGATGTCCACCACTATTGTCTCTGGTGTATTTTATACATGCTTCAGAAAATATAAATTCATGGTAGTAATGTCGAGTCTAGCACTGACCACTTTGCTCTTCTTGTTATCTCAGGATTGTTGCTTAATCCCAGGGCTGCTCTACCTTGAAGGAAAAGGGGTCCTCCTTGAGATCATATAGATGGCGCAAGGACAATGGTCATATGGTCATTGTGGTGGCTGAGGATGCTGGACAAGATCTCATCGCCCAAAGCATGAATTTTGTGGAGCTCACCATCCCTTCCACGGGTGAGTCCTAGGTCTCATCTCTCTCTCTCTCTCTCTCTCTCTCTCTCTCTCTCTCTCTCTCTCTCTCTCTCTCTCTCTCTCTGAGATGGTTCGGCCATCGATCCGTGGGTGATTGTGGTACTGGCAATCGAGCTGCTGATTTAGTGTTTGGATTTGTGGTGGCCTTCTTTGGTGATTGTGGTCGTCTTTATTGTTGTGTAATTCTATGATGGGCCCTGTTTTCCTCTGCATGGTACATGGTTTGGTTATGGTCGATGTTTATTCTTGATAGGATCCTTATGCTGGGATTTTGACTTATTAACTACTATCACATAAAACAAAATGCTTACTTGGTGTAGTGCTGCTGTGTATTGATCGAATTAGTTGATTCTTGGTCTTGTTTGATAGGACAGAATAAGAAGAGATATTCTCTACTTGATCTTTTACAAGTCTTAGTGATGTGTTTGATGTGGCATACTTGACCTATTCCCATGTGTTGTGTTGTGCACAGTGAAGATGGTAATATAATCGTTTTACTGATTGCAACTTGCGAAAGAGCATTTTTAACAGAGCATTACCAGATATCACTTCATCATGAAAGAAATGGCTTTTAGTTGCTACCGTCCTAATGCTTGTGAATAATACACTCTAGTAGAATCTCGAGTTTGGTAATCAATGTGAAATGGACTAAAAATGGACAACCTTTCCATGCAGAGCATATTTGACTGTAGGGTTGTTTAGTTTCATCATAAGACGTCATTGTTGAATTGGAATATACATGTACATGCTTTGATCATCTGGATTGCATTCTCTTCACATGCCTACTTGGTTTGTTTAATGAAGCTTCACGGTAGGTACATGTCTTGTTAAGAAGTGATTTAAAATAGAAATAGAAGATAGAAAGAGAGGGGGTGCTTGGAGATTATGAGATAGTTACTGTTCAAAAGGAGGAAAGGGGATTCCGTTCTCTGTTTCTCTTACTCTATCGTAATGTGTGTTGGTAATACACCTTAGTAGAATCTTGATTTTCTGTCTGAGTTAAGGTAACCAATTTTAAATGGGAAAATGGACAACCTTTTCCATCCAGAAAAGCAGAGTCCTTATTACAGTCATGTAAAATATGAGATGTCCACCACTATTGTCTCTAGTGTCTTTTATACATGCTTCAGAAAATATAAATCATGTGCTGGCTGTTATATTTATAGAGAAGAATATGGAGGATTTTGTTTGTCTCAAGAGATGAGTGAATGAAACCGTGGGCTTGACTCAAACCTGTAATCTGCTGTTGGATCTAGCAAAGTTGGATTTGTTTCCAATCTAGCATTTATTTATGCAAATTGGCTATGTTTGAACTGAAGCTTGGTTTATCTACATTTTGTAGAAGTTTTTGATTATTTGATTGTTGATAACTCTTGTATTGCAAGCAGCTGAGGAGGATGGATCCAGGACCGGACGCTGCGGATTCGCCGCCTCACTAATGTCGGTGTTGTGCCTGCCTGGGTTTCTTCTTCGCCCAGCACCAACACCGTCGGTGGCAGTGAAAAACAGCTGCTACAGATGCCGACCATGGGTCGGTGAGCTCACACACCTGCACCTTCAGAAGCACCATCTCAGCTACTACAACGTCAAGTTCTACGACTAGATTGTTGGGCGCTGGTCGTGGCGTCCGACGCGCTGCATGGTTGAAGGCTTATTGGTTCAGTGCTCGTGCGACGCCAACGCCGGTGTTGTTGTACGGCCTTGGCTACAGACATTCTGGTAAGTTCGTAATTTCCTTCAAACCAGCTTTCCTTGTTGCACTTTTCTTTTGATTTTATGTTTGGTCATACATGTTACATATCCAAAATGGGTGGAATTGAAATGTTGGATATTATATCCAAACTGTAAGGTTAAATCTTTTTTGGAGGGTGTAAGGTTAAATCTTTGATCCTAGTGGAACACATCATTTTTCAAACTGGTAATATGGTTGCTTTGTCCACGATATGCTATAAACAGTTTGTATAGATTGGTGCTGGTGTCCATCCATCCCTACAAATATTTTAATCTTAATGCTACAGATGGAGACCTTGCCATTTTGCATGTACCCGTGGAGGGATTTGTTTACAGAGGAGTGGACATATGGCTCCCTGGCTCCATGGAGCCCTTTATTTTTAAACATTCAAAAATCAACTTTCTAAGTTTCAAAAATATCTGAAAAAAATACACAAATACTTCTAGGTGTCTACTACATCTGTGTAAATTTTCATCACGAAATACTTTTTCATGTCACCTGTACATAAAAAATCATCTATTTTCATAGTGAATAGTACATGTGCTGGAAATACGTGATTTTCCCATTTTTGTGTAGCTCGCATAGAAAGGTATTCTGTCATGAAACATCACATACAAGTAGTATATGTGTATTTTTTCAGAATTTATTGGAACCTAAAAAATTGAATTTTGAACTGTTCAAATTTTGATCTCCATGGAGCTCGAGCTCCATTTGGTATCTCCGTGAAACTAGTGAGTGTCAGATTGTACAAGCACCAATAGGAGCCCTATGGTCAAATCTCTACTACTCCCTCCATCCCATAATGTAAGACGTTTTTTGACACTAGTGTAGTGCAAAAAAATGTCTTACATTATGGGACGAAGGGAGTAATATTTTCTAGCTGCATTCCCCCATCTATGATGCCCAGTTCAAAACTGGGCATTCCCTTTCAAACATGGCATGGTCTACCAATTTGATCTTCAATTGTTCACGGTCTACCGATTTGATATTTTATTGTTTGTTGCTCCTCTTCCTTCTGGTTTGCTAGACTATTGTTGGGTTGTATGTCTTCTGGTGTTATGGATGAACATCACTATAGTCTGATGGAGATGCATTTGCCTAGAAAGCATTGTCTGATGGGTCAACCATTTGTTATGAAATTCTCAATGTCAAAGAACTGTAGACCTGAACTGAGGGTACTGCATAATGCTTCTGTTTGAATTTTCTTTCCAATGAATTGGAGATTGTCGTTCATGGCTTCATGCAATGCAACAATATTAGAATTTTCTCACAATACAGTTCTGTTTTCTTTCTGAAACGACGAGAATGTTAGTTTTCCACACTTCCATTAACATATGGATTGCAACATGATATTCCCATAACCTAACCACAGCTTGTACTTTCACTCCTAGTATCTTTTTTCTGCAATGTGATGTACCGAAGTATGCTAACTAATAATCCCTTTGTTTCGCACATCTGGTCTATAACATTGGTTAGTGGTTACTGTTCCACTTCCACAGATGACAAAGATCAACCAGGACAACACGACTTGCCGAACCGGACATGACCAACTGTATCGAGAGAATCTTCAGTCTATGTGGAAACTACGGTGAGCTAGTCAAGAAACAAAACGCCGAGTCGCCGGCGAAGCAACAAGCATTTGGAGATTAGAACAGGCAGCCCTGACAGTAGAAGTTGTTGGGCGATGAGAACAATCAGCAGGCAAAGCACGTGTTCGGTGATGAGAACAAGGACACATCAGCAACATGGCCAGCCATAGAAACCCCAGCGTGCATAGTCATGGGTGAGTGTCAATTGTATGCTTTCCTTGGTGTTGTGAGTGTCAATTGATTCACTAAATAGCTATTGTTTCTCACTGTAGATTTCGGTTATAGTACATGGCCAGCCATACAAACCCCAGCGTGCCAAGTCATGAGTGACTGCAATTGTATGCTTTCCTTGATGTTGAGTGTCAATTGATTCACTAAATAGGTACTAGTTCTCACTGTAGATTCTGGTTATAGTACATGGTATCAGTGTGTCATGTGCATGTTTGGGTCTTTCTCATGTAGCATGATTTACTCCTACTCCAATGGTGAATACCAATTGTTTGTGCAGTGCTTGTGTTCTGCATAGAGTAGCAGATCATGAGTTTTTGTGATTTTTTTGTGTGACGTACATGCGTCTAGTACTTAGCTTTGACCATGTGCTTTTTCCTTGTCTCAGCTGGGGATTTGCTCTAAATCTGAGACGAGATGCTACCCTGATCTTCCTTTATTTTTTATGAAAATTGGAACTTGCCTTGTCATGCTGTGTAGTTAACACTTCTTTGATCCATGCATGCTTACTTATGCAATATAGCCCATGTGTGTGCAGTTGTTTGACTTATTTTTTCCTCTGTGTTGCGATGCATGTGAAGCTGCTGACTGGGAACCATCCATTGGTGTACCTCAATAAGGTCATCGGTGGCTGCATGGGCGAGTCGCCGCCAACCTTGAGTCCATGGAGCCCTGCTCCAGCCTCAAGGAGAGGTGAGGTAGGTCCTCCTTTCTTTCCGGATCCCCATGATTTTTTTTGTTGTTTTTCAATCTGAGCTCAAGATTTTTTATGCGTGTGTCCTTATGCAGGAGAAGGGGTTCATCGAGCCAGGCAAGGTGCACGGTGGTAGGCTCGGCCTCCAGCCTCAGCGTCTTCTTTTGGCCCCTTTGCGATGTGGCGACGGCGGTGCTGTTCGGAGTCGGCTACAAAATTGGCATGGTGAGCTCCAATCTTTCCTCTGCTCCTCGCCTCTGGTTGCTAGTTCATGCCTATCGAGCCACGGCTATGCCATGCTAGGATTTGGCCTCTAATGGTCACTGTGGATGGATGCTATGGTTCCTGTGATGTGCTAGGGTTCATATGAATTGCCTCATAATTGAGCCATTTGTCCATGTGTAAGCATTTTGGTCTTGTGAGCTATTTGACAGGAGTTTACTACGTGTTTGTGTAGTGCAAATGTGTTCTGCATACAAGCTTATCGCCCTTAGTTAGATATAGCATGTACAAATTCTTCTTATGATTATATGGTTTGCAATCTAAAGCTTGAGGGGTGGGTTGTGGTGCTACAATTGTTGGGGTGTAGGTGGGATGTTAGTTTTAATTAGCTGGTGGTGCTGGTGTGGCTAACACCACACCATTGACTCAACCAAGCTCCTAGTGTGCTGGCTTTACTGATTAATTGGGTTTTGGCAGCAAGGTAGATTTGCTATCTTGCCCTAATGAACATATTGAAAGTAGCAAATCTGCTCTGCAATTAAGTGGTAGGTGGTGCTCGTTTGAAAAATGTATCTGAAACATGAAAAATGTACCTGAAACATAGATACAATATAGGTGGTGCTCGGAGCACCCATGGTATTTTAGTTGTTTTATGGGTAGCAATGTTTGGGCACACATTTCTCCTAAAATTGCTCACAATTCTGGCAATTTTAGTTCTCAATGGCTTTTCCACTTTCAGTGAATTATGAAAGGAATTTGTTTGGTATGGATGGTTTGATAATTGAGTTAATGAAAATGTTTCTGGGACATAAATCCCAACCTATATCAATTTTATCCCTTTTAAAATATTTCACATACCACATATTCACTTGTTTGAAAAATGTATCTAAAACATAGATAGAATATTGTTCTTGTTTAAAAGGTCTTGTCGTCAGGATCTTAAATATACAAAAAGATTCAAAAATGGACTTACGGTTTAGAAGTGTTGTCTTATGTATGTTTGCGCAATACAATATGCTCATGTGATCCTTATGTTGGTGATCATTCAGGAAGTATGACAGGTCGCGGAAAGAGGAGGAAAAGAAAGCTGAGCGCTCAACTTGTTTAGAGGACTAGACTTTCTTCTTCCTTGAAAGCAGCGATGAAAGGTAAGACATGACAGTGGCAAGCATAGATAGGCACTGGAGATGTTTTTGTCTTTCTCTAGTCTGTTTACTGAATGGTGTGGTGCTTTCTTTCTTCCGGAGGAGATGTGCTGAAACTAGATGTATAGATGCATGACCCTTTCTTTGATTTCCTATGCATACTTGATTCTGGAGTAGGATGATCAAATTTAGATGGTATTGACTTTTTTGTAGGGAAAGTATAATGTTTGCCAAGTCAATCAATATATATTGACATGCTCCCTGGGATGAGATGGCAAACCATTTAGGTCAAGCCATCTCAGTTTGCTGCATTCAAATTCCAAACCAATTAATGTCCACTTTTAGTTTAAGCCATGAGATGATGGCAAACCAACCCAGTTTGCTGCACTTGGTTTTAGAAATGTCACTCACCCTTCCAGATTTTTACTTGAGGTTATATATGCTATACATATAAACTATGCTAGTGTTTGATCTGGCCCTTGCGAAACAAGGAAATTTGCTCATTTTTTGGTTGTTGCACACTTGCAGCTAAAGATTGACTAGGACATTGCTGTATTTTTATTGCCGCTTGATATGAACCCTTCAGTCTTGTTGATAGCTAGCATGCCCTGCAACTAAAGATTATGCAAAGAACTCTTATCTACTCTTGGCAATTTACCAAGAAAACTCTGCAGTTTGAATGGACCGAGTTAATTGATCTTATTTGTGACTATCATGATCCTTTTGTTGGGTTTTGTCGTTGAAACAATGCAAACTAGGAGGGGGACTAGATGACTGACTGAGGGCTTTATTCTGTTGTATATGCATACTATGTGACACATACATTACACATTTTTAGCTTAGTCTCAGCCTACCAGACATTGCTTGTAGTTTCTTGCTTTAAGTTTGTTTGGCATGCTAATAAACTCATGTGTGTTGGAGTTCTTTTCTCTGTTTTTGCTGAGACGAAGAGCTTCTAGCTGTGAGAGGAAAAAGAAGACATTCCTCCGAATTTGTTTAAGCTTAACTCTGGTGGTGCGGGAAGAGAAAGGTTTGTTTTCGTACTCGAGGCAGACCAAGCAACTAGGTTGTCGACAACAAGGGACATGGAACATGGCGCTGCTCATGACAACGGTAGTTTCTTGGTGTATATACTAGACTAGTTGTTGTACCTGCACGCTTGTAGTGTTTTCCTTCCATGTGAAATACAAAATGGCAATTCTATGCCCCTATGCATGCATTTCTTTCCACCTGTTATGCGGCCAAAATTTCTAGCCAAGACCTGCCCGACTTGTCAAAATTTTGTCCTTGTTTGTAATGAAACAAAAAAATTCAGGGGGGTAACTGCAAAATTTTGTCTTTGTTTGTAAGAAAACTAAAACGTTTGGGTGGTGAGCAACCCCGCGCATGTTCACTTGGACCAATGAGAGAGATGCTTCGACTCTTACGAAGATTGATAGGGTGTTGGTTTCTGTCGAATGGGAGCTGACCCATGCGGACCACCTTCTTCAGGCCTTGTCCACGAGCATATGTGACCATGCGCCGATGCATTTATCCACCAGCATGCTGACCACTCCCAAGAGAAGGTTCCGTTTTCAGGTGTTCTGGACAAAGTTGGAAGGCTTTGAACAAGCAGTCCGGGACATGCAGAAATGGTGCCTGAAGTCCGCCGCCAGGTAGCCCGGGCTGCTAGCCGTGTCCCACCACGCGCTGTGGCGGTCCTTCTTCCACCACTTGTGTCTTCATCACTTCATCTGAGGGATACTCTTCATGAACCGCCAACGCCTTTTGAGGCACCTTCTTGATGAAGTTTGTTCTTGTTGGCAAGAGGCTTGGCTTTGTCCTTGCAAATGAGCTTGCCACCATTTTCTTCTCGATTCTCATAAGGGCAATCCATGACAAAGTGGCTCATGTTTCCACAATTGTAACATGTTCTCATTCGTTGCTTGCCCCTCAGCCCACTTGAGGTGTTTTTTGGTGAAATTGGGTCTTGAGTTTCTCTTGTCCCAAAATTGCCTTGATGCAAGAGCCATGTGCTCGTGGTAATCATATTTGGTGTCTTTGGGGCAACACTCATCTTCTACAACCTCAACATCATCCGAAATAGCCTTGGCCTTCAAGGCAAGAGTGGGTGAGCTTTTCTTGGACTGCACACAGGCTAGAGCATTGTCGGCAGTCTTGTTCATGATTTTCATGGCAATAAACTCATCCAACACTTCACTTGAGGTTAAGGTGTGAAAGCCCGGCCTTCGACGAATCACGGAGGACATGGCCTTGTTGAATGGCATGATGGCGTTGAGAAACTTGCGCCTGATCCAAGTGTCATCCGTATCCTTACTTCCATGGTCTTGGAGAGCAACCACAAGAGTTGTCACCCTCCGGTAGAGATCACACGGATCCTCATCTTCAAGCATCACAAACTCATCGGCCTCATCAAGGAACACTTCAAATTTGGACCGTTGGATGCTTGAGTTTACCTTGTACATAGAAATAATGTGCTCCCAACAATCTACTACCGCGTGTACTACCGCGTGTTCTCAAACTTGCACACTTCCAAGATAACGGAGGATCCTCCAAAGCCGCGGGAAAGAATAGTGTTGGGGATACACATAACAGGTAGGCCAACAAAGGTCGAAATATCATAAAGCATGGGGTCCACACAGCGTGTGGGTCTAGATAAATTTCACACATACATACTATCCACTCGGACAAGCAATGTACTATCCACTCGGACAAGCAGCTTACCATCCACTCGGATGACAGTCGACCACTCGATCATACAACTCACTCGGATATGCAAAGATCAACAGTCGACAAGGCACTCGAAGCATCACCTTAGTAATAGGCTGGCATTATGGCATCAATGCCCACTTTGTAACATAGGAGGTGAGGGTGTGGCGCACTCTATATAAGCCACCCCCCACCACTAGACTAGACAGGTTCTCATTCTTCCCCTCTCTGTCTCTTTATCGCCATTAGTCTCAGGACTGAGCTTAGGCATGAGGATCCGTTCCTCCCGCTCTCATGCATTGTAATCTCCGGATACATACACAGATAAACAAAGCCTCTCCGGAGCACGAGATGTAGGGTTGTTATCTCCACCGCGAGAGGCCCGAACTCGCTAAAACTACTGTGTCACCCATATGCATCTCGATAGATCATGCTCCTTTACCCTATACCTTATTATTGTCGGAATTGTTCCCACGACAGTTGGCGCCCACCGTGGGGCATGGCGTCTATCGAGCCATGATGCCGATGGTTTTTTCATTCATTTATGTTTAATTTCCTGTTCATTCTGATCATATTGTTCGTCTTCGCAGCAAGTAGCCGAAGCATCCCAAAAGGAGAGGAGAATAAACGTCTTCACCTGATGTTGCAGGCGTTCATAACCGTTTGCAAACGGACCGATCGGGAGATTTCTTTCTATGCTATCCTCTTATGATCTAACAATCATCGTGTATCTTAACAAATCCGTTGTTTTCCTCCTTGTACGCACAGGTGCCCATCGGGGTCAACAACAAAATCTTGCGATGAATAGATCAGACAAGAGACGAGGAAGGGAAAAGGGCATCGACGTGCTGCACCAAGGGTCGTCGCCATTGTCCTCGCGCACGGCCGCCAGCCCGGTGGCCCGCGCCTCCTGCTTCCTCTTCTCCGTCGACCTCAGCCCGCCCGTCAGCCAGCTGCAGTGATCGCAGGTGCTCGGCAGTCCCTCTGGCGGCGCGGGTGCTCGGCTGTGGTCGTTGTGATGTGCACGCAGGCATGGCGCTGCAGTGGCCACATCGCCTCTGCGAGACCGCGACGGCCTAACACGGTGCGCTGCAGCGGCGTCCCTCGTCAACTGCGCCGCGGCGACCCCGCGGTCGATGCTCGTGCCCGACGCGGCACCGAGTCCGAGGCTGTCCACGTCCTCATCTCGCCGCCGCCTCAGGCTCCGCCCACGTGCAGCCTCACCGAAGAACGCCATCCTGCACTCGGATTTGTCGCGGACCGCCTCACCTCGCGATGGATGCCGCCGCCGTGGTGGCTGACCAGGGAGCTCTGCGCCCCGCCTTCCACATGCCTTCTAATCATAATTCCTTCCCATTTATGTCCTGCATGCAGGAGATAAATGGCCGTGGGAAACGTCCATTACATGCATGAATGCCTTTAACTCTCGCTTAATTAGCATTAAACCACTTGCATGCAGGTTAATTCGGTGCTAGATGTGGGCAACTCCTCCCACGTACTTTGGATAATGTCTGCCTGCAAGTGATCGAGCCACCCGGCTGTTGGAAATATGCCCTAGAGGCAATAATAAAAGTATTATTATTATATATATCCTTGTTCATGATAATTGTCCGTTATTCATGCTTGAATTGTATTGTACGGAAACAGCGATACATGTGTGAATATATAGACCACAATGAGTCCCTGGTAGGCCTCTAGTTACCAGCTCGTTGATCAGCAGATGGTCATGGTTTCCTGACCATGGGCATAGGATGTCAGTGATAACGGGATCACATCATTAGGAGAATGATGTGATGGACAAGACCCAATCCTGAGCATAGCACGAGATCGTATAGTTCGTAATGCATAAGCTTTTCGGTGTCAAGTATTTATTCCTTAGACCATGAGGTTGTGCAACTCCCGGATGCCGTAGGAATACTTTGGGTGTGCCAAACGTCACAACGTAACTGGGTGGCTATAAAGGTACGCATCGGGTATCTCCGAAAGTGTCTGTTGAGTTGGTATGAACCGAGACTGGGATATTGTCACTCCGTGTGATGGAGAGGTACCTCTGGGCCCACTCGATAAGACATCATCATAATGAGCTCAAAGTGACTAAGTAGTTAGTCACGGGATGATAGATTACAGATCGAGTAAAGAGACTTGCCATGACGAGATTGAACAAGGTATCGGGAATACCGACGATCGAATCTCGGGCAAGTACCGTACCAATGGACTAAGGGAATAACATACGGGATTGAGTGAATCCTTGACACAGTGGTACATCCGATGAAGATCATCGAGGAACACGTGGGAACCAACATGGGTATCCAGATCCCGCTGTTATTGACCGGAGAGTGGTCTCGGTCATGTCTACGTGTCTCCCGAACCCGTAGGGTCTACACACTTAAGGTTCGGTGATGCTAGGGTCGTAGAGATACATGCACGTGGAAACCCGAAAGTTGTTCGGAGTCCCAGATGAGATCCCGGACGTGATGAGGAGTTCCGGAATGGTCCGGAGGTAAAGAATGATATATAGGAAGTCCAGTTTCGGCCATCGGGTGAACTTCGGGGGTCATCGGGATCGTCCCGGGACCACCGGAGGGGTCCCGGGGGTCCACTGGGTGGGGCCACCCATCCCGATGGGGCCCCTAGGCCGCAAGGGAGAAGGGGTCAGCCCCTGGTGGGCTGGCGCACCACTTGCCCCCCCCCCCCCTCCATGCGCCTAGGGTTGAAACCCTAGGGGAGGGGGCGCCCCCTATGCCTTGGGGGGCAAGTTTCCCCCCTAGGCCGCCGCCCCCTTTGCAGATGGGATCTGCCAGGGCCGGCGCCCCCCCTGGATCCCTATATATAGTGAGGGGGGAGAGGGCAGCCGCACCCATGTCTCTGGCGCCTCTCCCCCTCCCGTCACACCTCCATCTCCTTACGCAGGGCGCCGGCGAAGCTCTGTAGGATTTCCCGCTGCATCCACCACCACGCCGTCGTGCTGCTGGATCTCCGACGACCTCTCCTCCCCCCTTGCTGGATCAAGAAGGAGGTGACGTTGCTGTACCGGACGTGTGTTGAACGCGGAGGTGTCGTCCGTTCGGCGCTAGATCATCGGTGACGAAGAACGCGAAGAGTATGACTACTTCATCCACGCTTCTTCGAAAGCTTCCGCTCACGATCTACAAAAGGGTATGTAGATGCACTCTAATATGCTCATTGCTAGATGTCTCCTTAGATTGATCTTGGTAAAAGCGTAGAAATTTTTTGAATTCTGCTACGTTCCCCAACAGTGGCATCTGAGCTAGGTCTTTTGTGTAGCATCTTGCACGAGTAGAACACAAAGCAATTGTGGGCGTTGAGTTTGCTCAATTTTCTTACCGTTACTAGTCTAATCTTGATTTGGCGGTATTGTGGGATGAAGCGGCCCGGGCCGACCTTACACGTACGCTTACGTGAGACTGGTTCCACCGACAGACATGCACTAGATGCATAAGGTGGCTGGCGGGTGTCTGTCTCTCCTACTTTAGTCGGATCGGATTCGATGAACAGGGTCCTTATGAAGGGTAAATAGAAATTGACAAATCACGTTGTGGTTTTGGCGTAGGTAAGAAACGTTCTTGCTAGAAAACCTATAGAAGCCACGTAAAAACTTGCAACAACAATTAGAGGTCGTCTAACTTGTTCTTGCAGCATGTGCTATGTGATATGGTATGGCCAAGAAGATGTGATGAATAATATATGTGATGTATGAGATTGATCATGTTCTTGTAATAGGGAATCACGACTTGCATGTCGTTGAATTTGACAACCGGCAGGAGCCATAGGAGTTGTCTTTATTATTGTATGACATGCGTGTCACTGAATAACGCCATGTAATTACTTTGCTTTATTGCTAAACGTTAGCCATAGTAGTAGAAGTAATAGTTGGCGTGACGACTTCATGAAGACACAATGATGGAGATCATGATGATGGAGATCATGGTGTCGAGCCGGTGACAAAGATGATCATGGTGCCCCGAAGATGGAGATCGAAGGAGCAAGATGATATTGGCCATATCATGTCACTTTATATGATTGCATGTGATGTTTATCATGTTTTATGCATCTTGTTTACTTAGAACGACGGTAGTAAATAAGATGATCTCTCACTAAAAATTTCAAGAATTGTGTTCCCCCTAACTGTGTACCGTTGCTAAGGATCGTTGTTCCGAAGCACCACATGATGATCGGGTGTGATAGGTTCTAACGTTCGCATACAATGGGTGTAAGCCAGATTTACACACGCAACACACTTAGGGTTCACTTGACGAGCCTAGCATGTACAGACATGGCCTCGGAACACGGAAGACCGAAAGGTCGAACATGAGTCGTATAGAAGATACGATCAACATGAAGATGTTCACCGTTGATGACTAGTCCGTCTCACGTGATGATCGGACATGGGCTAGTCGATTCGGATCGTGTATCACTTAGATGACTAGAGAGATGTCAATCTGAGTGGGAGTTCATTAAAATTTGATTAAATGAACCTAATTATCATGAACATAGTCTAAAATCTTTACAATATCTCTTGTAGATCAAATGGCCCACGCTCATGTCACCCTCAACTTCAACGCGTTCCTAGAGAAATCCAAGCTGAAAGACGATGGTAGCAACTACACGGACTGGGTCCGTAACCTGAGGATCATCCTCATAGCTGCCAAGAAAACTTATGTCCTAGATGCACTGCTAGGTGACGCTCCCACCTCGGCAAACCAAGATGTTATGAACGCTTGGCAGTCGCGTTGTGATGATTACTCCCTGGTTCAGTGCGGCATGCTTTACAGCTTAGAATCGGGGCTCCAAAAGCGTTTTGAGCACCACGGGGCATTTGAGATGTTCCAAGAGCTGAAAATGGTTTTCCAAGCTCATGCCCGAGTCGAGAGATATGACGTCTCCGATGCATTCTACAGCTGTAAGATGGAGGAAAACAGTTCTGTTAGTGAGCACATCCTCAATATTTCTGGATTGCACAACCGCTTGTCTCAGTTGGGAATGAATCTCCCAGATGAAGCGGTCGTTGACAGAATCCTCCAGTCGCTCCCACCAAGCTACAAGAGCTTCGTGTTGAACTTCAATATGCACGGGATGGAGAAGTCCATTCCTGAGGTGTATTCAATGCTGAAATCAGCGGAGGTGGATATCAAGAAAGAACATCAAGTGTTGATGGTCAATAAAACCACTAAGTTCAAGAAGGGCAAGGGTAAGAAGAACTTCAAGAAGGACGGCAAGGTAGTTGCCGCGCCCGGTAAGCCTGTTGCCGGGAAGAAGCCAAAGTATGGACCCAAGCCTGAGACAGAGTGCTTTTATTGCAAGGGAACAGGTCACTGGAAGCGGAACTGCCCCAAATACTTAGCGGACAAGAAGGCCAGCTACGTCAAAGGTATATGTGATATACATGTTATTGATGTGTACCTTACCAGTGCTCGTAGTAGCTCCTGGGTTTTCGATACCGGTGCAGTTGCTCATATTTGTAACTCTAAGCAGGAGTTGCGGAATAAGCGGAGACTGGCGAAGGACGAGGTGACGATGTGCGTCGGGAATGGTTCCAAGGTCGATGTGATCGCCGTCGGCACGCTGCCTCTACATCTACCCTCAGGATTAGTTTTAAACCTTAATAATTTTTATTTAGTACCAGCTTTGAGCATGAACATTGTATCTGGATCTCGTCTTATGCGAGATGGCTACTCATTTAAATCTGAGAATAATGGTTGTTCTATTTATCTGAGAGATATGTTTTATGGTCATGCCCAGCTGGTCAATGGTTTATTTTTGATGAATCTCGATCGTAATGATACACATATTCATAGTGTGAATGCCAAAAGATGTAAAGTTGATAATGATAGTCCCACATACTTGTGGCATTGCCGCCTTGGTCATATTGGTGTCAAACGTATGAAGAAGCTTCATGCTGATGGACTTCTGGAGTCTCTTGATTATGAATCATTTGACACGTGCGAACCATGCCTCTTGGGCAAGATGACCAAGACTCCGTTCTCCGGAACAATGGAGCGAGCAACCAAATTATTGGAAATCATACATACCGATGTGTGCGGTCCAATGAGTATTGAGTCTCGCGGAGGCTATCGTTATGTTCTCACCCTCACAGATGACTTGAGTAGATATGGGTATATCTATTTGATGAAGCACAAGTCTGAGACCTTTGAAAAGTTCAAGGAATTTCAGAATGAGGTTGAGAATCAACGAGACAAGAAAATAAAGTTCTTACGATCGGATCGTGGGGGTGAATATTTGAGTCATGAATTTGGCACGCACCTTAGGAAATGTGGAATTGTTTCACAATTGACACCGCCCGGAACACCTCAGCGTAACGGTGTGTGCGAACGTCGAACTCGTACTCTGTTGGACATGGTGCGATCTATGATGTCCCTTACCGATTTACCGCTATCTTTTTGGGGTTATGCTTTAGAGACTGCCGCATTCACTTTAAATAGGGCTCCGTCGAAATCCATTGAGACGACACCGTATGAACTTTGGTTTGGCAAGAAACCGAAGCTGTCGTTTCTGAAAGTTTGGGGTTGCGATGCTTATGTCAAGAAACTTCAACCTGAAAAGCTCGAACCCAAATCGGAAAAATGCGTCTTCATAGGATACCCAAGGGAAACGATTGGGTACACCTTCTACCACAGATCCGAAGGCAAGGTCTTTGTTGCCAAGAATGGATCCTTTCTGGAGAAAGAGTTTCTCTCGAAAGAAGTGAGTGGGAGGAAAGTAGAACTTGATGAGGTGACAGTCACCCCTCCTGGACCGGAAAGTAGCGCAGCGCAGGAAATTGTTCCTGAGGTGCCTGCACCGACAAGGGAGGAAGTTAATGATGATGATCATGAAGAAACAGATCAAGTTACTACTGAACTTCGAAGGTCAACAAGGGCACGTTCCGCACCAGAGTGGTACGGCAACCCTCTCATGAATATCATGTTGTTAGACAACGGTGAACCTTCGAACTATGAAGAAGCGATGGCGGGCCCGGATTCCAATAAATGGCTTGGAGCCATGAAATCTGAGATAGAATCCATGTATGAAAACAAAGTATGGACTTTGGTGGACTTGCCTGATGATAGGCACGCCAAAGAAAATAAATGGATATTTAAGAAGAAGACAGACGCGGATGGTAATGTGACCATCTATAAGGCTCGGCTTGTCGCTAAGGGTTATCGACAAGTTCAAGGGATTGACTACGACGAGACTTTCTCTCCTGTAGCGATGCTGAAGTCAGTCAGAATCATGTTAGCTATTGCCGCATTCTATGATTATGAGATATGGAAAATGGACGTCAAAACAGCATTCCTTAATGGCTTCCTTAAGGAAGAGTTGTATATGATGCAGCCGCAAGGTTTTGTCGATCCAGAGAATGCTAACAAGGTATGCAAGCTCCAGCGCTCGATCTACGGGCTGGTGCAAGCATCCCGGAGTTGGAATATTCGCTTTAATGATGTGATCAAAGTGTTTGGCTTTATACAGACTTATGGAGAAGCATGTATCTACAAGAAAGTGAGTGGGAGCTCTGTAGCATTTCTCATATTATATGTGGATGACATATTGCTGATGGGAAATGATATAGAATTCTTGGAAACTGTAAAGGCCTACTTGAATAAGAGTTTTTCAATGAAGGACCTTGGAGAAGCAGCTTACATATTAGGCATCAAAATCTATAGAGATAGATCAAGACGCCTCATCGGTCTTTCACAAAGTACATACCTTGACAAGATATTGAAGAAGTTCAATATGAATCAGTCCAAGAAGGGGTTCTTGCCTGTTTTGCAAGGTATGAGATTGAGCAAGGCTCAGTCCCCGACCACGGCAGAAGATAGAGAAAAGATGAGTGTCATACCCTATGCCTCGGCCATAGGTTCTATCATGTATGCCATGCTGTGTACCAGACCTGATGTGAACCTTGCCATAAGTTTGGTAGGGAGGTACCAAAGTGATCCCGGTATGGAACACTGGACAGTGGTCAAGAACATCCTAAAGTACCTGAAGAGGACTAAGGATATGTTTCTCGTTTATGGAGGTGACGAAGAGCTCGTCATAAAGGGTTACGTCGATGCTAGCTTCGACACAGATCTGGATGACTCAAAGTCACAAACCGGATACGTGTATATTTTGAATGGTGGAGCATTCAGCTGGTGCAGTTGCAAGCAGAGCGTCGTGGCGCATTCTACATGTGAAGCGGAGTACATAGCTGCTTGCGAAGCAGCACAGGAAGGAGTCTGGATGAAGGAGTTCATCACCGACCTAGGAGTCATTCCAAGCGCGTCAAGCCCGATGACTCTCTTCTGTGACAACACTGGTGCTATTGCCATTACCAAGGAGCCCAGGTTTCACAAGAAGACCAAACACATCAAGCGCCGTTTCAACTCCATCCGGAATTATGTTCAAGATGGAGACATAGATATTTGTAAAGTGCATACGGATCTGAATGTTGCAGACCCGTTGACTAAACCTCTTGCACGGGCAAAACATGATCAACACCAGAACTCTATGGGTGTTCGATTCATCACAATGTAACTAGATTATTGACTCTAGTGCAAGTGGGAGACTGTTGGAAATATGCCCTAGAGGCAATAATAAAAGTATTATTATTATATATTTCCTTGTTCATGATAATTGTCTGTTATTCATGCTTGAATTGTATTGTACGGAAACAGCGATACATGTGTGAATATATAGACCACAATGAGTCCCTGGTAGGCCTCTAGTTACCAGCTCGTTGATCAGCAGATGGTCATGGTTTCCTGACCAGACATAGGATGTCAGTGATAACGGGATCACATCATTAGGAGAATGATGTGATGGAAAAGACCCAATCCTGAGCATAGCACGAGATCGTATAGTTCGTAATGCATAAGCTTTTCGGTGTCAAGTATTTATTCCTTAGACCATGAGGTTGTGCAACTCCCGGATGCCGTAGGAATACTTTGGGTGTGCCAAACATCACAACGTAACTGGGTGGCTATAAAGGTACGCATCGGGTATCTCCGAAAGTGTCTGTTGAGTTGGTACGAACCGAGACTGGGATATTGTCACTCCGTGTGACGGAGAGGTACCTCTGGGCCCACTCGATAAGACATCATCATAATGAGCTCAAAGTGACTAAGGAGTTAGTCACGGGATGATGGATTATGAATCGAGTAAAGAGACTTGCCATGACGAGATTGAACAAGGTATCGGGAATACCGACGATCGAATCTCGGGCAAGTACCGTACCGATGGACAAAGGGAATAACATACGGGATTGAGTGAATCCTTGACACAGTGGTTCATCCGATGAAGATCATCGAGGAACACGTGGGAACCAACATGGGTATCCAGATCCCGCTGTTGGTTATTGACCAGAGAGTGGTCTCGGTCATGTCTACGTGTCTCCCGAACCCGTAGGGTCTACACACTTAAGGTTCGGTGACGCTAGGGTCGTAGAGATACATGCACGTGGAAACCCGAAAATTGTTCGGAGTCCCGGATGAGATCCCGGACGTGACGAGGAGTTCCGGAATGGTACGGAGGTAAAGAATGATATATAGGAAGTCCAGTTTCGGCCATCGGGTGAACTCCGGGGGTCACCGAGAGCGTCCCGGGACCACCGGAGGGGTCCCGGGGGTCCACCGGGTGGGGCCACCCATCCCGGTGGGGCCCCTAGGCCGCAAGGGAGAAGGGGCCAGCCCCTGGTGGGATGGCGCACCACTTGGGCCCCCCCTCCATGCGCCTAGGGTTGAAACCCTAGGGGAGGGGGGCGCCCCCTATGCCTTGGGGGGCAAGTTTCCCCCCTAGACCGCCGCCCCCTTTGCAGATGGGATCT
>LR738711.1:121506260-121535096 GCA_902687465.1 Secale cereale
GTCGCCATCGGTTGGTCACCTCATAACCACTCGGCCGCTCCGTGCGTCGCCATCGGTTGGACACCTAATCACCACTCACCCGCCCCGCGCATCGACACTTGGTGAGACACATCTACATCAACCAATCGCCCTGCGCATCGCCATCGGTCGAACACATCTTCACCACTCGGCCACTCGCGCGCCTTCAGACAGATATGGCATTCTACATGCACTACATTCTGTTATTTCCGCGTTCAAGAGTATCCCGTAACTCACGCATTACGTTCACTCGGAGGCCACGCCACCAAGTGTAACTCTATGCTCCGTTGCTTATTTTGACGTACTTGCTTAGTACGGGTTATTTGACTTCCGAGTCCAACTTTCATTTTAGTGCATTCGTCACTCACGAACACCATGAGTTCTTCATTTCGAGTTTGCATCGGTCCTCGGGGGCTGCAACTCAGTCGGAACACTACACTTCCGTTTTATTTGAGCCTGTACTCCAATGAGTTCAGTCGGATCCTTCACTTCGACATGTTCGAACGGATTCTTCGCTCTTTCAGACTCTTGTTGGTTAGCCAGCAAGCCCCTTGCACTCCCAGCGGGTGTTTATGGACGTTATTCACACAAATTATTTCATCACACATCAAATTCCCTCGAGAAATTGTTATGTTGGCTTGTGCTATTTTTCATGCACAAGTTACGCGGTCACTCGACGGCACTGTGCGTCAACTACATCGCTACTCGGACTCGATCACCGTTCCGATCTTAGCGCACCGCAACATCGACCTTGTCGCTCTGTTGACTTCGAACACATCCGTCCGACCCCTCCGTAGAGCCTTCTTCATTGTATCAACGACATAGACCTCGTCGTCTCATTGGGCATGAGTCAGATAAATCCCTTATACAATTGATGTCTACACACGCTTCTACTCTTGTAGACTATGTTGGGCCTCCAAGCGCAGAGGTTTGTAGGACAGCAGCAATTTCCCTCAAGTGGATGACCTAAGGTTTATCGAACTCAGGGAAGTACAGGTTGAAGATGGTCTCTCTCAAGCAACCCTGCAACTAAAATACAAGAAGTCTCTTGTGTCCCCAACACACCTAATACACTTGTCAGATGTATAGGTGCACTAGTTCGGCGAAGAGATGTTAGGACTATCATAAACAACTTGAACACTATAGATTAATTGTGTATTAGGAAGATGGTGTTCAACAAGGGAGTAATTCCCTCCATGATTATGACAAGTTTCATAAGGATAATTTCTCCTTATGTCATAGGTACCTTTATAATCACTATAGATTGGAGTTATAACATCATCATAGTAGAGAAGAGCATTATCATTGCTAGCAACTATACTTGTAAACATGTTGTCTTTATTCTTACTAGCAAAAGAATTATCAATTATCACATCACTAGTGGGTAAAGGATTTGCAATCCTATCGTCCCCAAGCTTAGAGCTTTCCATATCATCACTTTCAGAGTTGGTACCAAAAAGATTTTCAAGATCATAAGCAGCATTATCATCATTTTCCCAATCACAATAAGTAACATGCATATCATAATCAAAATCATCTTCAATAGTACCTACGGACGTATCATCAAGATGATAATTAAGGCAATGGACTTCACCTTCTTCTTTAAACTTACAACCGTTAGGATAAAAGTTGATGGGAGGAATATGCTCAGGCCAGGTTGATACCCATTCTTCTTCCTTTTTGCTCCTCTTCCTCCTCCTCTTCTTTTTCTTCTTCATCACCTTAGGAGGGGGTGGTTGGAGATGAAGCTTCTCCACATATCCTGGTTTATCATTAGAAACAATAGGGGAAACTTGGGAGAAACTCTCCTTTTTATTAGCAGAAATATAAGAGACATTTTTATACTTTGGTAAAGTTCCCTCCCTTCTAATCTTACTTATGTAATCATTTTCATGGCAATTAACAACACAATAGAGATGGCAATTTTGCAAAGTGTTTTTTATTCCTATGGCATTAACATCTAGCCAAGAAGTCTTTTCTGATAACTCCTCACACATCAAAAATAACATAAGCTCATCATAAAGATCAGAGGTGATCATGTTATCACACAACTGGTTAACAATTATGTTTTGAAAGTTCATGCATTGAAAATTAAAGTGACCTTCTATACAGCAAAGTTCACAAGTAAAAGGATAAAGGTCACACAATTCTCTAGCAATTTCATTTAAATCTCTGACCCAAGTGATTGTTCTTTCATGCTTATGTTGCTTACAATACTTCTCTTCTTCAATCATAGGCCTTTCACAAGGTCTATCCACTCCACAAAAATTAACATGCTTATATAAAACTTCATTTTTAGGAATTGGATCATGCATGTTGCAATCATCATGAACAATTTCATTTTCTTTGCAAATCTCTTTAAAAGGTTCATGATGCTTGTTCCAATCCTCCTTAGGCATATTAAGATGTGAAGCAAAAGATTTGAGGAAATCAACAAGGAGTTAAGAATCAAGCCCAAATTTAGCACTAAACTTATTAAAACTTGTAGTTTCAACAAAGGACTTAATGCAATCATACTCATAAACTATACCTGACTCTTTACCTTTGTCGATCTCCCAATCTTCAGTGTTGCGTTGAATTCTTTCAAGGAGTTCCCATTTAGCATCAATCTTTTCGTTTGTGAAAGAACCCATAGAGGAAGCATCGAGCAAATTTTTATCCTGTCGAGAGAGCCTCGCATAGAAATTAGTAATAATCATATCTTTGGGGAGCCCATGGTTAGGACATTTTAGCATTAACGTTTTCAGTCTCCCCCAAGCTTGAGCTATGCTCTCTCCGTCATGAGGATAGAAATTATAAACATAATTCCTATTCTCATGGACTTCATGAAGAGGATAAAACTTGGAGTAAAAGAGAGACTATATCTCTTCCCAATCAAGCAAGTGCGAGTTATCGAGAAGCTTATACCAATCTGAAGCTTTATCTATAAGTGATACGGCGAACAATTTCCTCATGACAAACTCCCTTGATACACCTGCAAGCTTAAATAATGAACATAGTTGTGACAGATATAGCAAGTGTTCACCGGGATGTCTGTCTCCTGCATAATGATTAGCCAAAACATAATCGATAATACCAGCTGGTATTTTATAGGGCACAATTTCAGTAGGGGGAGGAGCAACCACCATAGGTGTGGGGCGTCTTCCCGCAAGCAACGATCCAATAGCACGGTTTTCCATAAACATAACTACTGAAATAAAAACAAGAAACAAAAAGATTTAATTGCAAGATCTAAAGATATACCTTCAAGCACTCACCTCCCCGGCAACGGCGCCAGAAATAGCTTGATGTCTACACACGCTTCTACTCTTGTAGACTATGTTGGGCCTCCAAGCGCAGAGGTTTGTAGGACAGCAGCAATTTCCCTCAAGTGGATGACCTAAGGTTTATCGGACTCAGGGAAGTAGAGGTTGAAGATGGTCTCTCTCAAGCAACCCTGCAACTAAAATACAAGAAGTCTCTTGTGTCCCCAACACACCTAATACACTTGTCAGATGTATAGGTGCACTAGTTCGGCGAAGAGATGTTAAATGGCAAGTGATATGGATGGCAAAACAAAGTAATATAAATCTGTAATAAAAAGTGCAGCAAGCAAACAAGTGGTAAATGTGAGCACAAATGGTATTGCAATGGTGGAAACAAGGCCTAGGGTTCATACTTTCACTAGTGGCAACTCCCAACAACATTAACATAATCGAATCACATGATATTTCCCATAAAACATGCAATGGAGATGCACCCGGAGGTCATTCCTTCGTGGTCAAGTGTAGGATCGAAAGTATGTCTAGAGGGGGGGTGATTAGACTACTTGACAATATAAAAAATCTGCCTTTAGATCATGAACAGTTTTTGGCAGTTTCACAATTATGATCAATTCAAGTATCACCCTACACATGCAATTCTAGAGTATAAGCAGCGGAAAGTAAATTGCACATGTAGTAAAGAGAGGTGGAGAAGATCAAACGCAGTTTGGAGACACGGAGATTTTTGTCGTGGTTCCGATAGGTGGTGCTATCGTACATCCACGTTGATGGAGACTTCAACCCACGGAGGGTAACGGCTGCGCGAGTCCACGGAGGGCTCCACCCATGAAGGGTCCACGAAGAAGCAACCTTGTCTATTCCATCATGGCCTACGCCCACGGAGGACTAGCCTTACTCGGGGTAGATCTTCACGAAGTAGGCGATCTCCTTGCCCTTACAAACTTCTTGGTTCAACTCCACATCTCAAGACGGAGGCTCCCAAGTGACACCTAACCAATCTAGGAGGCACCACCCTCCAAAAGGTAATAGATGTTGTTGATGATGATGAACTCCTTGCTCTTGTGCTTCAAATGATAATCTCCCCAACACTCAACTCTCCTCACTGATATGGCTGTGGTGGAAGAAAGGATTGAGTGGAAAGCAACTTGGGAAGGCTAGAAATCAAGTTTCATATGGTAGGAATGGAATGACTTGATCTCAACACAAGGGTAGGTGGTTCTCTTCTCGGAAAGTGTATGGTAGGAATGGTAGTACTTTCTGATGGCTCTCTTTACGAATGAAGAGGGGGTGGAGGGGTATATATAGCCTCCACACAAAATCCAACCGTTACACACATAATTGAGCAATCTCGGTGAGACCGAAGTGAAAACTCGGTCAGACCGAAAGTTCAAATATAGTGAACGTTGGGGTTTTCGGTGGGACCGAAAATACCATCTCGGTGTGTCCGATATGAGTCAAAGGTAGGAACTTGCCAGAATCGGTGGGACCGAAATCAACAACTCGGATATTCCGAAATGATGACAAACGGTTACAGAAGGTTGGCAGTCCAGTTTCGGTGAGACCGAACTCAGAATCGGATTGACCGAAATATTAGGGTTTGGAAGAATAGCTGAGGTGGTTCATCTCGGTGGGACTGAGTCTGCAGAATCGGTTTGTCCGAGATTACTTATGAGTGTGTTAAGTAGTGAAAGTTGCTGATAGTTGAGGGAGCTAAATCACTAAGCACTTGAGCAACCAGATCATCAACACAACCTCATCCCCTTTTAATAGTATTGGCTTTTCCTATGGACTCAATGTGATCTTTGATCACTAAACCAAAAATGGAGTCTTGAGCTTTTGCCAATGCTAGTCTTAGCATTTTGAGGGGTCCACTTCTTCAGACATTTCCATACCCATATCATCGAACTTCTCTGAAATGATTCTCAGGTAAATATTAGTTCAATGATATATATGTTGTTATTAATTACCAAAACCACCCGGGGATTAGTTGCACTTTCAATCTCCCCCTTTTTGGTAATTGATGACAACATATAGATCAAAGCTTCGACAAAAGATATAATCAAAGAATAACATCGTCGCTTTGAGAAGTATGTGATAAACAAGAGCTCCCCCTAAATTTGTGCATTGTTAAAATTTGCGTTTGAATGCAAATGCACAATCGATTAGGATTATGGGTCACTCTTCCATGTCACATACATCTTGATGGAGCGCACAAAATGATAAGAATGAATAACATGCACCCAATCACCAAGACATGAGTAAATGATCATACAATAAGGAATAGCATATGATAAGCATTAAGCACACATTAAAGCATAGTATGACCAAGCACTCATTAAGGTAGCATCAAACGTAGTAGCAAGCACACTGAAAGTATCGAACGACCAAAAGAAACAAATGTATCTCAAAGGAAACCGGCAAAAGAACGAAAGAGCACTCTCTCTCTCGAAGGCCTATGATCTATACAATTTCTCCCCCTTTGGCAACAAGTTACCAAAAAGTTCGAAAAGGTATAGAGCTAAGCGTCACTGTGGGCTCTGCTGGCGGCTCCCGTCTGGGTAGATGTCGGAGTAGAAATGACGGCATCGGCGAAGACTTCTGCTGATGTCTGCGCTGGAGGAGTGGATGTTGTAGCTGGAGTAACTGCTGGAGCTGTAGCTGGTGCTGAAGTGGTAGCCCTGGAGTCAGTCACTGGGATAGCTGCAGATCGGGATCCTCTGGGAACCTGAGCAGTCTGGCGATGAGAGTCCTGGACTAGATCATCCTGCATGAGCTCTGCTCTCTCCTGCCTTGCTTCCTCCATGTCTGCCTCAAGCTTGTTGACGGACACCTGAATCTCAGTCAGCTTCACGTCCAGAGCGTGGATCTTGTCCTCAACAATTCTCTCTAGGCTTTCCTGAGATTGTTCAATGCTGGCCAGGCGTTGTTCAATCCTCTGGGTAGCTTCAAGAATCTGCTCTCCGAAGCTCTTTGGTTTAGCTGCTGCTGCTGCTGCCTCTTTGTCAGCTTTAGCTTTCTTCGCAGCTTCAATTTTGGCTTGTCCTTCAACTGAGGTTGGATCCTCCTCATCCATCACAACTACGTTGTCCTCATGCTCTGGCTGCAGTGGCAAGTGCTTCCTATCCAACATGAATTTGCCCGTGCCAAACTTGGCATTGATAAGCATCTGGATTTGTGGGGCAAATCCACACGACCTCTTCTGGTCAGCTGCAGTCCTCTTAATGGTCTCTACCATTAAGTCCATCACCTTGAAAGGTGCCTTCTCATCGAGAATGTGCAGCATGTTGATACAATAGCCTCGAATCATGCGGTGGTCTGCAGACTTGGGCATCAATGTATGCCTCAAAATGGTGTTTGTGGTGGTCAGACCTGCCTGGAGATAGTACACTGAGCCAAGCTTCCACCCTTCCAAATCAGCAGCGGGGATCTCCTTGTACATGTTCTTCATGGAATCATGGCTTTTCTTAGGAATCCCATAGACATCAATGTCGTCCTCTCTCTGTACTGGAGCATTCAGAAGTTCTGCCCATTCTTCAACAGACGAAGAAAACCTTTGACCTTCAGTCATCCAGGTGATCTTGCCATCAGGATAGAAGTGGGCTGTGGCGTAGAACTGCATGATCATCTCGTCATTCCAAGCTGTCAGTTCCTGACCCACGAACTCAGCAACTCCACATGCAGTAAAGCTCTCATGCACATGGGGAAAGAAGTCTCGGTGCTCTTCACTGTCAATGTATTTCCAGTCAACATACCTGGTGTCAGCAACAATAGGCTTCTTGTCCATCAGCACGGTCTCATAGAAGTCCTGCTGCTCTCTGGTGTGGAATCTGGGGTCCACAGCAGTCCTTCTCCTCACGGCATATGGATCAGACTGTCTCCATAGCCTGAGACCTTTATCCTTCCTTGCCTTCATATCCTCGGCTTGAGGATGAGCATCGTTGTGGAGTGGCAACTTAGGACGGAGCTTAAGCAACACATGCTCTTCATCTGACTCAGATGGTGGCATCTCACCTTTGTTCTTCTCAGAAGCTGGAATGCTCCTGGTTGTCCTCTTGGGCTTGGCTGGAGCTGCCTTGGCTTGAGCAAGCTTCTTGGGCTTAGAAGTGGCTTGAGCCCTAATAGCATCACCCATGAACTTAGCCTTCTGAGGAGGAGGCTGGGGTGCATCTTCTTCTTCTTCTGCAGCAGCATCAACATGAGGTTCAGCATATACTACCCTCTTCCTCTTGGAAGTTTTCTTCACCTTACTTGGAGCTGGCTCTTCCAAGTTCAGTTTCTTTGCAACAGCTGACTGCTTGACTTTGCTTGTGCCTTTCCTTGACTGCTGCCCTTGGTGCTCTTTGGCAACCACATTCCTCTTGGGCTTGGAGGTAACTTCCTCAGCAACGAAGTCAGAGTCCTCATCATCAGAATTTCTCTTCTTCCTGGTTCTGGTGGCTG
The DNA here is from genome assembly GCA_902687465.1 of Secale cereale. NCBI lineage: Eukaryota > Viridiplantae > Streptophyta > Magnoliopsida > Poales > Poaceae > Secale > Secale cereale. Next base: position 121,513,982 of record LR738711.1, read on the forward strand.
CAGGAGGCAAACCACTAGGGGTGCTCCTCTCACCATCATCACTGGAACTACTAGCCTCAGGACTAGTATCTGCCTCAGGGATCTCTGCAAACGGTGACTCAGACCTGTTCTGGCTGTCACTGACATCTGACATGGCTGACAACCTGTGAAAAGATAAGGTATAGGCAGAGTAGAAGAGTTATCACAACTGCAAAGGTTTTTGCAAAAAAAAAATGAGTTCAAATCTTAGTTTTGAGTTTTCACAGAATGCATTTCGGTCAAACCGATTTTCAGTTTCGGTGAATCCGAAGTGTATAACAGAAACCTACACACCACTTTCGGTCAGACCGAAATGGGTTTCGGTCCTACCGAAACACTAGGGTTTCACTGAGACCCTACATCGGTCACACCGATTTGCACGAATCGGTTAGACCGAATGGTGCAGTGCAATGGCCAGAGGCCAAATCGGTCATTCCGAGTTTTCAAAATCGGCTTCACCGAGATGTGTTCCGTGGAAACCTAAACCTAAGAATTTTGCTCGAAAACTAAACGGATCTGATTTGATGTTAAGGAATATCTCAAACGTGGATAGATACATGGCAAACCAGTCGTGCAAGAATCAGATGGGGAGCACGAGAGGGATCGGGACTCACCCTAACTTGGTGGAGTCCCTCTACGGCGGCAACGGCGCGGAGAGGATTACCGTTGACGGCGGCGGAGACCTGCGGCGAGGGCGCACAGGCGATGACGGCGACGATCCGAAGACCAGGGCGACGGCAGCAGGGGACTTGAGGGCTTAACGGTTTGAAGAAGTAATCGCACGCAGCCCTCAGGTATATATATCCCCGTACTGTCGGTGGGACCGAGTTGAAAAACTCGGTGACATCGAAATGGCTAACTGCTGTGCAGTTACACATATCGGTCACCCCGAGATTTTGAACTCGGTTTCACCGAGATGAAACCTAGATCAGTCTAAGCGTTTCGGTTGGACCGAGATGGAGAAGTCGGTCAGACCGAAATGGACTTAGAAGGTTTTGGAAGTCAGCCTTAGACGGATCGGTGGCTCCGAGTGCTCCTCACTCGGAGGGTCCGAAAATGACTTGTTCAAAGTTGTGATATGAGCATGAATAGAATTTGAGACAAGAAAGCATAGATAGCTAGGGAAGGTGCTTAGGCATTCTTGTCCATCCATTTGGCCAAAAAAAAATCAAACAATCAAAACAACAAATGGATGTCCTTGAATGGATGAAATCATGCATTCAACATGCTCACACAATAAGATAGCAACTGAAATATGTGTCAAACATGCACAACCAAAATTCTAGCTACTAGCACACAGTTTGTCGATGACTAGGTCATCTATATATGAGTATTTTGACTTAGGAGTCAAATGAGAACATTTGATCATAGGTCATACTCATCGTTTAAGCACAAGTGGGGTTACCACTTTTACATAAAGCATTTATGTGATCACATCATTTGAAGATGCTTTAGCTCAATTTTTAGAGCAAAGCTCCCCCTAGATGTGAGAACCCCTTTTAAAGGGTCAAACTAACCTTGGGTTGTCGTAGAAGACTTCATGTAGATGTTGAAGATGTGGATGCTCAATGTTGATGTAGATCATCAAGAGTTGGGAGCTATCCTTTGGATTAGGGCACTTTCAATACCTACATGGGTTAGTCCCACAAGGAACAAACAAGAATATCCATAGACATAGATTGAGGTTCACAAAAGATGATGTCCATGAAAGCAATGATTACCTTGTCCCTTGACTTACCAACAAGAGGGTTTGTGACTCCATGAACTAGTGCATGATGTGGAAGTTGATTGCACAAGTTCTTGCCAAAAAGAGTATGAGTGAAGTATGTTGGCGGAGTCACCCTCAAGAACCTTCTAGTTCTTCTTCTTTGGGATCCACATCATCTTGATGGGAATCCTTGGTGTTGTAGTTGAGCTTGACGAAGTAGAACTTGACGTGTCCTTGGGAACCCACTTGACCATGGCTTGAGGTGCTTCAATGAATGCATCAATCTCCTCTTGAAGCTTGTCCTTGTCCTTTAGCTTGTGGTCTTGTGGTGGAAGGTCATCTTGAGCTTGTTCCACATTGGAAGAAGTAGGTGTTGGGGAACGTTGCATGGGAAACAAAAATTTTCCTACCGTTCACCAAGATCAATCTAGTGGATGCAACTACGAGAGGGGAGTGTGATCTACGTACCCTTGTAGATCGCTAAGCGGAAGCGTTATGAACGCGGATGATGGAGTCGTACTCGTCGCGATTCAGATCGCCGAAGACCTAGCACCGAAGCAACGGTGCCTCCGCGTTCTTCACACGTACGGCTCGGGGACGTCTCCTCCTTCTTGATCCAGCAAGGGGTGGAGGAGAGGTTGATGGAGAAACGGCAGCACGACGGCGTGGTGGTGATGGTGGAGAAGAACTCCAGCAGGGCTTCGCCTAAGCTCCGCGGGAGAAGAAGATATGACGGGAGAGGGAGGGCAGCACCGAGGCACAAACTGTGTTCGCTGCCCTCCCTTTGCCCCACTATATATAGGGGGGGTGGAGAGGTGAGGGCGCCCTAGGGTTTCCCCCTAGGGGCCGGCGGCCAGGGCAAGGGGAGGGGGCGGCGGCCAGGGCAGGGGGAGGCGCCCAGGCCCTAGGGTTTCCCCCCTAGGTGCCTTGCCCCCCAAGCCCAAGGGGTGCGGCCAGCCCTAGGGGGTCCCACCCCCTTAGCCGCATGGGGAGAGGGCCCAGGGGGGGCGCACAGCCCCCTGAGGGCTGTGGCGTCCCCCTTTGTGGCCCAATAAGCCCAGAACACCTTCCGGACCCCCCGAAAACCTTCCCGGTACTCCGCCGATTTCCCGATGCTCCCCGGAACACTTCCGGTACTCCGAAACCTTTCATCCTATATATCAATCTTCGTCTCCGGACCATTCCGGAGACCCTCGTCATGTCCGGGATCTCATCCGGGACTCCGAACAACCTTCGGTAACCATGCACTCTTCTCACTAACAACCCTAGCGTCACCGAACGTTAAGTGTGTAGACCCTGCGGGTTCGGAAACCATGTAGACATGACCGAGACACTCCCAGGTCAATAACCAATAGCGGGATCTGGATACCCATATTGACTCCTACATGTTTCTCGATGATCTCATCGGATGAACCACGATGTCAAGGATTCAGGCAATCCCGTATACAGTTCCCTTTGTCTCGTCGGTATGTTACTTGCCCGAGATTCGATCGTCGGTATCTCTATACCTAGTTCAATCTCGTTACCGGCAAGTCTCTTTACTCGTTACCGTAATACATAATCCCGTGACCAACTACTTAGTCACTTTTGAGCTCATTGAGATGACGTATTACCGAGTGGGCCCGGAGATACCTCTCCGTCACACGGAGTGACAAATCCCAGTCTCGATCCATGTCAACTCAACAGACACCCTCGGAGATACCTGTAGAGTACCTTTATAGTCACCCAGTTACGTTGCGACGTTTGGCACACACAAAGCACTCCTACGGTGTCAGTGAGTTACATGATCTCATGGTCATAGGAACTTATACTTGACATGCAGAAAACTATAGCGATAACTGATACGATCAAAAGCTATGTTTAACGTTTGGGTCTCGTCCATCACATCATTCTCCTAATGATGTGATCCCGTTATCAAATGACAACTCATGTCTATGACCTGGAAACCGCGGTCATCTTTGATCAACGAGCTAGTCCTGTAGAGGCTTACTAGGGACACAAAGTTTGTCTATTCATCCACACATGTATTTGAGTTTCCAATCAATACAGTTATAGCATGGATAATAAACGATTATCATGAACAAGGAAATATAATAATAACTCTTTTATTATTGCCTCTAGGGCATATTTCCAACAGTCTCCCACTTGCACTAGAGTCAATAATCTAGTATTACAAGGTAATGAACCTAACACCCATAGAGTCTTGGTGTTGATCATGCTTAGCCCGTGGAAGAGGCTTAGTCAACGGATCTGCAACATTCAAATCCGTGTGTACTTTGCAAATGCTTATGTCCTCCTCCTTGACTGAATCGCGGATGGAATTGAAGCGTCGCTTTATGTGTCTGGTCCTCTTGTGAAACCTTGGTTCCTTGGCTAGAGCAATGGCACCAGTGTTGTCACAAAACAGAGTCATTGGGTTTAGTGCACTAGGCACAACTCCAAGATCTGTCATGAACTCCTTCATCCAGACACCTTCCTTTGCTGCCTCCGAGGCAGCTATGTACTCCGCTTCGCATGTAGAATCGGCTACCACGCTTTGCTTGGAACTGCACCAGCTTACCGCTCCCCCGTTGAGAATATATACGTATCCGGTTTGAGACTTAGAGTCATCCGGATCAGTGTCAAAGCTTGCATCGACGTAACCCTTTACGACGAGCTCTTGATCACCTCCATAAACGAGAAACATTTCCTTAGTCCTTTTCAGGTACTTTAGGATATTCTTGACCGCTGTCCAGTGATCCATACCAGGATTACTTTGAAACCTTCCGGCCATACTTATGGCAAGGCTGACATCTGGTCTTGTGCACAGCATTGCATACATGATAGAACCTATGGCTGAAGCATAGGGGACGACACTCATCTTTTCTCTATCTTCCGCAGTCACTGGGCATTGAGTCTTACTCAACTTTGTACCTTGCAATACTGGCAAGAACCCCTTCTTGGATTGATCCATTTTGAACTTCTTCAAAACTTTAGCAAGGTATGTACTTTGTGAAAGTCCTATCAAGCGTCTTGATCTATCTCTATAGATCTTGATGCCCAATATGAAAGCAGCTTCCCCGAGATCCTTCATCGAAAAACTCTTGTTCAAATACCCCTTCACGCTATCCAAAAGTTCTATATTGTTTCCAATCAGCAATATGTCATCCACATATAATATTAGAAACGCTATAGAGCTCCCACTCACTTTCTTGTAAATACAAGCTTCATTGTAAACTTGTATAAACCCAAACGCTTTGATCACCTCATCAAAGCGAAGATTCCAACTCCGAGATGCTTGCACCAGCCCATAAATGGAACGCTGGAGCTTGCATACTTTGTCAGCATTCTCTGGATCGACAAAACCTTCCGGTTGTATCATATACAACTCTTCCTTAAGAAAACCGTTAAGGAACGCTGTTTTGACATCCATCTGCCAAATTTCATAATCGAAATATGTAGCTATTGCTAACATGATTCGGACGGATTTAAGCATCGCTACGGGTGAGAAAGTCTCATCGTAGTCAATCCCTTGAACTTGTGAAAAACCCTTTGCCACAAGTCGAGCTTTATACACGGTGACATTACCGTCAGCGTCCGTCTTCCTCTTAAAAATCCATTTATTCTGAATGGCCTTCCGCCCTTCAGGTAATACTTCCAAAGTCCATACTTTGTTTTCATACATGGATCCCATCTCGGATTTCATGGCCTCTAACCATTTGTCGGAATCTGGGCCCACCATCGCTTCTCCATAGCTCGCAGGTTCACCGTTGTCTAACAACATGACCTCCAAGACAGGGTTACCATACCACTCAGGTGCAGTGCGTACCCTTGTCGACCTACGAGGTTCGGTAGTAACTTGATCAGTAGCTTCTTGATCATCATCATTGGCTTCCTCTTCAACCTCTGCAGGCTACAAAAACATCTTTCTGTGCTGCGCTACTTTCTGGTTGAAGCAGAGGTTCAACAACCTCATCAAGTTCTACCTTCCTCCCACTCAATTCTTTCGAGAGAAACTCTTTCTCGAGAAAGGACCCGTTCTTAGCGACAAACACTTTGCCCTCGGATCCGAGATAGAAGGTGTACCCAACTGTTTCTTTTGGGTATCCTATGAAGACACATTTGTCCGCTTTGGGTTCGAGCTTTTCTGGCTGAAGCCGTTTGACATAAGCATCGCAACCCCAAACCTTGAGAAAAGACAACTTCGGTTTCTTACTAAACCATAGTTCATACGGTGTTGTCTCAACGGACTTAGATGGAGCCCTATTTAAAGTGAATGCAGCTGTCTCTAACGCATATCCCCAAAACGATAGTGGCAAGTCGGCAAGAGACATCATAGAACGTACCATATCTAATAGGGTTCGATTACGACGTTCGGACACACCATTACGCTGTGGTGTTCCAGGTGGTGTCAACTGTGAAACAATTCCACATTTTCTTAAGTGATCACCAAACTCATAACTCAGATATTCTCCCCCTCGATCAGATCGCAGGAACTTGATCTTCTTGTTACGATGATTTTCAACTTCACTCTGAAATTGCTTGAACTTTTCAAAAGTTTCAGACTTATGCTTCATCAAGTAAATATACCCATATCTACTTAAGTCGTCAGTGAAGGTGAGAAAATAACGATATCCACCGCGCGCCGTTACACTCATCGGACCGCACACATCAGTATGTATGATTTCCAATAAGTCACTTGCCCGTTCCATTGTCCCTGAAAACGGGGTCCTTGTCATCTTGCCCATGAGGCACGGCTCGCACGTGTCAAGTGATTCAAAATCAAGAGACTCCAGAAGTCCATCAGCATGGAGCTTCCTCATGCGTTTCACGCCGATATGACCCAGACGGCAGTGCCACAAGAAAGTGGTATTATCATTATCAACTCTACATCTTTTGGCATCAATGTTATGAACATGTGTATCATCACTATCGAGATTCAATAAGAATAAACCCCTAACTTCGGGTGCATGACCATAAAAGATATTACTCATATAAATAGAACAACCATTATTCTCTGATTTAAATGAGTAACCGTCTCGCAATAAACAAGATCCAGATATAATGTTCATGCTTAACGTAGGCACTAAATAACAATTATTCAGGTTCATAACTAATCCCGATGGTAATCGAAGAGCGAGCGTGCCGACGGCGATCACATCAACCTTGGAACCATTTCCCACGCGCATCGTCACTTCGTCCTTCGCCAGCCTCCGTTTATTCCGCAGTTCCTGTTTAGAGTTGCAAATGTGAGCAACCGAACCGGTATCAAATACCCAGGCACTACAACGAGAGTTGGTAAGGTACACATCAATAACATGTATATCATATATACCTTTGTTGTTGTTTGCCCCCTTCTTGTCCGCCAGATACTTGGGGCAGTTCCGCTTCCAGTGGCCATTCCCCTTGCAATAGAAACACTCAGTCTCTGGCTTGGGCCCAGCCTTGGGTTTCTTCACTGGATTAGCAACTGCTTTGCCACCCTTCTTAGAGTTACCCTTCTTGCCCTTGCCATTCTTCTTGAAACTGGTGGTCTTATTGACCATCAACACTTGATACTCCTTCTGGATGTCTGCCTCAGCGACTTTCAGCATCGAAAACAGCTCGGCGATGGTTTTATTCATCCCTTGCATGTTGTACTGCTGGACGAAGCTCTTGTAGCTTGGATGGAGTGACTGGAGAATTCTGTCAATGATAGCCTCATCCGGGAACACAAGTCCCAGATCAGCTATGCGGGTATAGTACCCAGACATCTTCAGTAAGTGCTCACTGACAGACGAATTCTCCTCCATCTTGCAAGCGAAGAATTTATCGGTGGTCTCATACCTCTCGATCTTAGCATTCTTCTCAAAGATGAATTTCAACTCCGTGTACATCTCATATGCACCATGACGTTCAAAACGCCTTTGGAGTCCTCCTTCCAAGCCGTACAACATGGCACATTGTACTATCGAATAGTCATCCGAACGCGTCTGCCAGACGTTCATATCGTCCGCAGAGGCTCCAGGAGCGGGGGGTTGACCTAGCGGTGCATTTAGGACATAAACCTTTTGGGCAGCTATGAGGATGATCCTCAGATTGCGGAGCCAGTCCACAAAGTTGCTCCCATCATCTTTCAGTTTAGCTTTCTCTAGGAACGCATTAAAATTCAGGGGAACTCCTGCGCGAGCCATCTACAACATAAATTCGCAAAGACATTTTAGACTATTGTTCATGATAAGTGAGTTATTACCTAATCAAATTAATTATAACTCCCACTCAAATTGACATCCCTCCGGTCATTCGAGCGTGACATGATCCAAATTCACCAACCCAAGTCCGATCATCACGTGAGATGAGGTGGTGTCAATGGTGAACATCAACATGTTGATCATATCTACTATATGACTCATGCTCGACCTTTCGGTCCTCCGTGTTCCGAGGCCATGTCTGTACATGCTAGGCTCGTCAAGTCTAACCCGAGTGTTCTGCACGTGCAAAACTGGCTTGCACTCGTTGTATGCGAACGTAGAGTCTATCACACCCGATCATCACGTGGTGCTTCGAAACGACGAACCTTCGCAACGGCGCACACTCGGGGGGAACACAATTTTATCTTGAAATTTTAGTGAAGGATCACCTTATAATGCTACCGTCGTCCTAAGCAAAATAAGATGCATAAAAGGATTAACATCACATGCAAATCATAAGTGACATGATATGGCCATCAACTCGTGCTTTTGATCTCCATCTCCAAAGCACCGGCATGATCTCCATCGTCACCGGCGCCACACCATGATCTCCATCATCATGATCTCCATCATCGTGTTGCCATCGGGGTTGTCGGCGCCCCACCATGCTCTTACTACCATTGCTACCGTTTAGCGATAAAGTAAAGCATTACAAAGCGCTTAATGATTGACACGCAGGTCATACAAAAATAAAGACAACCCTATGGCTCCTGCCGGTTGCCGTATGCATCGACATGCAAGTCGATGTTAACTATTACAACATGATCATCTCATACATCAAAATATATTTCATCATGTCATTGGCCATATCATATCACATACATACCCTGCAAAAACAAGTTAGACGTCCTCTAATTTGTTGTTGCATGTTTTACGTGGCTGCTATGGGTATCTAGCAAGAACGCTTCTTACCTACGCAAAACCACAACGGTGATATTCAAGTTGCTATTTAACCTTCTACAAGGACCGCCTTGTTCTATTCCGATTCAACTAAGATAGGAGAGACAGACACCCGCCAGCCATCTTATGCAACAAAAGTCACATGTCTGTCGATGGAACCGGTCTCATGTACGTGGACATGTAAAGTTGGTCCGGGCCGCTTCATCCTATAATACCGCTGAATCAAGAAAGACTAAGGAGGGCAGCAATTTAAACATCAACGCCACAAACTTCTTTGTGTTCTACTCGAGAAAACATCTACGCAAGATCCTTGCTCTGATACCACTGTTGGGGAACGTTGCATGGGAAACAAAAAATTTCCTACCGTTCACCAAGATCAATCTAGTGGATGCAACTACGAGAGGGGAGTGTGATCTACGTACCCTTGTAGATCGCTAAGCGGAAGCGTTATGAACGCGGATGATGGAGTCGTACTCGTCGCGATTCAGATCGCCGAAGACCTAGCACCGAAGCAACGGTGCCTCCGCGTTCTTCACACGTACGGCTCGGGGACGTCTCCTCCTTCTTGATCCAGCAAGGGGTGGAGGAGAGGTTGATGGAGAAACGGCAGCACGACGGCGTGGTGGTGATGGTGGAGAAGAACTCCAGCAGGGCTTCGCCTAAGCTCCGCGGGAGAAGAAGATATGACGGGAGAGGGAGGGCAGCACCGAGGCACAAACTGTGTTCGCTGCCCTCCCTTTGCCCCACTATATATAGGGGGGGTGGAGAGGTGAGGGCGCCCTAGGGTTTCCCCCTAGGGGCCGGCGGCCAGGGCAAGGGGAGGGGGCGGCGGCCAGGGCAGGGGGAGGCGCCCAGGCCCTAGGGTTTCCCCCCTAGGTGCCTTGCCCCCCAAGCCCAAGGGGTGCGGCCAGCCCTAGGGGGTCCCACCCCCTTAGCCGCATGGGGAGAGGGCCCAGGGGGGGCGCACAGCCCCCTGAGGGCTGTGGCGTCCCCCTTTGTGGCCCAATAAGCCCAGAACACCTTCCGGACCCCCCGAAAACCTTCCCGGTACTCCGCCGATTTCCCGATGCTCCCCGGAACACTTCCGGTACTCCGAAACCTTTCATCCTATATATCAATCTTCGTCTCCGGACCATTCCGGAGACCCTCGTCATGTCCGGGATCTCATCCGGGACTCCGAACAACCTTCGGTAACCATGCACTCTTCTCACTAACAACCCTAGCGTCACCGAACGTTAAGTGTGTAGACCCTGCGGGTTCGGAAACCATGTAGACATGACCGAGACACTCCCAGGTCAATAACCAATAGCGGGATCTGGATACCCATAGTGGCTCCTACATGTTTCTCGATGATCTCATCGGATGAACCACGATGTCAAGGATTCAGGCAATCCCGTATACAGTTCCCTTTGTCTCGTCGGTATGTTACTTGCCCGAGATTCGATCGTCGGTATCTCTATACCTAGTTCAATCTCGTTACCGGCAAGTCTCTTTACTCGTTACCGTAATACATAATCCCGTGACCAACTACTTAGTCACTTTGAGCTCATTGAGATGACGTATTACCGAGTGGGCCCGGAGATACCTCTCCGTCATACGGAGTGACAAATCCCAGTCTCGATCCATGTCAACTCAACAGACACCTTCGGAGATACCTGTAGAGTACCTTTATAGTCACCCAGTTACGTTGTGACGTTTGGAACACACAAAGCACTCCTACGGTGTCAGTGAGTTACATGATCTCATGGTCATAGGAACTTATACTTGACATGCAGAAAACTATAGCGATAACTGACACGATCAAAAGCTATGTTTACGTTTGGGTCTCGTCCATCACATCATTCTCCTAATGATGTGATCCCGTTATCAAATGACAACTCATGTCTATGACCTGGAAACCGCGGTCATCTTTGATCAACGAGCTAGTCCTGTAGAGGCTCACTAGGGACACAAAGTCTGTCTATTCATCCACACGTGTATTTGAGTTTCCAATCAATACAGTTATAGCATGGATAATAAACGATTATCATGAACAAGGAAATATAATAATAACTCTTTTATTATTGCCTCTAGGGCATATTTCCAACAGTAGGATCATACTTCTCCTTTTGTGAAACAAACTGTGGAGTAGGGTATTGACCTTCTTCCCACTCAACACCTTCGGCGTTGAACTTTCGCTCAAAACCAATCCCTTGATTCTTCCGGTGCCTTCCTTGTTTGCGAACAATTTCCTCAAAGTTCTTGCTTCCGGCAAGACTCTTGTAGACACCTTTCTCTATGATTTCCTTCAATAAGCTATTTTCTTGCTCAAGTGTAACTTGGCTTGAAACATTGTTAGTGGAATCAAGAGAACTACTAGGAGTAACAATATTGGATTTAACATTGTTATTGTTACTACTAGAGGAAGAACTTTTCTTATGCTTGTCATGCTTAGTCTTAATAGGTGGCAAGAAATTAGACAAGAGAAGTCGTTTGGCAAGATATGAAGAACTCTTCTTTCGAAGATCGTCATTGATCGCTTTTAGAAACTCATGTTCTTGCTCTAGAGTGAGCTTCTCGAAGCGTAGCTTCTCATGAGATCTTAGGAGCTCTCTATGATCTTCTTGAGTTGTTTCATGAGCTAACTTAAGAGTGTTTAGTTCTTTAGTTAGACGCTCAATCTCCTTCATAGCATTGTCATTCGACTCTTCTCGACTATAAAGACTACTAGCATTTTCATCATTACTAAGCTCACTAGATTTATCATGCAAGAGCTCATCTTCACCAAGCAAGTCATCCTCATCACTATCAAAGTCAATGAATTCAGGGTGTGTTACCTTGGGGCCTTTAGCCATGAAGCATCTTCCAATCCCCTCATTTGGTGAATCAAATAAGTCGTAGGAGTTGGAGTTGGAGGATACGAGTGCAAGTCCGGCAACACCTTCATCTTGACTGTAGTCGGAGTCGGAGTGATATCTTCCATCGGATTGATTGTCGGAGTCGGAGCCGGAGACCCATTCACCTACATGAGCTTGATGTCTTCTTCTTGTGTAGCTCCTTGATGACTTGTCTTTCCTCTCCGAATCCTTGCTTCTCCGAGAGGGTCTTCGTTCATAACGATCATCTCTACTCCTTCTCTCTCTCCGAGGTGACTCATCTCTTGCTCTTCTTCTTGGAGATTCTTCTCTTCTCTTGTGGGGAGCCGTACACTCATTTGAGAAGTGTCCGGGTCTTCCACAATTGTAGCAGTTTCGATCACGACTAGAAGATCTCATTTCATCATATGATCTAGACTTTGAGCTTCTTTCTTTGCCTCTATTCTTGTAGAACTTGTTGAAGTTCTTAACCATTAGGCTTATCTCTTCATTGGAAATTAACTTGTCACTTGAGGTAGTGGGAGCATCACTTGCAGCTTTGTAAGCACCACTTGACTTGTTGTGAAGCTCTTCCTTATCCTTAAGTGTCATCTCATGAGCAACAATTCTTCCAATGACTTCAGTTGGCTTGAGAGTCTTGTAGTTTGGCATCATTTGGATCAAAGTGCACACGGTGTCATACTTTCCATCCAAAGCTCTGAGAATCTTCTTAATGATGAATCGGTCGGTCATTTCTTCGCTTCCTAAGCCGGCAATCTCATTTGTGATGAGAGCAAGCCTAGAGTACATTTCAGCGACTCCTTCACCATCCTTCATCTTGAACTTGTCAAGTTGACCTTGAAGAATATCTAGCTTTGATTCCTTCACAGATTCAGTACCTTCGTGCATTCAACCAAAGTATCCCAAATCTCTTTAGCATTCTCAAGACGGCTGATTTTGTTGAACTCCTCGGGACACAAAGCATTGAAGAGAATGTCACAAGCTTGAGCATTGTTTTGCAACATCCGCGACTCTTCCGGTGTAGCTTCGCGATCCGGAACTTTTCCTTCCTCGAAGAATTCACCTTGCATACCAACACAAATAATGCCCCATGCGGCTGGGTTATGACCAAGAATATGCATTTTCATTTTATGCTTCCAACTAGCAAAATTTGTACCATCAAAGTAAGGACCTCTACGATAATTACCCTCACTAGACGCCATACTCTCCTAGGTTGTGAAACCAAGCTTATGGAGTCCAATGCAATGGAAACCAAAACAATGGAGACCAAAGCTCTGATACCACTTGTAGGATCGAAAGTATGTCTAGAGGGGGGTGATTAGACTACTTGACAATATAAAAAATCTGCCTTTAGATCATGAACAGTTTTTGGCAGTTTCACAATTATGATCAATTCAAGTATCACCCTACACATGCAATTCTAGAGTATAAGCAGCGGAAAGTAAATTGCACATGTAGTAAAGAGAGGTGGAGAAGATCAAACGCAGTTTGGAGACACGGAGATTTTTGTCGTGGTTCCGATAGGTGGTGCTATCGTACATCCACGTTGATGGAGACTTCAACCCACGGAGGGTAACGGCTGCGCGAGTCCACGGAGGGCTCCACCCACGAAGGGTCCACGAAGAAGCAACCTTGTCTATTCCATCATGGCCTACGCCCACGGAGGACTAGCCTTACTCGGGGTAGATCTTCACGAAGTAGGCGATCTCCTTGCCCTTACAAACTTCTTGGTTCAACTCCACATCTCAAGACGGAGGCTCCCAAGTGACACCTAACCAATCTAGGAGGCACCACCCTCCAAAAGGTAATAGATGTTGTTGATGATGATGAACTCCTTGCTCTTGTGCTTCAAATGATAATCTCCCCAACACTCAACTCTCCTCACTGATATGGCTGTGGTGGAAGAAAGGATTGAGTGGAAAGCAACTTGGGAAGGCTAGAAATCAAGTTTCATATGGTAGGAATGGAATGACTTGATCTCAACACAAGGGTAAGTGGTTCTCTTCTCAGAAAGTGTATGGTAGGAATGGTAGTACTTTCTGATGGCTCTCTTTACGAATGAAGAGGGGGTGGAGGGGTATATATAGCCTCCACACAAAATCCAACCGTTACACACATAATTGAGCAATCTCGGTGAGACCGAAGTGAAAACTCGGTCAGACCGAAAGTTCAAATATAGTGAACGTTGGGGTTTTCGGTGGGACCGAAAATACCATCTCGGTGTGTCCGATATGAGTCAAAGGTAGGAACTTGCCAGAATCGGTGGGACCGAAATCAACAACTCGGATATTCCGAAATGATGACAAACGGTTACAGAAGGTTGGCAGTCCAGTTTCGGTGAGACCGAACTCAGAATCGGATTGACCGAAATATTAGGGTTTGGAAGAATAGCTGAGGTGGTTCATCTCGGTGGGACTGAGTCTGCAGAATCGGTTTGTCCGAGATTACTTATGAGTGTGTTAAGTAGTGAAAGTTGCTGATAGTTGAGGGAGCTAAATCACTAAGCACTTGAGCAACCAGATCATCAACACAACCTCATCCCCTTTTAATAGTATTGGCTTTTCCTATGGACTCAATGTGATCTTTGATCACTAAACCAAAAATGGAGTCTTGAGCTTTTGCCAATGCTAGTCTTAGCATTTTGAGGGGTCCACTTCTTCAGACATTTCCATACCCATATCATCGAACTTCTCTGAAATGATTCTCAGGTAAATATTAGTTCAATGATATATATGTTGTTATTAATTACCAAAACCACCCGGGGATTAGTTGCACTTTCATCAAGAGAGGACGAGAATTATGTAGGGCTACAAAAGCACACCTCAAAGTTCGTAGTTCTCAATCTAAGGATTTCCCAATGTCACCGCGGCCATCCAAAGAGAGTCCCACAATCACCACAACATATCTAAAGGATAGTCAAAGGCAAGCACCAAGAGACTCTCAATCTTCAATCAACAGACAAGAGAGGAAATCACTCATGAAAATATTTTTCTAATCCATGTCCAATAGACTGATGTCACCTTGGTCTCGGGGATTATACTAGATAAAGACAAGTGAGTACATCAATCCAATACATAGAGGAAGGGGAAATATCATGGGATCACCCTAGATTAACATAGCCTATGATCACAACGAAGATCACATTATGGGAGAGAGAATTGACCACATAGCTACTGGTAGAAACCTCAGCCCCGAGGGGGAACTACTCCCGCATCATGGAGGGAGGAAGCAACGTCGATGGAGATGAATCCGGGGGCACTTCCCCGTCTCGGCAGGGTGCCGGCACAGGAATTCTGGTCCCCCGAAGCTTGATGGCGATGGCGGCGGAGATCGGAATTGCGTCTGGAGAAAAAGGGTCCGGAATCAGGGTTTCTGCGACGGGTGTTAAATATATGGCAAAGGGGGGCATCAGCGGAGGCCTGGGGGGGCCCAGGCGCCCCCCGGCGCGGCCAGGAGGGGGGCCGCGCCACCAGGGCGCCTGGAGCCCTGGTGGCCCCCCTCCGGCCCTACTTCGGCCGTGTGGAAGCTTCCGGAACGCTGATTTTATATATAATTTTTCCGGGATTTTTCTGGCAGTTTTCGTGACGGGAAAACCTGAAATACAAAAACAGCAGAAAACATAAACTGGCACTGGGGTGCACTGAGTTAATAGGTTAGTCCAAATATGATCAAAAGTGTATGGAAGTGTATAAATAACATAGCAATATCACACAAAAGAGGGATGGAGCAAGCAGAAATTATAGATACGTTTTGGACGTATCAACAATCAAACTGCATACTTCACGCCTTTGCAAGTTTTCCTCTTTCGAGCATCACTCGGAAGCTCCTCCTCACCTTTACCCGAGTCAGACTCGATGAATTACAATTTATCCATTCAAAACTATATTACTCATTTTCCGACAGGACCGCGGGCAAAGCCTATAGTATGCTCGGGGCTACGCCACACTCGGGGGCTACGCCGCACTCAAGGGCTGTAGCTCATTCGGAATCACATTCTCCTGAGTGGTCGAGTACTTCCCCACCAGTTAGAACCTTCACTTCAACGAGTGCACCGG
Organism: Secale cereale; assembly: GCA_902687465.1. NCBI lineage: Eukaryota > Viridiplantae > Streptophyta > Magnoliopsida > Poales > Poaceae > Secale > Secale cereale. The sequence continues at coordinate 121,529,727 of LR738711.1, forward strand.
ATCTTCCACTTCTATAAGTTGCATGATCAATCAGGCCCTCTGCACGTCATCTTCGTTCGTACTCACAATCAGTTGGCAACCGGTCTTCTTGCACCGCAACCATGATACACCGACCTCGTCACTACATTATCTTCGAAAGCATCCGACTAACTCCTCTGAGGATCATTTTTGCCTATCGGTGGCACATGTCTTCACTTCGACCGCCCAGGGCGTTGTCACTCGGCCGCTCCTCGCGCTTCCACTCGGTCGCCCCGCGAGTCGCGACTTCACTTTGACCACCCCGCGCGTCGTCACTCAGCGCCCCGCGTGCCACCGCTCGGCCTCATGCGTGTTGCCACTCCCTAGGACACACCAATGCTTGATGGCTTCTCGCCCCTCGTTGGTTACCCCAAATGGAAGGTTTGAGATGTAGCGTAACGGCAAGTTTCCCTTGGCAAAGATACCAAGGATCGAATCCCGTGAGACTCCGAGGGTCGACAAGTAGGTGTCAACTGCTAACGGCGCCAGATACTTAGCGGTTGACAGGACCTGCACACAGATACAAATAACTTTGCTCCCAACGAGTACAGAGAGGTTGTCAATCCCTCCGGCCTTGTTGTTTACAAAGGATCAAACACAAGAGATAATAATGATAGGTATGACTGCAACTAGGAAATAAGAACAGGAAGTAAATAGCGGGTGTGATCAGTGATGGTAATATGGACCGGGGTCCCATGATGTTCACTAGTGATGTCTCTCTCCCAAAAGACGATAAAACAGCAAAGCGAGGTAAACAAATTACAGCTGGGCAATTGACAGGATTATGTGCGCAAACCAATGCTAACTATGTTGTAAAGAAAGGTAGAGGCTCAAAAGCATGGGCGGTACGCCAAGGCAAGTAGACCGAAATCCATCTGCATCTACTACTAATCATCCACCTTGAGATATCTATCCAGAACATCTCGCTGGTATTAAGTTGTGAATCCCACCCAAAGTGTAGACTCAAAGCAACAGACAACTGCATTAAAAGAACTTTGCGTAAAGTAAACAATCCTTGCACCCGCAAGTACAAGCACCGTTGTTTTCCCCCTTGTGGCAACAGCACATCCCCTAGACTCATGTTTCTGTCACTCAAACTAGTCATTAAGGGGCATGAACCCACAATCAAGCATAACGTTCCCTCTTGGAGTTACTACCTACCACTCGGCCAAAGCAATAAACAGCAACGGAGAACATGCAAGAATTACTCAAGAACATAAATATAAAAGAGGTGAATCAAATATATTACTCACACACAATCTGAACATAATCTCATAATCCATCGGATCCCAGCAAACTCAGCAAAGCAACAGCATAAAGATTACATATGTGCCTCGATCATGTAGGGCAGCTCACGAGGTCTAAACCATGAAGAACAAAGAGGGGAGGAGAACATCACATAGCTACTGGTCATGGACCCATGGTCCAAGGTGGACTACTCACAACTCATCCGGGAAGCGTCCATGGTGGTGGAGAAGCTCCCGGTGGTGGTTCTCCCCTCCGGCAGGGTGCCGGGAAGAGTTCTCCTGGTGCTCCCGATCTTGGAAGTGCGGCGGCGGCGGAACAGAGGCGAGATCATAAAAAGGGTTCCGTCCTCGAGGGTTTCGGGACGCGAGGAGTATATATGCCAAAGGGGGTCACCAGAAGCGGAGAGGGGGGCCCAGGCGCCCCCCTAGGGCGGCCAGGGGTGGGGCCGCCTGGGCTGCCCCTGGCTCCCCTCTGGCCCCACTTTGGTTTTTCTTGAAGCTCCCGGTACGCTGATTTTTCCTGTATTTTTCCCGGAATTTTTAGGGCACTTTTAATATGGGGGAAACCTGAAATAGAAAAACAGCAGAAAACAGGAACTGGCACTGTGGTGCACTGAGTTAATAGGTTAGTCCAAATATGATCGAAAGTGTATGGAAGTGCATAAATATCATAGCAATATCACACAAAAGAGGCATGGAGCAAGCAGAAATTATAGATACGTTTTGGACGTATCAACATCCCCAAGCTTAATTCCTGCTCGTCCTCGAGTAGGTAAATGATAACAAGCATAATTTCTGTGGTGACATGCTATCAATCATATAAGAACTTTTAAGTAAAGCAATCAAGGCATGTAATTCAATTCAATTCATAACAAGCAAGAGTCTATATTAGCATTGTAACAAGCAACATAAGAACATAAAGGTGCAAGAGCTCTCGCTGTCCGTGACTCGAATGTCTCCAATTGGTGTTTGCGTGCAAGAAAGGGGATAGGGATATATGAGAGAGTAAAACATAGTTTTTATATTGTTGAGAACTTAATCTACTAAAGTTTCACACTTGGTCTTCTTTGGAATCTTATCTTGACTCATCCCCAGACCGTCAGCCAGGTACAAGTCAAAATGATCCACTCCCTTTCGATATTTTGAGCACTCATGCAATGGATGAGCGTAAGCAAGAAAGTCGACACTTAGGATGGCAAAGAGAGAAAAATGATAGAGGGGGAAGACAAAAAAGGTGTGAAAGGCTCACATCAATGTGGACAATCATAGGCGAGAGAAAGCCAAATGATAGATATGATGCGAGGAGTAGGGATTGCCATGCAACGGATGCACATATGAGCTAAGGTAAGCTCTCCAATGGAACTAGTGGGGGTGCATCCAACTTGCTTGCTCAAGAAGACCTAGAGCTCTTTTGAGGAGGCTCATCATTGGAATATACAAGCCAAGTTCTATAGTGTGAAGGTCCCCACATAGCTATATGCATGAATGATAATCTCTATGGAGCACAAGGTATAAGATGGAGTACGAGTGTGGATCTCTCAAAAGAAAATAGTATTGTGCCCCCTTCTCTCTTTTTATTTTTTTCTCTTTTTTTCTATATTTTTTTATTTTTGTGTGGCCTCAATGGTTCTTTCTATTTAACTCTGATTTGTCCTCTTTGGGATCTTTTGATTTTGTCCTCTTTGGGATATTTTCCTCACTTTAGGGGCAACACTCTATATATTACAAGAAGTATAGAAGATCTTTCACACTTTACAAAAGTACTCAACATAAAGAAAATGAAACTATCATGATGTATGCAAATGTATGCCTCTGCCGGTGTAGCAGGATATGCAATGATACTAGCGCGTCATGTAGCAATGATTAGGGCAAGGCCCAACTAGCATGCTGCTCATCGATCAAGCAAAAAGCATGTATGACATGAAGATCAAGTCATGAGAAGATGGATGTTGCATGGCAATGTATCTCGGAAAGGCTATGGAAATGCCTTGATAGGTAGGTATGGTGGCTGTTTTGAGGAAGGATATAATGAGGCTTATGATGACCGAGCATATCGTGCCAAGGATTTGGATGCACCGGCGAAGTATGCGCCAACTCTCGAGGTGAGAAAGGGCAATGCACGGTACCGAAGAGGCTAGAAAAATATGGCTAGGTGGAAGTGTCAACTTTCGAATACTCACATTAGTCCGAAGAACTCATGCACTTATTTTTTTTTTTTGATGAAATGACAGTAGGAGAGGCTCCTACTGTGTTTGTATATAAATATACAGGGTGTTACAAATGGGTTACAGATGGCATTGTAACTACGTGTTCATCCCATCCCATGATCCCCTCATCTCAAGAAGAGGGGGGGAGGGGTGAGGTTCCAGGCGAGTTCAATGTAGTGTCTACTCAAAGAACAGATAAGAGGGAGTGTAGAGAGCTAGGGCAGAGAATTACAATAGGCGATCACAGAAGCCTTTTGAGAGTCTTTTACTCTGTATTGGAGTAGGCTAAAGTCTTCCTTGAAACGTGTCAACCAGGACGTTGTGCTGGGGTTGATCCCTCTGAAATGCTTATTGTTGCGTTCTTTCCAAAGACTCCATGCTGCCGTTAGGAAGATTTCCATGAAGAGGGGTCTCGTGTCCCTCCCATTGGTCTGGTCAATTAGGTCTAGTCTGGAGTCAAACGTGGGCCAATGAACATCAACTTTTTCCCAGCACGTCTTGCTGAATGGGCACGTAAAAATCATGTGGTTAACCGTTTCTTCGGTGTTTTGTCCGCAAAGTAGGCAGTCAAGCACATCCCCAATGTCATAGTGTCTTCTCTTGAGCATTTTTCTTGTATTAAGTCGATCAATTAGCATGAGCCAGCCGAATACTTTAATTCTCATTGTGCATTTGGATCGCCATAAGAGTTGGAAGGTCGGGTGCCGTGGGGTGTGTCTGAAGCAGAATTTGTAATAATCAGTGGCTTTAAAATCAACTGCTCCCCAGGTGTAATACCATACATCAGTGGATGAAGTGGAGGGGCTCAGGTGACTGGATAGGTGTTGTAAATGCTGGACCTCCGCGAGTGCTTCTGGGGATAGAGGCAAGTGAAAGGTATCGCGTAGTGTCGTGTTCTCCAAGAAACCTTTGATGGATATGTCTTCATCTCTGGCAAATGAGTAGGCTCGGGGGTGTGAAGCTTCCAGGACAGTGGGTAGCCACATGTCTTTCCACAAGAGAGCTGTTGTTCCATCGACCACTTGTACGCAAGAAATCCCACGATATTGGGGTGTAAGTTTAAGTATGTCTGTAACATCCCAAATTTTCAATTTGGATGTTTATAAATAGATCATTCATATGCATCCATGATTTATGCATTTTTGCCCCATTTGTATTATTTGATTCTGATCCAAGGAACTTTGAGCAACTCAAGGACCAAAAGAGAGAGTTGGAAGTTTCCCTAAAACCCACTTTTGAAATTTCAAAATTTGGAAATTGGATCAAACTTGGTTCCATAAAAAAAAAGATCATTTCCATTATTCCAAAAATAAAGAGAGAAGATAAAATGACTTCTTCAAAATCAGAGGGAAAATATTGGAATTTGAATTTGGAACCAAAATATATTTGTTGGGTTTTATTTGCAATTTATTTTACTAGTTTAACAAAAATGTTTTTTTTATTTGCATTATAGGCAGGATAAATGTTCACAAGGTCATATATAAGACCATATTATTATGTGAACATTTTTCTTCAGATCTAAATAATATTTCTGATAGGAGCGAACATGGCACTCCAAAAAGTCAGAAGAAAACAATGCCAAAAAATTTTGAATTCAAATTTGACTTTCTTTTGAATTTTTTTTTTTATTAGAAAAATGTTTTTTTATAAAGTTTTTATTTAGCCTCTGAAAAATAGTTCATCATGTAGGATTTATTTTTCTGAATATTTTGATATATATATGTCCTATATTAAAATATTTTTATTTTCTATCTATACATTTTTTTCTCTCTGTCAAAAAAAACAAAAAAAAAAACGAAGCCCAGCAGGCCCATGCCAGCGCCATCTCCTTCTTCCTCCTCATCGTTCATCTACAGAGAGCAACAAAAGGAGTACAGCCATGAACACCTCCACCTCTC
>LR738711.1:121536096-121547540 GCA_902687465.1 Secale cereale
TTTTTAACTTAGTAGTAAATAAAAATTTATTCCTTTGTTGTAGGGTAAAATTGGCTTTATGCAAACATTAAACTTAGAGCCTCCACCAGCTAAATTTGCATATAGAGATATTCTTTTTCTTTATTATTATTTCTATGGTGTGACATTGCCAGCATATTCCATGTGCTGACCTACACGGCTGCAACGTCTCATGTTGCAGAGTTTTCCGACGTGGAGTAAAGGTGCGATAGGTCGTTGTTCTGCACTCAGTTTGCCGTGGAGTTGATGGACTCATTGTTACTTTTGATGCTTCCGCAGTTATTTTATCCAGATGGCCTTTGGCCATATTATTGTAATAATACTCTTTTGAGGATCTCGATGTAATAAAGTGTGTGATTGAACTCTGTTATAATTCATCGAGTACTGTGTGTGTCAGCATACCGATCCAGGGATGACACTTAAGCACAGAGACTCCGATCCATTTGGATCGGGTCGCTACAATGTCACGCCACCAAAAGGATCCCATTGGATCGAGGGCATGAGGGATTTTGCCTTGATAGTATGTATCCCAAATGAGGTGTACCCATGGCACATCAAGCTTGTTGTAAAATTTGTGTAAGAACTTCATGAGGAGAGCTTCGTTTTGGAGTTTGATATTGAGGACCCCTAGGCCTCCATGTTTCTTTGGTTTGCATACCAAATCCCAGGCAGCCAAAGAGTTGCATTTTTCACCATGTTCTGTCATCTTGTTCCAAAGACATTTGCGCCTGATTTTATCCAACATTTCAAGTATTTGAGAGTTGATTTTGAGTGTGCACATGGCATATATGAGAACGGAAGTGACAGTTGCATTCAGCCATGAAAGTCTCCCACCGTATGACATCATGGAAATTGTAGCGGTGAGTCTTCGTTCAGTGTTACACACTAGGGGCATGAGGTCTTGGACTGTGGGTTTCGTCGTACCCATGGGTAATCCGAGGTACGTGAAAGGCATGGTGCCGATCGAGCAGCCAAAGATATTAGCAAGTTCAAGTGCAGAGCTGCCGTCAAGATTAATGGGGATGAGAGTGGACTTGTTAAAATTAATCTTGAGACCAATGGAGGTTGCATAATCGGATAGTATCTGTTTGATCGTTGCCGCTTGTGTGGGACATGCAGGCAGGGCTAGGATCGTGTCATCCGCGTATTGTATAACCGGGTAGTCCGTTTGGCCAGGGCATGGAAAAGGTAGGTTAATTCGTCCCTGTCTGAAGGCTTGGTTGATGGCAGCTTGTAGGAGGTCGGCCGCTAGGACGAATAGAAGGGGGGAAAGGGGATCACCTTGGCGTACGCCGCTCTTACATTGAAACTGTCTGCCTTGCACACCGTTAAGCAGGACAGAAGATCTCCCAGTAGAGAAGATACTTGTGATCCAATTAAGCCATTTCTCGTTGAATCTCATGTGGCGCATGATATTGATCATAGGGTCGTGTCCGATTGTGTCAAACGCCTTTGCAAAATCCAGTTTAAGGAGGATATTTTTTTCTTTTGAGGCCTGGCATTGATGTATATATTGGAAGGCCCAAGCAAGGCAGTCTTGGATGGTTCGACCTTTAAGAAAACCGTATTGATTACGATGAACAAGTGTGGGGATTACCTTTTGAAGGCAATTGGCCAAGAGTTTGGTAATCATTTTCAGGCAGCAGTTAAGGAGTGTTATCGGTCTAAAGTCATTGACTGATTCAGGTAATTGAACTTTGGGGATCAAGGTAATGAGACCATCATTAATGCTTGTAAGATCAAGATCTCCCGCATGGAACTGGGAGCAAAGGGCATAGAAGTCGTACTTGATCACGGGCCAGCAACTTTTGAGGAACGCCCCACTGAATCCATCAGGGCCGGGGGCTCGACCGGCTGGCATTTCTTTAATCACGTCGTCAATCTCCTTGTGTGAGAAGGGTTCGGTGAGATGATCCAGGTTGTTGGAGCGTTGTATAAGTGCAGTCAGATCGAATTTCATCTCAGCAGGTGAGATAGTGCCTAAACGATTCTTATATGCTTGAAAGAGTAGGGCCTCTTTGCTAATGTGATCTTCTACTTGATTGCCTTCCTCATCAGTTAAACAGGCAATGTTATTATGTCGATAACGTTCCGTGGCCACGGCCTGAAAAAAATTCGTGTTTTCATCGCCAAACTTAACCCAACTAATGGTACATCGTTTCTTCCAATATAGTTTCTGGTACTATAGCAGGCGCAGAGTGTGTTTCTTGAGGATGGTGCGGAAGTTAAATTCCGGGGTAGAAAGAGGTCTCTTGTTCTCAAGTTCATCCAGATGTGCTAAAAAGTTATTGCAGTTGTCAATGGCAATCTTTAGGCGCGAACTGTTTTTGCTCCAAGTCTTGAGAGCATGTCTGAGTCTTTTGAGTTTATAGCAAAGTATAGATGCATCGTTCGTCAGATAAACTGGTTTACTCCAAGAGGTTCGTACCACATCCAAGAATCCAGGGTGTAAGATCCAATACGATTCGAATCTGAAGATTTTGCTGCGAGGTATGTTGGTTTCAATAGTAACAATGCAAGGGGTGTGATCAGATGTAGGTTTACCGAGGGGTTTTACCAATGTGTTGGGGTATATCTGGGTCCAGTGTAATGACGTGAAGAACCAGTCTAACTGAACCAGAAGCGGATCAACTTGCATATTACTCCAAGTGTATGTGCGGCCCTTTACCGGGAGTTCTATAAGGTTTTGCGTGCGGATAATATCGTTGAACGTAAACATGTCCTGAGTATTACCTCCCGGTTTGTTACGATTGTCCGGAGCACGAATATAGTTAAAGTCACCAACCAAAAGCCAGTCTTGTGTCGCTGGTATATCCAGGTCATATAGCCAATTAGTGTAAGTCGTGCGATCGTCTCCAGTACACGGCCCATAAATATTCGCTAGCGTCCAGGTTTGTTGGGATTGTGTGCTAGTGAAATTGATAACTAGCACAAATGGTTCTGAAGATAGAACAGAGCCCATAAACATCGAGCTCTTCCAAATCGTAACAATGCCACCCGAAGCACCACGCGAAGGTACGAAAGCAAAATGATCGAATTGGCGTGGACAGCAAGAATTGATAAAAGCCAAATCGAACGAGGTTTTTTTGGTTTCTTGCAAACAAACGATTGCGCATCCGCTAGAAAGGATCGCATTGTGAAGCGCTAAGTGTTTGGACTCGGCATTAAGACCTCGAATGTTCCAAGAGAGGACATTCCACGATTGCAAAAGAGACATAATAAAACCGCTTACAGATTAAGCAGAGGAGGGGCTTCATCAGCTACGGCTTCAGAAACTTCAGTCTGTTGCATGTCAGGTGTGGGTTCAGCCGGCGCTGGAGGTGCAAGGAGGGCCTCTTCAGTCAAATCTTCTGCTGGGATAGCGCATCTGTAAATTCCAATGTCTTGCAGTGTTGAGATTGGTGTTGGCGGAGGGATGTCGTCAGAGTCCTGCCTGGAGTGAATAGTTGAAGAGGAGCCTATTGCAGGTACGATTCTGGGCTTAACTTTGGACATGATCTTGCGGCTGCCAGAAGGCATGTGCACTTTAAAGCCCTTATATTTAGTAGAGCGAGTGCTGCGACGAACCTCTGTAGTGGAGATGGGCACCATAGGAGCTTTCGTGCGGCGGCCACGGGTTGCCACTGGAGGCTGCACTTCCAGAGTTTCAGTGTAGTTCTCAGCCTGAGATATGATAGCTAGGTCTGAAGGTGTAGGAGCCGAGTCCATCAGGTGAGTGACAGAGTCTGTAGAATCATGTTGTATAGCATTCACATCCGTAGTGTCGGGCGTCAGGTTGGGGGGGGCATCAGCAGCATGTTGAGGGGATTGGGGATTGTCCTCCACTGGCAATTCTTGGATGACCACAGAAGAGGGAGGCGTGTTGTCAAAGCAGATGAGGTTGCTGTCAGCAGAGGTTGCCACGGTCACAGGCACTTCCATACTTGCAGGTCGAATGCCAAAAGCAGATCTCCATGGTCCAATAGAAGCAAGTGCAGGTCTGAGGGCATCAAATATGATAGTATTCAGTCTCTGTCTGGGGACTGGGTTGTCAATCAACAGAGATAGCAGATCCGAGCCCTGTGAGGACAGTCCAAACTGTAATCCGCGATCGTGCAGAACAACTGAAATAGAAAGTGATTCAGTTGGCATTGGGTGTTCCAAGGTTGCAGGGTGGGGCTGAGGCACAATGATCATTGTAGAATTGTCTGAACTAGCGCCATCATCAGAAATAGAGAAGGAGTCATTCCAAGCCTATGTGGGGCAATCCATGAGATTGTTTTCAGGTACGAGTCCATCTTGGAATGTCAGGCCCTGGGCTGCAAGCCACGCTTGATAGTTGACCAGGTGCGGTGGCAATGGAGGAAGCGGCGGAGTTGGCGGTTGCGGCCAGGCACCCCAACCAGCGTTGGCATTGTTGTGGGCATCAGGATTGGCATCAGCGTGAGGGCCAACAGGAGCTGTGTTCTGAACCAGCCAGTTGTGTACCTGTTGCTGGTAAAGCTGCTCGGCGGTGAGTTCAGGGCCGAATTGTGGGTGAGGATTACCATCAGGCGGCGGCGGTTCCTCGCCAGCAGGCAAGACCTCAGGCAGCAGTCCATTCCAGTCATTGCTGCGGAGGATCGTAACCTGAACCGTCCAACAGTCTCTTGCTCCTCCAAGCTGCCAGACAACAAAACTCTTTGGGATTAGGCGCAGGCGGAGCACGCGTGCTTTGATCATCATGAAGCGTCTGTCCTGGCGGGGATTATACCAGTGCACAAGAGATCCATATCCACCCAGAGCTTTGGTGATGTAGTAGTTAGTCTGGTAGTCATAGGGGAAACCAAAGAACATCAACCAAACCTCTGGTCCAAAGGACGTCGTACGTCGATTCAAGGCTTCATTATGTGGTACAAATGTGATGAGTAGATCTTCATCTTCAAGCTCAATGGGGGTGTTGACAGCAGTATCCCTCATAAAAGAGTCCACGAATCCAAAAATCCCAATACCGAAAGGATGGTCGCTAGCTTCAGTGGTAAAGAGTTGAGAGGCATGAAGCTGACCTATAATGGCATTGCGGATGGAGGCACGGCGGTGGAGGGGGACGTATTCGCTCGCCTCGGCGATTGCCAAGAAATCGTGGTTGAGCGGTGGGATTGGCCCCACGATCATGCCACTGCGAACCACGCGGTCCGCCGGCCCCGGCTCAACAGCAAAGCCCGGGGGGAGGAACGGGACGGGGTTCAGGGGGTAGTTCGCCATGGTCGAGATGGAGGTGAGGGAGTGGGGTGGATCCTGGTCAGTGTGCGGTAATGGCGATGGGACTGGGCAGGAGCGCTGCGGTAGTGGCGATGGGACTGGGCAGGAGCGCGGCGGTTGGAGAACCGAGGTGGAAGGTGGAGCGTGAGGGGTAGGAGTGAAAATCACCGGCGATTTGGGAATCCATTTCCACCTTTGGGCGCGGATGCGTTTGCGGCAGGATCGTGCCACGTGGCCATAGTATGCACAGGCAGTGCATCGGACGGTGGCTCTGGGGTGTATACGCGGGGTAATAGCGGGTAGAGGGGGGGCAGGAGAATGAGTTGCCTTGGTGGTGATGATATTCTCCAAAACCGTCTCATTGATTAAAGGGGACTTACCAGATTTGGGGCAAAATATTGCCTTGTGATCAGGTGCGGAGCAATTGATGCAAATCAGCCTCGCATGGCAAGCTATTTTGTTGTGACCCCATTGGAGGCAGCGGGAGCAAAGTGAGGCCCAATTGGTGGAGAGGTTGATGATATCCTGCATCGTGTACTGGGCTTGGGCCAAATCCGCCTTGTGCTTGGCCTGTAGAGAAGGGGGCCAAAAAACATATTCGGGAGCGTATTTGAAAGCCGATCGGAGGAAACATCGCGGCAAGGGCGGGTAGGGAGTATTCAGGGGGCAATTAAATTCACCCAGCCGGAGGAAATTTGGTGATTGTTTGTCCTCTAATTCAGCCTCAGCAATAAATAGCTCCATTAAAGCGATATGATCAAATTTCTCCGAGTAAAAGTGCGCAGGGTGGTGGCGCAAAATGATCGTTTGGAATTGATGCAGAAGATCCCAAATGAGCATGATCATACATGTGTTCTTGAGGAATAGATGGTGCACGCATAGTTGATGAAGTGGCCTCAACAGCATTTTTATTGGAGAAGTCCATATGTGATTGTGGCGAGGAGATCATTTCCACTCTATTAGACCTGGTATAGTTTTCATCATATGAAAATGCCGCAATAGGGTTGATAGCCACACGTCGGCGCGCCAAAATATCAGAAAGAACTACATCTGCATGCCAACCCGTATTGTGGGATAGAACCTTGGGAGAATTCCTTTTATATAGATGAAAATGGCATATGAAATCCGGCCAAATACGATCTTTGAGTCTGTAGATGAAATGCCCCACTTTGTTGTTTGCCACAGAAAACCGAAAAGAATGAGGGCTGATTTGGAGTACATTGAAGCCAGTACTCAGGCCACCAATGCAACATTGGAGAGCAATGCCCGCAGATTCCACCGTTAGGGGGAAGGAAGCAGAGGAGAAAGATACCACCAAAAAGAACTCCTTGAGGTCACGAGAGGGCGAAAAATGGACCGTAGAACCAAAAATTCTTCTCACCTAATCGGCCAGGGCTAAACCTGGTGCAAAATCCCAGTGGAGGAGGCCTTCCATGGTAGATTAGATGGCTAGAGATCGCCATTGTAGGTGGGTAGCAGGTGGAGGGGGAGGAGAGGAGAGGAGGTGGGAGGAGGAGGTGGGAGAGCCATACTCTCAATCTAATTAGGAGGTTCACAAAGAGACAAGTACCCCGAGGAGGAGTGTATGGGGGTTTGGTTATCCTTGCGCATCCTCGACTCATGGTACGTGAGTGTACTCTAATATTCGATCCCTCCAAAGATTAGTGATCCATTTAGTAGCTAAAGTTCTCAACTATTTTGTAGGTTTTCGAAAATAAACATAGATTGCCCAAAATACGACATCTATCACTAATAGGCTAAAGCTCTTGACACCAAAAGTTCAGACATTACTCATGGCAATACCTCAAAACTATTGCAAGTTACTACTAAAATTAAATAGCAACCTCAATTACCTACTTTAAGTTAAGACACACAACTCAGTGCAACAGGAAAAACTCTACTAACAAGATAAACATGAAGACTCAAGAGAGTTCAGCAACCAACTAAACAAAAGCTCTTTAAAAAGAAAAGCATGAAAACTAAGAGCTAAACATGACAGCAGCTATGGAAAGACAAAGAACATACACAGCAAAGATAAGCATGAAAATCCTATGTTGTTTTCTAGGTTGAAGTTGACTCAATGATAGCACCAACGGTGCGAAGAAAAGGACGTCCCAAAATAATTGGACATGAAGGTTCACATTCAATATCCATAATAGTAAAATCAATGGGAACATAATTGTCATTGACAATGATAAGAACATCGTCGATCTTCCCCAGAGGTTTCTTTATGGAAGAATCAACAAGTCGAACACCAAAAGAACAAGGATCAAAAGGTTTCAATTTAAGCATATCATACATTCTTTTGGGCATAACGGAGGTACTAGCTCCAACATCACATAAAGCATAGCAAGAGAAGTTATTCAACTTAATTTTAATCATAGGATCCCAACCATCTTCTAGCTTTCTAGGTATGGAGGCTTCTACCCTAAGCTTCTCCTCCCTAGCTTTGATGAGAGCATTAGTGATATGCTCCGTGAAGGCAAGATTAAGTGTGCTAGTGTGGGGATCTCTAGACATCTTGTGAAGAAAACTAATAACTTCAGAAAGGGTGCAATTATCAAAATCAAGGTCACTACTATCAAGTAAAGTGGTAGTGGTGTCCTTTAGGCTCACTTGTTTGGTAGCTTCTATGGTCATAGGAGTTTCTTCTACGGTTGAGGTCATAGCATCACCATTAATAGGTCCAATGGGACTAGGAGTGCATTGGGTGCTAAGAGTTTGGATATTCTCAACAACTTGGATAGTAGCAACAGTGTGGTGGGTAGGAAGGCTCTTAATTCTATCTTCTTCCTCCTTTTCTCTAGCCCATCTCTCTTTAAGTTTACCCATCATCCTAATGTTTTCATTAATTTGCACTTGAATAGCATTCATAGGAGTGGTCTTCCTCTCCTCAAGAGGAGAAGTTCTAATTTTAAGCAACTCTACCTCATGGGCTAAATTGTCTACCTTCGAAGAGAGATTATCTAGTTTGTTTAGTTTTTCTTCTACACTCTTATTGAAGGCTTTTTGGGTAGTGATGAAGTCTTTAAGCATAATCTCTAGTTCAGAAGTGGAGTTCTTGGTGCTAGGATAAGCATTGTTGTTCCCATAGGAATTAGAGGGGAACGGTCTAGGGTTGCTACCAAAATTACTCCTATAAGCATTGTTATTGAAATTGTTTCTAGAGATAAAGTTCACATCTACTTGATCTTGAGCAATCAAAGAATTTAAAGGAACATCATGAGGATCAATAGAAGATTGCTTGGAAAGTATAGACATGATCAAGTCAACTTTTTCATTTAGGGAGGAAATCTCCTCGACAGAGTTTACCTTGCTACATGTTGGAGCGCGTTCGGTGTGCCATTGGGAATAATTGGTCATCATCTCATCGAGAAGCCTTGTGGCAGCACCAAGTGTAGTTGACATAAAGGTTCCTCCCGCGGCCGAATCCAACAAGTTCCGCGAGGTAAAGTTCAAGCCTGCATAAAAAGTTTGGATAACCATCCAAGTAGTCAAACCATGAGTAGGGCAGTTGTTGACAAGAGATTTCATGCGTTCCCAAGCTTGGGCAACGTGTTCATTATCCAATTGTTTAAAATTCATTATGTTACTCCTTAGTTGGATAATTTTATCAAAGGGATAGTACTTCCCAATAAAGGCATCCTTGCACTTGTCCCAAGAATCTATACTATTCCTAGGCAAGGGTTGAAACCAAATTTTAGCTCCTCCTCTCAAGGAGAAAGGAGAAAGCTTAAGCTTAACAATATCACCATCTATTTCTGTGTACTTTTGCATATCACAGAGTTCAACAAAATTATTTAAGTGTAAAGCAACATCATCTCCAACACCGGAGAATTGATCTTTCATAACTAGGTTCAGTAAAGCAGGTTTAATTTCATAAGAAGGTGCTGAAGTGGAGGGTGTAGTAATAGGTGTGCAGATAAAGTCATCGTTGTTATGACTAGTGAAGTCACACAACTTGGTGTTCTCGGTGGAACCCATAGCAGCAGCAAGCAAGATAACTATTTTTGTGATTTTTGGTAAAGGACACTAAAGCAAAAACTGAAGGTAAACTAACAAGACTAAAAAGCAAAGGTAAAAGATAGCGTGCAACTCCCCTATCTTGAAAAGTGGAGTCCCCGGCAACGGCGCTAGAAACTTTTGCTTGATGGCTTCTCGCCCCTCGTTGGTTACTCCAAGTGGAAGGTTTGAGATGTAGCGTAACGGCAAGTTTCCCTTGGCAAAGATACCAAGGATCGAATCCCGTGAGACTCCGAGGGTCGACAAGTAGGTGTCAACTGCTAACGGCGCCAAATACTTAGCGGTTGACAGGACCTGCACACAGATACAAATAACTTTGCTCCCAACGAGTACAGAGAGGTTGTCAATCCCTCCGGCCTTGTCGTTTACAAAGGATCAAACACAAGAGATAATAATGATAGGTATGACTGCAACTAGGAAATAAGAACAGGAAGTAAATAGCGGGTGTGATCAGTGATGGTAATATGGACCGGGGTCCCATGATGTTCACTAGTGATGTCTCTCTCCCAAAAGACGATAAAACAGCAAAGCGAGGTAAACAAATTACAGCTGGGCAATTGACAGGATTATGTGCGCAAACCAATGCTAACTATGCTGTAAAGAAAGGTAGAGGCTCAAAAGCATGGGCGGTACGCCAAGGCAAGTAGACCGAAATCCATCTGCATCTACTACTAATCATCCACCTTGAGATATCTATCCAGAACATCTCGCTGGTATTAAGTTGTGAATCCCACCCAAAGTGTAGACTCAAAACAACAGACAACTGCATTAAAAGAACTTTGCGTAAAGTAAACAATCCTTGCACCCGCAAGTACAAGCACCGTTGTTTTCCCCCTTGTGGCAACAGCACATCCCCTAGACTCATGTTTCTGTCACTCAAGCTAGTCATCAGGGGGCATGAACCCACAATCAAGCATAACGTTCCCTCTTGGAGTTACTACCTACTACTCGGCCAAAGCAATAAACAGCAACGGAGAACATGCAAGAATTACTCAAGAACATAAATATAAAAGAGGTGAATCAAATATATTACTCACACACAATCTGAACATAATCTCATAATCCATCGGATCCCAGCAAACTCAGCAAAGCAACAGCATAAAGATTACATATGTGCCTCGATCATGTAGGGCAGCTCACGAGGTCTAAACCATGAAGAACAAAGAGGGGAGGAGAACATCACATAGCTACTGGTCATGGACCCATGGTCCAAGGTGGACTACTCACGACTCATCCGGGAAGCGTCCATGGTGGTGGAGAAGCTCCCGGTGGTGGTTCTCCCCTCCGGCAGGGTGCCGGGAAGAGTTCTCCTGGTGCTCCCGATCTTGGAAGCGCGGCGGCGGCGGAACATAGGCGAGATCATAAAAAAAGGGTTCCGTCCTCAAGGGTTTCGGGACGCGAGGAGTATATATGCCAAAGGGGGTCACCAGAAGCGGAGAGGGGGGGCCCAGGCGCCCCCCTAGGGCGGCCAGGGGTGGGGCCGCCTGGGCTGGCCCTGGCTCCCCTCTGGCCCCACTTTGGTTTTTCTTGAAGCTCCCGGTACGCTGATTTTTCCTGTATTTTTGCCGGAATTTTTAGGGCACTTTTAATATGGGGGAAACCTGAAATAGAAAAACAGCAGAAAACAGGAACTGGCACTGTGGTGCACTGAGTTAATAGGTTAGTCCAAATATGATCAAAAGTGTATGGAAGTGCATAAATATCATAGCAATATCACACAAAAGAGGCATGGAGCAAGCAGAAATTATAGATACGTTTTGGACGTATCAGCCAACATCACTCTAACCGCCCCGCGCGTCATCACTTGGCTGCCCTGCGAGTCGCCATTCGGTTGTGCACATCTTCTCCATTCGGCCGCTCCATGCGACGCCACTCCGCCGCCCCACGCGTCGCCCTCGGTTGTGCACGTCCTCACCACTCGGCTGCCCAACGCATCGCCATTCGGTTGGTCACCTCTTCGCTACTCGGTCGCCCCGCGCGTCGCTACTCCGTGGAGCACGTCTTCACTTCAACCGCCATGCGCGTCACCACTCCCTAGGACACGCCAACATCACTCTGACCGCCCCGCGCGTCGTCACATGGCCACCCTGGGAGTCGCCATTCGGTTGTGCACATCTCCATTCGGCCGCTCCGTGCGTCGCCACTCCGCCGCCCCACGCGTCGCCCTCGGTTGTGCACGTCCT
>LR738711.1:121548015-121559034 GCA_902687465.1 Secale cereale
CGCCACTCGGTTACACACTTCCTCACCACTCGACTGCCCCGCGCATCGCCATTCGGTTGTGCACGTCTTCTGCATTCAGCCGCTCCGCATGCCGTCGCTCGATTGGGCACGTCCTCACCACTCGGCCGCCCCGCACGTCGCCACTCGGTTGTGCACGTCTTCTCCATTCGACCGCCCCGCGCGTCGCCACTCGGTTGTGCACGTCTTCACCACTCGGTCGCCCCGCGCGTCGCCACTTGGTTGTGTACGTCTTCACCACTCGTCTACCCCGCGTGTCGTCACTCGGTTGTACACGTCCTCGCCCCTCGACCGCCCTGAGCGTCACCATCAGTTGGACATGTCTTCACCACTACATCCAGATCAGTCCGATTGATTCAGTTCTAGACTAAGCTTATTTACCATGCCAAGTGCGTGAAGATCCATCCGATTGACTCAATTTCAGACTAAAATATATTTACCGTGCCGACTGGATGGAGGTTCGCTAGAAATTTAAACCCTCTGCCAGACTCATCCAGTCCGACAAAGGCTCGGGGGCTACACCCACTGGGTGCACTCAGCGTGCCCCCATGGGAAGAGAAGCCAAAAAGAAACATTTTGCTCGATCAAGACTAATACCAGATCCTCAAGTACTACTCGACATTCGAGTCGGAGAGGAACAAGTTCGATCAATACCAACTAAGAAGATTTTTAGTTCTCTCAGACCCCCGCCGATTGCCCGCAGTCGACGGCGGTCTCGGGGACTACACCCAGTGGGTGCACTCAGCGTGCCCCCACTGGAGTAATCTTCACTCGGTATGGCCTGACCGTTCCAAGTGAAGAACAAAAGCAAAAAAGTTCTAAGGCTCCTGTCGGGGAAACTGATCCACGAACACCTATGGGACCGGTGGGCCGAGTCCCTTTCGGTTTGGCGGGGGCGGAGATCGCACGAAGAGCAGGTCGAGGCGAAGCACACGAGCAGTTTACCTAGGTTCGGGCCGCACGGATGCGTAAAACCCTACTCCTGCTTTGTGGTTTGTATTGAGTTCTTGCTCGGGAGCGCTGAGAGCTACAGTACACTTCAGCTGCTAACGAGACCGAGCGTGGAAGAGTCCGTCTGCTTCGAACCCCCCCCCCCTACGTTGCGCATGGGCCTCCTTTTATATGCTCAAGGGGTCACCGACAGGTGGCAACGCAGATGAGGGTAAAAATGGAAATGTGTTGCGGTTGGTACAGCTACTTGTACAGTGCATCATACCTAACCCTCACGGCAGGGGACAAGGGCATTAAATTCCCATCGGCATCGCCCAAACAGTGCGAAAAGGGGCCGTCAGTTGCGCCACCGCTTGCCACGATGGCAACCTTGTCAGCGCCGCTTGCCACCACGTACCGCTGGCTGCACAGCCTCCCGCCACATACGCCTGGAAGGGTCCCAGAGCGACAGGTTGGTGGATGTGCTGGAGCGCGGGTACATAGTGGAAGCTTGTCGCGGCAAGCGCCTTGCCGCGGTCGCTGTCTTGCCGCGTCCGGGAGCTTGCCGCTCACCGGGCCTTGCCGGGACGCGTGGCGCGTCGCGGCAAGTTCCTTGAGATGCCTTGGTTGGTCTTCCCGGCAAGCTCCTCTTGCCGGGGTCTTGTCTTCTTGGCTTAAATACTTTGTTCTTGAATGGCTCCAAGGGAATCACGGAGGACCTTGGCGGTCACCCGGCAAGCCTTGCCGCGGGACGCTGCGACTGCCCGTGCACAAGTTCGGGATACTAAGGGTGCCCCTACTTTAGTACACCGACAGGAGCCCCAGGGCCTGGGCCATACACGGTGCCGAGCGTTGTTGGGCCAGGCCCAAAACAGGGCACGGGCACGCGCGGCCTGGGTTGCGCCGTATCTTACTCCGTATCCACCGCGCCCTCCCCGAACGGCACGCGTTGATTGCGGCGTCGTGGGAGAGATCGTGGGTGGTTTCTTTATTCGGAAAAGGCGGAACGTCCGCCCCCTCCCTCTTTATAAGCAGGGGAAACAGGGGTCGTTCGCCCATCCGCCCGTTGCTACTCCAACCTTGAAATACTCCGTCGCTCCCCTTCTTCCCAGAGCTGAAAGAGAGCAGCGCTCCGCCCCCCCATCGCCACTAGCACCACCAACGCCGTCGACCTCCCTCACCACTTCCGCAATGGCTTCGAAAACCGACAAGGGGAAGGGAGCGAAGTCGGCCGAGGCGCAGCGGCTCGCGGCGCTGCGAAAGGAGCGGGCTGTCTTCCCCCCAAGCTTGTCGCGAGGGAGCTGAGGGAGAACTACTACCTCTTCTGGTCGGGGAGACGCGGGCGCACCCGCGCACGAAGGTACTTCCAGCCGTCGCTTGGGAAATGGCTCCAACTAGATATCCCTTCTTCGCCTTATTCTTCTACTGCGGGCTCTGCCCGCCCTTCTCTGAATTTTTCTATGACATTATGAACACCTACGGGCTCCGCCTCCTTGACTTCACCCCCAACGCCGTTCTAACCATGGCAGTTTTCGCACATCTCTGCGAAAACTTTGTCGGAGTCTACCCAAATGTAGCCCTTTTTCGCCACTTCTTTATGCCCCGAGTTGAGAGAGGAGAGCCTTTATCCGGCGGAGTCTCCTGGATCTCGAGGGCCCACAAGAAGGAAGCTTATCTGGAGGGAGAGCTCCGCGGCAAGTGGGAGGAGTGGAGAGCGAACTGGTGCTGGATTGTCGAGGAGAACCCGCAGCCATTTACCGCCTGGCGCCGAGCCCCAGTAGTGCGCGGCAAAGATTGGAGTAACGTGGCCCCGGAAGACGACAGGCTGAAGATTGCCGTCGCCCGATCCTACGCCTCAGGCTTGCCGGGCTCACTGTAGGCGCTGTCGGCGCAGATTTCCTTCGCCGCCGCATCGCCCCCCTGCAGGAGAGGAAGAGACCCGCCTGGGAGTTCGAGAATGCGGCGGACATCATGAGGCTGCGCCCGGGCCTCAACTTCAACTTCACTGTCCTGGAGCTCAACGCGATGCTCCAGGAGCTGTTCAAGTATGACCCTCAACATCCCGAAGTGTTCAGGTTGCTGTAGGGTGTCGTTCCGCTGTGCAATAACTCCGCGCTCAGCCGCATTCGCGCAATGATGCCGCTGTGCGACTCGCATGGGATTGACCCAACTTGGCAAGAGCCTGCAGATGACGCCGTGCAGGCATTCTTCGACAGCTTGGAAGAAGTGCTGATTCGCTCCGACGAGAAGAAAGGCCTCACCCGCGACACCACCGATACGGAGCTGGCGCGCATCGCCACTAGGCTGGAAGAGGCGGCGGCAGCCGCAGCCGCGGGCGAGTTCGGATTCACCGTGGAGGAGGCGGAGGCAGCAAAGGCGGCAAGCCTTGCCGAGCGAGATGAATTTGCCGGCGGGGGAGAGCTTGCCGGGCATGACGCCGAGTCGAGCGAGCCCACCGAGCAGGGCGTCGAGTCGAGCGAGCCCGCCGAGGATACGAGCGGCTCGCTGGAGATCGACTCCTCTTCCTCCTCATCTTCGGACATCTCGCCGCAAGCAGAGCCCCCAGCTCCACCAAGAAGGCGTCTCCGCAAGGCCAGGGACGTAGCGGAGGGGCAGACGAGTCGACAGCTGCCGCGCCGCGTGACACGCTCCACCGCGGCAAGCGCTGTTGCCGCGGGAGCCCCTCGCGCTGCTGCGGCAACTGGAGCGGGGTCTTCCCGGACCGCCGCTTCTGCTCCTGCCGCTCCCCACGCCACGGCGGCAGCCGGAGCGGGGTCGTCTCAGACCATCGCCACTGCTCCCGTGAAGCGGCCAAGGGAGCCTACTCCTCCGCCTCCTCGCGCCAGGCGTGAGCCGGACTTCGACTTCTCCGCGCTCAGCTCAGACGAGGAAGAAGAAGAGTAAGATCTTTGTTGTTCTTGTATTTCCTCAATTTTTTGTTGTTTTGTCTTGTATCTCATTTTCCTTACTCTGAACTTATTCCTTTTCAGGACCCTGGCCCAGAGAGCGGCAAAGAGAGCCAAGGTCCTAGCGAGGAGAGAGTAGGTGATCATTGTCGAGGATGAACCCACCGAGATCATCTTGCCGGACCCGGTAACTAATCTTCAGAGCAGCTCCCAGCGCAGCCCCCAGCGTAAGTGTATGGTTCACTTTCCGCTGTTAGGAGCGCGTGGGTGCTCTTTCTTTGCTGACATTTGTTTGTTGATTTGTGTAGGAGCAGAGCAGCCCCACCAGGAGCGCCCGGAGACCGCCCCTGACGTGCCATCTGCTTCAACTACGCCGCCAAGGGGGAGTTCTCCGGCAAGGGAGAGTCCTCCAGCGAGGGGGAGCTCTCCGGCAAGGGGGAGTTCTCCGGCAAGGGAGAGTCCTCCGGCAAGGGGGAGCTCTCCGGCGAGGGACAGCACCAGCGGCCCTCCGCCGGCGGAGACTATGACTGCGCCGCCAAGGGAAAGCTCTCCGGCAAGGGAGCCTGCCGAGGAGCCGGCTCGCGCAGGTAATCCTCTCGCTTCAAACTTCCCTTGGGCTTTTCTTCTTCTTTTGATCTTCTTTTTGGATATTTGCTTGACTTATTTTCCTTTTCCGGCTGTCAGATCCATCTGCTGCTGAGCCGATGGAGACTGAGGTTGTTGCTGACGACGCCGCTGCCACCAAAGAAGCAGCCGGCGCTGACGATCCCGCCGGCGCAGAGGCCGCCAAGGCTGCCCCCGCAGCAGCTGGCGAGGGGTCTGGCGATCGCACTGACGGCCCTGAGGTCGCAGGAGCGCCAGGCGCTACGCCGACCGCCGAGCCCTCCGCCGTTGCCGCTGCGCCAGGCTCCGAAGAGCCCCAGCCAGGCGCCTTCTTGAAGGTCGGCGATGGCGTCTTCATCAAACTCCCCTGGGCGTCAAGCTCCAGGGCGCCGGTTGAAGGAGAAAGCTTTGACGGAGAGGTGCTCACCTCCGCTGGGCTGACGCTGGTCGACGCGCCGAGCAGCAGCGGCGAGCCTGAGGAGGAGCGGCTGCTGCGTAAGCTGTTGTCGCTCTACCGTGCTCGGCAAGCCAAGCTGGAGTCCCGCGAGGCGCTTGCCGCGAAGGCGGGAGCTGACATTGAGAAGCGCGCGGAGGAGCTCCGGGCCCTCAACCAGGCAGCTCTCCGGTCGCTGGCAGAGGAGTGGGAGCAACTTGCTGAGGAGCAGCAGGCCTTCTTCCTCGAGAAGGCCGACGTCGAAGAACAGCAGCGGCTTGCCGCTGAGAAGCTGTCCGCGCGGGAGGGCGAGCTGGCGCAGCGGAAAGTCAATCTTGACAGCCACGAGGAGGAGCTTGCCGCGCGCGCGCGACCACTTGGCGGAGCCCTCAAGCAAGCAGAGGACGCTGACGCAGCTGCCGAGGTCACCAAGAAGGAGTTGGAGACGAAGGTGGCGCAGCTCGAGGCCGATCTCAAGGCGAGAGGTGAAGAGATCGCCGCGCTCAAGCATGAGCGGGAGAAGGACGCCCACAGCAACTCGGAGCTATAGGTTCGCCTCGCCGAGAAGGGCAAGGAGCTTGCTGCCGCCAAGGACTCCAACGCGGATCTTGAGTTGAAGCTGACCACTTTGACCAAGACGCTAGACGGTGCCAGGGAGCGGGAGGCGGCCTTGAAGGAGGAGATCAAGGCCGAGAAGGCGCTGTTGGCGAGTACTGCTGTCGCCTAGAACACCTTTAGGGAGACTGTGGAGCACTGGACGGAGGGTCTCGTCAATGTTGTCGCAGATATCGACAGGGAGCTGGCGCAGCTGGGGGCGGAGTATCTCGGGTATTCCTCCGATGAGAACCTCCACCCCAGCGCCAAGCTCACCCTGTTCTTCAAAGGCGTGGCGACGGCCCTCCAGCGACTCCGGGAGAGGATCCCAAAGCAGCTGGCGGACGAGTCGCGCAAGCTCTGCGCGGGAGCCCTTCAAAAGGTGTTGGTGAAGGTGGCCTTCTACAACCCGGGCCTCAACCTCACCAACGTCCTCAAGTCCCTGCCGCCGGATGCTGATCTGGAGGCGCTCAAGGCCCTTGTCGCACCCATTGTGGACAAGGTGAGCAGGATCAAGAGGGTCGAGGGCGATCGCGCAGATTAGGCCGCCCGTTTTCTTCTTTCCTTGTCGCTGCTAGTCATGTTTATGAGAACAATCCGTTAGAGCTGCGACAAGCTATCTTGTAATATGACTCTATTTTGGGTAGTGATTGCAATGTTATTTCCTTTACTTGATCCCTTCCTTTGTATGTTTTTGCCCTACGCTTTTAGGGAACTTGCCGGCGTAGGCACCTTAGCCGCGAGCGCTGAGTGCGGGACGTCAGCAGCCTGCTGGCGGTGCCGTTACCGACAAGAAACCTTGTCGCAACTAGTCGCAGCTCACTTAAGTTGTTGAGCGAACTCAAAACAAAGTTGTTGAGCGGACTCGAAACAAAGTTGTTGAGCTGGCTCGAAACAAAGTTAAAGGCGCAACTAGCTACGAGTTGGTTCCTCCGCGCACAGGTTTTCCATACAAAGCATGGTCGTTCAAGGAAGATAACTCAAAAATTTAAAAAATATGATTGCTCAAGCTTTGGCAACTTAGCTTTTCTGTTGTTTGCTTCCCGGCAAGGCGAAACTTTCTTGAACGACGCCTGGCCCATACCACTATCTTCTCCTCCCCCCCCCCCCCCCCCCCCCCCGGCAAACTTGTGGGCGAGGGAACCTTCCTTTGCTTGAGAAAAAGAAAGAAGAGAAAATAAAGATATGGAGCCTTACGGCTCGTTATTGCTTACCGGGGGTAGGTGCTGCACAAAGTGTCAGATAACACATGCAAAAAATAGAAAGCATGAAATTGACAAGATGTGCGGAGCACACGAGCTTTACTTATGCACGGGGTCTGCGCCCGGCTTTGTACAAAGGATTACATGCAACAGTGGCAAGACTTGTACAAAAGGTGGTTGCCGGAACGGGTTCCGGCAACCGCACCTTACGGGTAAAACTTACGAAGATGCTCGATGTTCCTAAAGTTGCTCACCGGAAAGCCATCTTCGGTCTCAAGGCGGACAGCGCCAGGCCTAGTGACTCGTTTCACCCGGTAAGGGCATTCCCACTTCGGCGTCAACTTGTTGGAATTCTTGGCGGACTGAACGCGCCGAAGAATAAGGTCGCCTTCCTCGAGACTTCTGGTGTTAACTTTGCGGCTATGGTAGCGGCGCAAAGCTTGCTGGTAGCGAGCAGCTCGTACAGCAGCCTGAAGACGGTCTTCCTCAAGGAGCAGCGCGTCATCTTGTCGCAACTGCTCTTGCTCGAGTTCATCATAAGCGAGCACTCGAGGCGACTCGTATACGAGCTTCGTGGGGAGAACTGCCTCTGCTCCATAGACTAGAGCGAAAGGTGTCTGTCCAGTGGCTCGATTTGGCGTCGTCCTGATCGACCAAAGAACCACCGGCAGCTCCTCGATCCAGTTTCTTCCGCACTTGTGCAGCCTGTCGAAAGTTCTGGTCTTGAGTCCACGCAGCACTTCAGCATTTGTCCTCTCCGCTTGACCGTTGCTTCTCGGGTGAGCAACAGAAGCGAAGCAGACCTTGGCGCCAAGATCTTGGACGTACTGCATGAAGGTGCGGCTCGTGAATTGCGTACCGTTGTCGGTGATGATCCTGTTAGGGACCCCGAAGCGGCAAACAATTGACCTGAAGAACTTGACTGCTGACTGTGATGTCACATTTGTCACTGGTTCCACTTCCGGCCACTTTGTGAACTTGTCGATTGCAACGTACAAGTACTCAAAGCCCCTGGCTGCGCGGGGAAAGGGGCCAAGGATGTCGAGCCCCCAGACCGAAAATGGCCAGGATAAAGGGATCGTCTGGAGAGCTTGAGTTGGCTGGTGTATCTGCTTGGAATGGAACTGGCACGCTTCACACTTGGTTACTTGTGCAGTTGCATCCTGAAGGGCTGTCGGCCAAAAGAAACCTTGCTGGAATGCTTTTCCGGCAAGTGCTCTCGCGCCAATGTGGTGACCACATATGCCTCCGTGTATCTCTGCCAACAGCTTTTGTCCGTCTTCCCGGGGAATACATGTGACGCCCCCGATTTGACCGTACACTAATCATGCACGCAAATGTGTACGACCAAGATCAAGGACTCACTGGAAGATATCACAACACAACACTAGACACAAATTAAAATAATACAAGCTTTATATTACAAGCCAGGGGCCTCGAGGGCTCGAATACATAAGCTCGAAAACACAAGAGTTAGCGGAAGCAATAATATCTGAGTACAGACATAAGTTAAACAAGTTTGCCTTAAGAAGGCTAGCACAAAAGTAACAACGATCGAAGAGGCAAGGCCTCCTGCCTGGGACCTCCTAACTACTCCTCGAAGCCGAACTCCATGTAGAAACATCATCGGGATCCTCTGGCTCCTGGACTCCATCAATCTGGTTGCAACATCCGAGAAGAAGGAACAAAAGGGGAAAAGGGGGAGAAAGCAACCGTGAGTACTCATCCAAAGTACTCGCAAGCAAGGATCTACACTACATATGCAATGATATCTGTGTAAAGGGGGAATATATGTGGACTGAACTGCAGAAAGCAGAATAAGAGGGGGATAGCTAATCCAATCGAAGACTACGCTTCTGGCCACCTCCATCTTGCAGCAGTAGAAGAGAATATATGGAAGTAACAAGTATCCTCGTATCTCGCAGCCTCCATCTTGCAGCAGTAGAAGGGAGTAGATGGAATAGTAACAACTATCAAGCTTCTGGCAGCCTCCGTCTTGAGTAGCAGAAGAGTTCACCAAGTAACATCGTATAGCATAAACCTACTCGGCGGTCCTCCCGCACATCGCCCTGTGAGAGAGCAACCACCGAGTTATATCTGGAACTTGTCTGGGTGTGTTTTATTAAGTATCCAGTTCTAGTTGTCATGAGGTCCGAGTACAACTCCGGGTCGTCCTTTTCCCGAGGGACACGGCTATTCGAATAGATTAACTTCCCTGCAGGGGTGCACCACATAACCCAGCACGCTTGATCCCATTTGGCCGGACACACTTTCCAGGGTCATGCCCGGCCTCGGAAGATCAACACGTCGCAGCCCTACCTAAGCACAGCAGAGAGGTCAGCACGCCAGTCTAAGTCCTAGGCGCGCAGGGGTCCGGGCCCATCGCCCAACGCACACCTGCACGTTGCGTACGCGGCCGGTAAGCAGACCTAGCCTCTCCTAATACCGGAGTAGGCTTTCCAGTCCAATCCGGCGCGCGCCGCTAAGTCGCTGACGTCAAAAAGGCTTCGGCTGATACCACGACGTCGAGTACCCATAACTATTCACACGTAGCTGGTTAGTGCGTATAGACCAAATGGCCAGACTCAGATCAAATACCAAGATCCCGTTAAACGTGTTATTATGAAATAACCGCGGACAACGACCAGGGCCAGGCCCACCTGTCTCCTAGGTGGTCGCAACCTGCCCTGTCGCTCCGCCACAAAGTAACCATCAGGGGACTGTCGGGAACCCAGGCCCACCACTACCTGGGTGGAACCACCTGCCCCTTCAGCCCCCATATCCGAACCATCATCATGTGTCATGTAAAATGTATGTAATATATACCCGTGATCACCCCCAAGTGATCACGGCCCGATAGAATAGCAGGGCAGACGGACAAGGGTGTAGGGCCACTGATGGTATACTAGCATCCTATACTAAGCATTTAGGATTGCAGGTAAGGTATCAACAATGGTAGCAACAATGACAGGCTATGCAGCAGAATAGGATTATCGAAAGCAGTAACATGCTACACTACTCTAATGCAAGCAGTAGAGAGAAGAGTAGGCGATATCTGGTGATCAAAGGGAGGGGCTTGCCTGGAAGCTCTGCAGGTGAAAGTAATCTTCGGAAGCGTAGCCGTAGTCGAACACCGAAGCATCAACGGTCTCGAGGTCTTATCACAGTATCGGAGTCTACCGAAAATAAGCAACGAAGGGGAAACAAATAAATAACAGAGCAAACAATAGCATCACAAAGCATAACATGGAAATACGCGATGCTACGTGTGACCTAACGCGGTGCTCGGTGATACAGGCGAAGAGGAATAACATCCGGGAAAGTATTCCCGGTGTTAGGCATTTTCGGGCAGATGAAACGGAGGGGAAAGTTGCATGTTCGGTATGATAGAGATGTGTGGCGGACGAACGGATCGCGTATTCGGATTCGTCTCGTCGTTCTGAGCCACTTTCATATATAAATTATTTTCATCCGAGTTACGGTTTAAAAGATATGATTTTCTAAAGTTTTTATTAATTTACTGAATTTAATTTTAATTATTAAATTCGAGTTAAAATAGCAAATACCTTTTATACACAGCAGCAGCTAGCCACTGTGTATGACATGTGGGTCCAGAAATCCCAGTTGACCAGTCAACGGTTGACTGGTCAACAGGGGTGGGCCCCCCTGTCATACACACATATTGACTAACTACAATTTAATTAACTAATCTAATTAATTAGGTTAATTAAGATTAATTAATTAATTAAGTTAATTAATTAATTCGTTAATTATTACATTTTAAATATATATTTTTTAAAGGGGCGGGGCCCCGCGTGTCATAGGCCCAGGGGGCTTCTGGCCCACTGGTCAGTGTGCAGGGGCGGACATGTCCGCAGTGTGCCCGTTTGGGCGTCGGACACGTCCGTGGTCCGATTGCGCGCACGCGCGTACGCGCTTGTGCGCGGGGGTGGCGCGGCGAGGGCGCGGCGGTGACGCGCGCGCGGTCGGCCGGCGCGGTCAGCGCGGCGGCGCGGCGAGGCAGAGGAGGGGCGGCACGGGGGGAGCAGCAGCAGCGAGCAGTGGCGATGCGGGCGAGGCCAGCGCGTGCGCGAGCGAGGCCGAGCGCGGTAGGGGCGCGCGCAGCGCGGCGCGGGCGCGGCCGGCGAGCGCGGTGCAGGCGCGGCGGAGCAGGGGAGAGGAGAGGGGAGGCCACGGCCGGAGCGGGGCCGGAGCGTGACGAGCTCAGCAGGGGGGAAGGCGACGGGGACCGAGAGGGGGCAGAGGAAGGCGAGCTCACTGGCGGTGCAGGGGATCGGGGGGGCGGCGAGGCTCGGGGTAGCGCTCTGGGAGG
>LR738711.1:121559044-121579778 GCA_902687465.1 Secale cereale
TCGGTGGGGAATTAGGGTTTGCTGGGAGGGGGGCCTTATAGGCCGGGGGAGTATGGGCCGGTTGCGTGGGTCGGCCGGCTGGGCCGCTTGGCCCAGTAGGCCCGGGGGCGTTTTCCTTTTTATTTTTAGTTAGGTTTAGTTTAGGCTTTTCTTATTTTATTTCTTTGTTTTACTGCTTTAACTTAATTAAAATACTTAGGCATTTTTAGAAATTGTAATAACTATATCATAATTAATCTTGCAATATTTAGCACCGCCCGAACATTTTTATTTAAATTTTTGGAAACTTTTATTGTTTGCTTATATTTTGGATTTTTATTCCGAACGGGGTTTTCGATTAACGCGAGATTATCAACAGTAACACGATGACGTGGCATCATTAGCGTGGGATTACTGTAGCTTAATTATCCGGGCGTTACAATACACTTCAATTTCACACCGTTGAGTCTTCTTCTGTACAGTGTGTTGTCGACAAACTGGTACATACTTGACTGCCGGGCTACTCTTTCCGCTTCTTCTTGCTCTTCGGGAAGTTCTCCTGTCTGGAGGAAACGGACAATCTGCGGTGCCCATGCTGGAGCCTGTGGCTCGACAACAAGGACTAAAGGCACATCTGCTGCTGCGGGAACATCCGCTTCTACGGCGAGGACCTGCGGCTCAGCCGGAGCTTGACGTTCCCCGGCAAGCTTGCCGGAGCAAAACTTGTCGGGAGCGTTTGCTTCAACGGAACAAACCCTAGGGCTTGCCGGAGCAGACTGCTCCTCGGCACTCTTGGCGTTGATCTTGGGGGCCTTTTTGGCGGCGGCTTCGGGAAGCTCTGCCGGAAGATAGTCACCAGAAATCAACTTCCTCTTCTTGCTCTGTCCAGTCGATGGAGTTACGGACGGTTGAGTCAGCTTGAGCATAAAGATCCCTGGTTCCACAGGTAACTTAAGTGCGGCGCACTTCGACAGGCCATCTGCAATGTCGTTCTGAGCTCTTGGAACATGCTCCATTTGTAGGCCGTCAAAGTGCTCTTCTAGCTTTCTCACTTCATCGACGTAGGCTTCCATCAACGGACTCTGATAATTATTGTTCACTTGGCGGACGACAAGCTGCGAGTCACCCCTGACAATCAGCTTCTGGATCCCAAGGTCTGCCGCGATCCTGAGACCGGCAAGCAAACCCTCATACTCTGCAGTATTGTTTGTTGCTTGCTCCTTGGGAAAGTGCATCTGGACTACGTACTTGAGGTGCTCTCCGGTGGGTGCGACAAGCAGCACGCCAGCACCGGCGCCTTGCAGCGAGAAGGCACCATCAAAGTACATCAGCCACTCTTTGCTTGCTTCCTTGACGGGGATGCTCGTTTCTGGAATTTCTTCATCTGGAGTTGGCGTCTACTCTGCTATGAATTCTGCCAATGCTCTGCTTTGGATAGTTGATGTGCTTTCAAACTTGAGGCCAAAGCTTGACAGTTCCAGTGCCCACTCAACAATCCTGCCTGTTGCTTCTGGATTCTGCAGTATCCTCTTCAGCGGAAAGCGAGTGACAACTGTGATCTCATGTGCTTGGAAGTAATGGCGCAGCTTTCTCGAGGCCATGAGAAGGCCGAAAAGCAACTTCTGCACACCAGAGTACCTTGACCTAGCCCCTTGCAGAAGGGAACTGACAAAGTAAACTGGGCGTTGCACCAGTCACTTCGGTATGTCCTCGCACACCTGCGCAGATCCATCTTTGTCGGGACCAGAGCTTGTCGGGGAAGCCCCCTGCTTGTCGCTGGATGCGCTTGCCGTGGTTGCTGGCTCATCATCTGCCCCCTCTCCGCTACTAACGCAGCACTAACCACTTGATTGGTTGCCGCTAGGTACAGCAGCAACTTCTCTTGTGGCTTAGGTGCGACAACTATTGGAGTAGAGGACAGGTATCTCTTCAAGTCTTGCAGCGCAGCACTTACCCCAGTTTAGTCGGGAATCGCAGTGCCAGAATCCATTGCGATTTTGTTGAAACCTTGGTTGTCTGAAAGCACGATGATAGGTATCGAGTATTTCCGTAATCACTCGGGCCAAATTGTGTCTTTCACAAACTCGTTCTCCAAAATCGCAATCGATTCGGGGCTAATGTTGGGGATACACATAACAGGTAGGCCAACAAAGGGTCGAAATATCATAAAGCATGGGGTCCACACAGCGTGTGGGTCCAGATAAATTTCACACATACATACTATCCACTCGGACAAGCAATGTACTATCCACTCGGATAAGCAGCATACCATCCACTCGGATGACAGTCGACCACTCGATCATACAACTCACTCGGATATGCAAAGATCAACAGTCGACAAGGCACTCGAAGCATCACCTTAGTAATAGGCTGGCATTATGGCATCAATGCCCACTTTGTAACATAGGAGGTGAGGGGGTGGCGCACTCTATATAAGCCACCCCCCACCACTAGACTAGACAGGTTCTCATTCTTCCCCTCTCTGTCTCTATATCGCCATTAGTCTCAGGACTGAGCTCAGGCATGAGGATCCGCTCCTCCCGCTCTCATGCATTGTAATCTCCGGATACATACACAGATAAACAAAGCCTCTCCGAAGCACGAGACGTAGGGTTGTTATCTCCATCGCGAGAGGCCCGAACTCGCTAAAACTACTGTGTCACCCATATGCATCTCGATAGATCATGCTCCTTTACCCTATACCTTATTATTGTCGGAATCGTTCCCACGACAAATAGGGGGTGCAAAGGGGGCGTGTACGTGTTGATTCCACCCTAACCTTTCCGATATGGACCCCCTCTTGATAGTACGTTATCTCCTACGACTCAAGTCTACCAAAACTGATATGAGAACTACACCATCTTCACTTTAAACACCGAGGGGTAGAAACCAACTCGTGCCATATAGATGAATATCTGAAATGCTTAATGCACACGATTAGTCCGCAAACGCATTGTCATCAATCACCAAAACCACTAAGGTAGAAATATCCCTAACAACTTGGTAGTTGGAAAAAAAGGAAAGCATATAGAGAATCATATTAGTGAGGACAGAATTGGTCATGACCAACCGTCCTCCAACTGAGAGCAATTTACCTTTCCAGCTGCTCAACCGTTTCTCTAAACGCTCCTCCATATGTTTCCACTCGCATTAGTTAGACGGAGATAATGAAACGAAATTTCTAGATATTTAATTGGGAATTGGTCTTGCGCACAACCAAATAGGTGAGTGTAATCAGCCGCCGCTTCACTGCCTTCTCCAAAGTAGAACAATTCATTTTTATGAAAGTTAATTTTCAATTCCGACATATGCTCAAACACTGAAAGCAAGCGTTTCAGGTTTTGAGTCTTATCCAGATCATGTTCCGTAAAAAGAGTTGTGTCATCGGCATATTGCAAAATAATCAGATAATTATTAGTCGATTCAAAGATTGCAACACAAAAAGCTTAATTTACGCACAAGCTGCGGCCAAATCCAATTGCAATCATACTCCAAAAGCATTTGTGGTACAAGCAAAGTCGTGGATGGTGCCGAGCTCTAAAGCATACTCTAAAGTCGATAGTTTAGTTACAGTTGGTAGTTCAGCCATGAGTCCACGACAAGTTCAAAGCTACTATTTGTACACTAAGTGCCTGTTCGGCAATAGCCTGCTCCAGCTACTCCGCTCCGCCGACGACTGAAATGCGGAGCGACGGAATCGCAGCTCCCTAATAATGAACTGCGTGCCGCTCCGCTCCACCGATTCAGCTCCGTGGAGTTGGAAGCGGGAGCGTTTCCGAACGGGCCCTAAACTACACATAGATACCATATGATGTATTACCTGAGAATCAAAATGTAACATGTTTCGTCTTACATTTTGGAATGAAGGTAGAACTTGCATAATCAGAATTTCATATTAACCGAAGAACGAGTATTTTCACATCTGAAGAGTAGGAGAGTTCAATCTAATGTCTTGGATGGCAAAAGGAAATAAGGATACATGCATGTTTGGCAAAATTAATGGTGACATACAAGACCCAAGACATACCCTAGAAAATGAAGAAAAGTAATATCATTGTTCCATTATCTCAAACCACAAGCTTGTTTCCGAACCTGACAAGAAAACGTTGCCCGGAATCATACTAAAAATGGGACTGATTAAACTCGAGAAGAAAACTTGTTGGCTCTTCCCATTCCAACAAAAGAACCAATGAATTTTGGTTGCCCTACTCCCTTAATTATTCATTTTACTCTCGATCGGCTGATGCATCCGGTCAAGAAATGAAACAGGTACTAGCTGCTAGAAGAAAGACCCAGCGCCGGCCACCTTGCCGCGGTGCAGCATGTTGTGGGCGATGATGTCTCGCATCTGCGCAGCGGCCGGGGAGGGCACGGGGTCATTGGCGACCATGTGGTCGTCGTCGTCTAGGTCGAGCTCCAAGCCCTGCATCAGCTGGAGGTCGAAGGGTTCATCGCTGCGCTCGCAGATGTTGTGGAGCGCGCAGCACGCGCCGAGCACGACGGAAAGGTCGTCCACCTTGACCTCGGTGCGCCTCTGGAGGCAGGCCCAGCGCGCCTTGAGCCTCTGGAACGCGCTCACGGCCACGGCGCGCGCCTTTGCCACTCTCTTGTTGAACTCGTGTTGCGTCCACGTTAGGTTCTGGTGGGAGTAGGGCACCAGCATCCAGTCCGTGAGCGGGTAGCCGGCGCCGCCGGCCAGGCGCATGCCCTGGCCAAGGGTCTCCCCTGTAAGCTTGGGCTTGTTCATCGACCAGAGGAGGAGGGTTTGCTCGCCGGTCATGGCGCCGGGGCCGACGCGGATGTCGGTGAAGGTCCCGTCCGCGTCCACCGACGCCTGCAGGGTGATGCTGTAGCAGGTCTTGCTCTTGCGCGCCGTGGCGCGGGGGTTTAAGTAGTTTATGACGTGGTGCTTGGGCGCGATGATGGCCACGTGGGTGGTGTGGACGGCGCCGATGATGCCCGGTATGCCCGACAAGGCCTCGAACTTGGCGGCGTTGGTGGCCATGGCGGCGGCGTCCGGCCACCGGATGACGTTGGGCGCGACCGTGGCCTGGATGGCGGCGCAGACGTCGAGCACGAGCTTGTGGCAGGTGGAGACCCCGATGGCGAAGCGATCGGCGACCTTGCGGAGGGGCTCCCCGGTGGCGAGGCGCCAGACGCAGACGGCGACGCGCTTCTGCACGGGGATGGCGGCGCGCAGCGCGGTGTCCTCCTTGCGGACGGCGGCCGCCAGCCGCTCGCACAGAAACTGGAACGTGGAGGGGGACATGCGGAAATGGTGCCTGAAGTCTGCCGCGGGATAGCCCGAGCTGCTAACCGTGTCCCACCACTCGTTCTGGCGATCCTTCTTCCACAGCCGCCTCCCTCCGCCGCCAACGCCCTTCTCCCCCGTCCCCTCCACGATCTCGCTTCCGCCGTCTTCGTTGCTCCGGCCGCTAGCGGTCTCCGTTGAGCCCGACGGCGAGCGCTGCCTCTTGGACCCCCGCGCCTCCGAGACCGACGGCGCCCCTCCCATCCACTCAGCTCCCAGGTTGACGTTGACCGTGCCCTGCACTTGCGGCGCCTGAAACCCCAACGAGGACTCCACCACATGAAGCGCTAGCCCACTGTACCGGCCATCGCTCCCGCCGCTGGTCTCCCACAGACAACTCAGCCTCTTAAGCTCCATCTCCCCGGCCGCTTCGCGTCCAGTCCCCTCCGCCGCCATTTCATTCCACGGATTCGTCACGCCATGGCCCTGCAGCGCCTCTGCCTCCAGCACCGGCACCCGTCCCGTGCACCCAGGCACGGACTGAGACACCGACTCCTGTCCATAATAATGATCGCTGAACAGGTAGGACATGTCTTCACCGTCGGCCATGTTTTGGGCGGAGTAGTGGTGCGATCCCATGTACGACATGCTGTTTCTCCTGCAACTAGAGCTCTGTGGATATGGTTGTGGAGCAGAAACAATGGTGGGATGGGAGATGGAGGGGAGGGAAGAGGCAAAGACGAGCAAGTATCGATCCTCCCGCGAGAGGGCTGCGAGGGTCGGTGGATGGAGGCGGGGTATATAAAGGTTGTGGGCACGCGG
This sequence comes from Secale cereale, assembly GCA_902687465.1. Taxonomy (NCBI): domain Eukaryota; kingdom Viridiplantae; phylum Streptophyta; class Magnoliopsida; order Poales; family Poaceae; genus Secale; species Secale cereale. The sequence continues at coordinate 121,565,097 of LR738711.1, forward strand.
AGAGAAGGGATGGATGCAAGGAAGGAAGGCGACGGTTGGTAGCGGCGCGACGCTGGAACCGCGGCTCGCGCTCACGCGGTCGGGGAGAACATGGGAAAGCAGCGAGTGGGAGAAGGCGCCTCGCTACGGCGACGTCGCTTTCAGACCCTAGTGAGTGGTAGCAGTAGAGTAGTCCGATCGATTGCTTTGGCGGATTGGGTCCGTTGCCGAAAGAATGTTCCGACGATGGCGCCGTCGCTTTGCGTCATGACTGGCGTGCTGTACGTGCGTGTTGGGCTAGCGGACCTTGTTTATTCAAAGGAAAAAGTCCAAAACAAACCTTGAATTTATAGACGAAAGCTAAATCAAACCCCGAACTCGCAATCCCTGAAATCAGCACACCAAACTCTCTAATCCCGGTCTATTTTAAACCTTGAGAGGACTTCCCCGGTATTTGCTGAATTGGGCCGGCCCAGTAGCGCAGCCGCTCACACGCGCGCAATAATTCATTTTTTCTTAGTTTTTTCTTTTACGTTTTCATTTCATTTTTCATTTTTTCACATGTCTAATTTTACTCAGTATCCAATGTACATTTTTTACGCATACATTACATATTTGATAATTTTTTGATATTTTCAAATACATTATGGACATTTTCAAATTAAATGTTTTCAAAACTCTTTTGAATACATAATTATATTTTTGCAAATACACGTTTTATTTTTTCTTAAATACAATAATCATTTTAGAAAACTACACGAACACTCTTGTACATGGATCAATATTTTTAAATTTGCATACACTTTTTTCAAACACATGTCACGTATATTCTATTAAGGTTATGACACTTTTTTTACAACATGCCAACATTTTTTACATTGTACACAAAGTGTTCGCACTTTAAAATTTTGTTCAGGTTTCAAAAAAAAATTATGTTTCAAAAAGTGTTTGCAATTTAAAATTTTGTTCTGGTTTAAAAAAATGTTTCAAAAGGTGTTCTCTTTTTTAAAGTTGTTGTTTTTTAAAGTATTCAAATTTTTCAAAACGCACTTTATAAAATGTTAGAAGATTTCAGAAATAAATACATTTTCAATACTTGTTTGCCCCTAATTTTTTTTTCAAAGTTCGACGCGTTGGTTTCTGATTAAATATTTTCGGCCTCTTATTATGGAAGTCATAGTCGTCTGATGTAGTAGCTAGTGAAATCAGGTTAACCATGCCAGGTCCCAAGTTCGACTCCACAGCATTTTTTTCTCTTTTGGAATTATTACATCGCGCGTTAAGAAAAAGAAAGAAAGAACTTTTACGGCTCGTGATAAGAAAAAACATTATTTACGAAATAATATACGTAATTCCAAAAACGTTACTAAAAAATGTGACACAATTCAGAAAATCCAAAACATTTGTCATAGCATGTGAAAAACGGTTGGAATTCTGAACATTTTTTACAACTGTGATTTTTTTTAAAATGTGAATAGAATTTAAGAATTCCAAAAGATAAAAAAAACACAAAATAAATTGAATTCGTGCCAAAAAATATATAACACGAACATTTTTTAGCGTCTGAACAATTTTGGAAATGTGCGAACATTTTTTAATCTTCACGAATTCTTGTTGTGTTATAGTGGGCCGGCCCAAGAATAGTCCGTGAGAGTAGCTGGATATCCCGGCCGGGATTGTAAGATTCCCGGTGTGCCAAACAGCTCTAGGGTCTAAAATAGACCGGGATTGCAAGTTCAGAGTGCCAATTTCCGGGATTCAAAGTTCAGGGTTTGATTTAGCTTTCGTCTATAACTTCAAGGTTTATTTTGGACTTTTTCCTTATTCAAATGTTGTGCCGTGGGGATTGGACTGGTTTATACGGAGTACGTTAAAAAAGAACGAAATGGATTGACCCTTTTTTGATGCGATCGCTGACTACCCTTGCCGGGAGGTTGAAATGGATTGACCCTTTTTTGATGCGATCGCTGACTACCCTTGCCGGGAGGTTGAAATGGATTGACCCGTTGGTGCTACGTTATCCACACAGAAGAAAAAGATATGCTCTCACAGTGAAAATAATAATGAAATGTTACGCTCATTCACTGAACAATTGTTCTGTCGACGAGTATATGTAGCACTTTTATTGCTGGAAATTTATTTATAGTTATAAGATGCTCCCTCCGTCCCACTATATAAAGATCATTTTTCAAGCTAACATGGCTTAAAAATGATCTTAGAGCATCTCTAACACACTCTTTATAACCCGTAAAATAACCTTCAATTTAAAGTTTGGCGCGGAAAAGGTGACCGGATAAGGCATGGTAAACACGTTCGACCCTTAAAAAATTTGAGGGGCGCGGTAAATTGCCCCCTTCGACCCGAGCCTCTTCGTTGGTGCCCCGGATCCGTCGAGCCGAGCCACCTCCGGGTCGCCGGCACCCCAGATCGACCGCCGCCCGCCCCGGATCAACGGTAGCTGGTGAGCCTCCTTTTCTGCCCCTTCTAGATCGGCCGCAGGTGATTAAATTATGTTCATGCAAGCTCGGGTGTGGTTTTGTAGATGGATTTGAGCCCCTGTGAGCAATTTTTGCTCGAGGATTCGTCCTCCTCCAACGACTCGGATGTAGAGTCGATGCTCGAGCACCATCCATAGCAGATGGTGGTGGCGGTCCTAGCCGTGAAGGAGCTTGTGGATCGGGCCTGCAAGAGACGGCGAGGATCGATCGTTGGCCGTCTTTGCATCCCTCGCAACCGCCATCTCGGGAACATGATGTTGATGCAAGACTACTTCCCGGACGATCCTACCTATTTGGCGCACCTCTTTCGAAGAAGGTGTCGAATGCGCCGATCCCTCTTCGTAAAAATAGTGCAAGCTTGCGAGGCCAATTCTTGGTTTTGTACTCAAAGGAGAAATGTCGTGGGCTTGTTGGGTTTAGCGCATATAAAAAAATCACGGCAACTACGCGGGTGATTGCATATGGCATTCCGGCTGACTATACCGAGGAGTATCTTCGCCAGGAGTATCTTCGCAATGGCGAAGATACTACAATTGAGTCAATGCGTAGGTTCGCCAATGTGATCATCCGCGTCTCTGGTCATGTCTACCTTCGTGCACCCAACAAGGAGGACACAAAAAAGTTGATGGCAGCAAATGAGAAGTGAGGTTGGCCCTGCATGCTAGGAAGCGTTGATTGCATGCATTGGACTTCGAAAAACTGTCCGAAGGCATCGCATAAGTAGTATTGTGGCAAGTCTAATGATGCAACAATTGTGCTAGAGGCCGTAGCATCCAAGAATTTATGGATTTGGCGTTGCTTTTTTGATATGCCAGTTACTCTCAATTATATCAATGTGTTGTGACGGTCTCATTTGTTTGCTAGACTTGCTAGTGGTGATGCTCCTGCTTGCAACTACACGGTGAATTGGCCGAACAGACCACACATAGCGAAACTGTAAACGTACTATAAGGGTCCGCGGTATAAAAGGGTCTACTAGAGATGCTCTTAGGGCATGTACAATGATACTATCTTAAGAGAGTCACGTAGGTTAAATGCTTAGGTGAAGGAAAGAGAAATCATAAGAAAATGTTTGCCTTCTCTTAATTAAGAGATGGTCTCTTGGTAACAATTGTCCCTACACATATTTAGGAATATCTAGTTATTAAAGATAAGTCTAAGAATAATCCATTGTATATCACTTTTTAAATTCTTCTCTAGATTACATGGCGGATCTAAGATAACATAGCCTAAAAGCCTTTATATTGCAAGATGGAGGGAGTATATTTGGGTACCGAAAATGTAGGGTCCTCACCTCGCGCTGTGGATTTCGTTCTGTAATGGCAACCCGGCACTATAATATGCCGGAGTCGTAACATCCAGCCTGCAGAAAAGTAGTCGTACGGCGTTTGCGTGTGTGCGTTTTGTGCTGGGATTAGAGTAAAGGACTGTTTTTGACCCGTGCTTAATGACGCAAGGCAAGGAAGGTCACGTACGCTCGCTGCGCGCGGAGCACACACGTTGCTAGTCTGGCCTTTGACGACCACGAGAAGGGCCTGGCCTGCGTGACGTTGGTCGTGACGACGCGGTGGACTGGTGGTGATTAGAGCTTCTACAGGCGCCCAAAAAGTGTTTCGCGCGCTAAAATTCGAGTTTTTTGGGCGCCGGGCAGCTCCAACAGAAGCTGTAAAATAGTGCGGGCGCGCAAAAGGATTGGGCGTGCGCTGAAAAGCGCCATCTAAAGCTCTAAATTTGAGGCGTCGGATTGCGCGCGCTTCATAATTTACACTGCGTGGTTTATTGAGCGCGTGTTTTTGGGCATCTGCTAAAGCAATGTTGAGTCCGGCGCGCTAAAAATGCATTGGGCGCGCACTAAAAACTTTTTTTGGGCGCCGATTTTTTGTGCCGCTGTTGAAGATGCTCTTATACCCGAGAGCAACTAGCTGGCGGTTTGCAAATCAACCTCTCGTTGGTTAGAACGACAGTGGTATTTTCGATCATCAAGGTACAAATTTTATATTTGACTTTGGCACTTGTATTATTTTTGTATTTTTTTCCAGTTTTCCAGTGATGTTCATTCAGTTGGCGGAGATGTTTTCGTCGAGCGCGAGGCGTCGATGATGACTTCGTAAAATCTAAAGATGTTATGCCGGCTCAGCGTATCAGAGATGCTCATCATGATAGGGTGTGCATGCGTGCGTTCATAGAGGTGATTGTATACTCGTGTATATAAGCGACTTCGATTGTACTGCGTAAAAAAAACTAGATGGCGGTTTGTTCTAAAAATAACCTAGCTGGCGGTTGCCCTTCGAAGGGTTCTAGCTAGCACTTCGGGTTAGAGATGATTTTTTTTTGTTTCAATCCACGTTTTTGTCCGCTTTTAATGATATGGTATGCACCTGCATGAATATACTGGATATTGATGTAGATATAAATTTTGGTCAGCCGGATATACGATGGATATGATATCAATAATATCCGGCGATGCGGATTACCAGGTATTTTTGTGGATTATCAGAGTATGATCATCGGACTAATTTGGCCCGTTCAACATGCTCAAATACCCAATTAAAATACCAATTAGAATCACTACATATAAAAATAATGAAGGCGAAGAAAACAAATGAAAACAAGAAAGAAACAAAAGAAAACAAAGAAACAAAGAAAAACCAAAAAAACAACGAGAAAACTAAGAAATCCGGAGCAAAATGAAGAAAAAGAAAGAAAAACCAAAGAAACCGATGAAAAGCAAATAAAATGAAAGAATAACAAAAGAAAAAAAAGGAAAAAATGTAGTAAACCAGGCCCATAGCGACCGCTACAAGCTGACGGAACCTAGACACGCTAAAATGGGTCGGCCTGCTACCGTCGCCCATAGGCAATTCATTTTAAGAATCAGTATGGGCCATATCGGCAAGGGCGGAGCTAGGCTAATACAAGGGTATGCAATGCATATCCAATAATTTTTGCATATGTTTTTCAATATATAAGCTCCTATATGACTGTATATAACCTATGTCAGCCTAGTTCTCCCGCAAAATAAAATAAAATATGTCAGCCTAGTTATACGTACAGAACATGGGAAACGAAGAAAAATAAGGATTCAGCATCACTTGGGCCTATATTGGGCTGCTACATTCCTAGCACATTGCTACTGGGCCTTATTTTGAGGAAACTTTAGTTCGACGTCAACAACAACACCGATATATATCGACATTGAAAACCAAACTTCAGGATCAAAATAACAGCAACCACCTTCCAACGAGCTGCAGTTCGCACTAGTATAGCCAGGTAATAATTTATAGTGCCGTTGTTATTATTATAAACATTTTTATGCATTACATTGTTGTGCAGCAAAAAAGCTTCCTTTACTCTGTATACCAATGTCGGAAAATCCTGGCTCCGCCACTACATGTCGTTGGCTGCTACCGACCTGCCATGCGCCCGTGCCCTAGGCCCTTGCTCTGCAGCCTCCGACTCACGAACAAGAAGACGACCAACCGTTTCAAAAAACAGAAAAACAAAAAATGTTTGGGTGAGCTAGCCAGATTGGGCCGGCCAATTTGCACTTGCCTTAAGGCACCACCTCCATGTTTGGACGCCCGCGGGCGTCATAGAGCGCGAATGCTATGTCTCGCTTATAGCAAGACTAGCACCCGTCTCGCTTGAAGCTTTCCCACAGCGCGCACGCATATGGGCTAGTCAAATGGCATGTTACTCATTCATTCGTCGGTCCATTCGCTGATGTGCTCTCTTTTTTTTTTTTCTTCAACGGTTTTCTTTGGGTTTTTCTCGTTATACTTCGTTTTTTATTTTCTTTGGTTTCTCTTTGTTTCTTTCATGGGTTTCATTGATTTATCCTTTATGTCTCATTTTTCTTCTTTTTTTGGTTTTCAAGGGTTTTATTTTGGTTTTTCATTTTTTTTCTTTATCAACTTTCATTGTTTTCCATTCTTTCTTGCACTTGTTTCTTTGATTTTCTTTTTTCTTTGGTTTCTTTTTCAATTTTTATTTTCCTTTGGTTTCCTTTGTTTCTTTTTTAATTCTATTTTTTTCCTTTGTTTCTTTTGGCTTTCATTCTACATTTTTTGCATACATCAAGAACATTTACTAATACATGTTTAATATTTTTTGAATACATGGTCCACATTTTTTCTATACACATTTTAAACATTTTCAAATACTTGATTAATATTTTCAAATACAAGATTATTTAATTTCTGAACACATGCACAACATTTTATAAACATATTTAAATATTTTCAAAATGCTTGATTAACATTTTTCAAATAAAAAATTAATACATGGTTAACAATTTTTCTACACACATTTAACTTTTTTTCAAATGGTTGGTTAACATTTTTTTCAAATGCAGGATTAACATTTTTGTTAATACATGGTCAACATTTTTATATACATGTTCAACATTTTTCAAATGCTTGATAAACATTTTAAATACTTCTTTAACATTTTTTTCCAAATGCATGATTAACATTTTTTAAATATATGATCTAGTTTTTCAAACATATTGTATCTTTTTGTATTCCCATACATGAGAAATAATTCCTCTTTACAAATTTCACATTTTGAAAATGCTTGGTTAACATTTTTTCAAATGTTTTTACGTAAATTATTTTTGTAATTTAATTATTTAGAATATTTTGAAGTACAAACAAAAGTAAAAAATAAACCAAAAACAGAAGACGTGATAAATTGAAAAAAGTGCCCCCCTCCCCCCCATTTGGATTGGTCTTTATGGGGCAGGGCACCCCAGTTTTTTCCTTTCATTTTCCCCTTTCATTTTTCCTGTTTTCATTTTTTTGGATTTCAACAAATCTGAATTTCAAAAAATTGTTCTTTTGACCGCACCACCACTCCCTATAACTTGTACTAGCGATGAAGAAGGGCGGCGCACGCCGCGCCCGTGACTGGTTCCGTCTGTATTTTTCTGAAATAAGTAGGTAAACGAACATGTGATGGTTTATTATTTTTTGTTGCTCCAGTTTATTTTGGTGTATTATTATGGGTTACATTTTAGGCATTGTTTCGGTTTAAAGTTTGGGTGGACAAATGTTTTTGGTTTATTTGGGTGTTGCTCCGTTTCACATATTTCATTGTTTTTCTGGCATTTCTTTAGGATTACTATTCACGTGAATACATAGTGTTGAATTATTGTTTTTGGTGTTCCGGTTTATTCGGAAGTATTGCTCTGGGTTACAATTCGGTAATTGTTTCGGTTTATGGTTCGGGTGGGTTAATATTTTTGGTTCGCTGTTTTTATTTATTTAAGCTATTATTTTGTTTAGCAATTCTGCGTTGATTCAGATACTGTTTCGGGCAATTTTTGGTGCACCGTTTACTGATGTCATGTTGTAAAAATGGACGTTAATCGGCAGGAACTTATTTGGCCAATTCTGATGGGTTACTGCTCGCATAGTATACTGTTTTGGATTATTGTTTTGTGCCTCGGTAGCAATATCGTCGGAAAGGATTAGAAAACGATTGAGATGGTTGTGAATTGGTATGCCGGTGGAGAGAAATAATATATTAGAAAATCCTAGTATTTCTAACATTGTGTATTTTTTTTCTATGGGAACACTGTTCATCGTAGCAACATCACCGGAAAGAATCGTGAAATGATTTGAGACGGCTGTGCATCGGTATGCCAGTGGAGAAAAAATGTTGTTTTGTGGGAACATTGCTCACCAAAATTACTGTTCATAGGAGGTATTGTCCGCGCGCAGGAAAGTTTTTACCGACACCGTTGGGGGTATTGTTCATAGTACTGTTCACGTTTGGATAAAATAATTGGACAGCACACTTCCAATTTTTTTTTAAAAAAACCATGGCAGTGGAGGGAAAATATTGTTTTGTGAGAATACTGTTCACCAAAATTACTGTTCATTGAAGGTATTGTTCGCGTACGATTTTTTTACTGTCACTATTCATGTTCGGGGATACTGTTCGTAGTTATTGTTCACTCTGGATAAATTATTGAACAGTGCAATTCGAAAAAAAATCTCAAAAACCCAGAAAAAGTAAAAGCTTCCCGCTTTAGTATTTCGTAAATATTGTTCACTCTGGATAAATTATTGAACAGTGCAATTCGAAAAAATTTCTCAAAAACCCAGAAAAAGCAAAAGCTTCCCGCTTTAGTATTAGTATATATTCCCTAAACATTATGTGATAAAGCTAGTTGGCTGATTAAAAAAACAAATCTGTCCTGAACTTTCCAGGCTACGTTTTGCTGGCAATGCCAGAGTTTTTTTCTTCCACCGGGTGCAAATCAGGGTCAGGGTTAAGTGTGACTTTCCATTCACCAATTTGTTTCTTTGACCCATACTATTAGATTTGGATGCAACAAAGTTGACACGGTACTTCTTTTGGCCGCAGGCATCATATTTCTTTTTGCGTCAGGCCTGTTGTGCCAGCAGGTGTGAGGCAGAGACCGTCATGGTAAATTCCGCAAGTGGCGCTCCGCGTCATCATCAGAGAAAAAACAATCAAAACTGAAGATGAAATGGTGTCGATAGAATATGTCTGAACATGTGCGTTCCAAATTTCAAGGGCCCACGACAATGATCAAAGTAACTGTACCCTTTGAAAATGGCAGCCATGGAACGAGATTCCTGGGTACCTTCAAGACGCTCCAAACCTCTTTGCCCGGCAAATGCACGAGAGGTCACATGGAGTCTCCGTGCTCAGGGCCAATCGCTCATTGTGCAAGTAGATGAGCCACAGTTCTCTTGGACCATTCTTCTATTTATTGGCTCCTAAAACTGTAATTCCGACTGGAGTTAAATACAGTCCATTGCGAACAGAGATCTTGACCGTGGCATTTCGATTATAAGATGCAGTGGTAAAATGTCAGACGTCAGATCGTAATCAGGATTAAGAACATGATAACATGCGTGACGTTGATGAATGACATTGCAGCTGTAAGACATACCAACACCATTTAAAAAAAAAATACAGACCAACAAAAAAAAAATACAGACCAGCACAAAAGTTACTCCCTCCGTTCCCAAATACTTGTCTTTCTAGATACTTCAACAAGTGACTACATACGAAGCAAAATGAGTTAATCTATGCTCTAAAATATGACAACATACATCCGTATGTTGTATTCATTTGAGATGTCTAGAAAGACAAATATTTGGGAACGGAGGGAGTACATGATATGCACCACAACACTAGACAGCCCTAGAGTTGTACTTCATTGATGAAGGTAGAAGCGAATCAAAAGGAACAGCAATTTTTGCATCACAAATCTGTGGTAATAAGCAAAACTTACATTTTTCACATTTATCTAAAGATGAAATGCACAACGTTCACAGGGGTTAGACTTGTAGCAAAAGCAGACCGAATCCTAAACATTCCAGTTGCACCCAAAAAACAGCTTCAGTAATACAAACAAATGTAAGAGTAAAATGGGTTGGGATCATCCAGGGCCTCCACATTCCAGTAGAAGCAAGAAAACATACCCCACCATGTTTCCATTGGATTTCCCAAATTCAATTCTGGAGTCAGAGCATCAAATCCAGCTCGATGCATAGTTTAAGTACACCGAGTAGTTGGCAAGCGCCGATCACAATTAAATCTTCAGGGACCAAAAGTATTCCATTCCGTGCGGAAAGAAGCCTGTTCAAAACACAGTGAGGCTATTAATGCGACGGCATTACGCGAAGCTCCAGTGTTCCCAACCATCTACCAACAATATTCAGATGAAGAATTGGGTTAACACAGGCTCTGAAATACTCACAGTGGGAGCTTGGTCGAGAGGGCGAGCAGATGACCGTCATGCCTGGCTAGCTGGACGAATCGAAGCCATTAATTGATAGCCAACTACTAACGGTGTGATGAACATATACAGGTCCATGCAAGCAATGGAATCAACGCAACTGTAGAGTGCCACCCTCGTGTATATATAGGCATCCAGAGACCCTTCAGTTCATCAACTCAAGCATCTCCACCAGTTTCAGTTCAGTTGCTTATTCTGTCCTGTCTGCACACACTGAGAGCAAGATGGGTGGCAAAGTTCTTCTGATCAGTGCTGTCTTGGTGGGGCTTGTTTCGCTGGGCTCGTGCAGGAGCCTGGGAGAGTTGCATGAGCAGAAGACCCACTGTATGTTTTAACCCCATCCCTTCTGTGTAGCACTGTGTTTATTACTACGGAGTACTTCATATAAGTAGCACTGCACTACATCTATTACAGTTATCCGTGGATAAGCAGATCATTGCATACTGCATCTACCTAGCTAATGCAAATATGAAATGAATTCATGCTGAACATAAACATCATCGTTTCTAGGCAATAAGGGCTGAGAACAATGCAAAGCAACTTCATGCTATCTAGATTTCACGGTACTGATAGCTGCAATTCTGTATACCTTACCAGATGGGGCCTCACCAACTCCCACGCATGGGTCAGGAGGAGGCTACAACCCGACACCGACACCGACACCAACTTACGGCACTACACCAACACCAACTTACGGCACTACACCGACGCCATCTTACGGCACTACACCAACACCAACTTACGGCACTACACCGACGCCATCTTACGGCACTACACCGAGCACCCCAAGTACACCTTCCCATGATGTCCCTGCAAGTCCAAAGAAGCATGAATTCATTGGATCCTGCGAGTAAGAGCTAGAATTAGTACATAGCAGAACTATCAAACATGACAAAGCAAGGATTCTTAAATGGTTTTCTTTTGCTTAAAAATGCAGCTACTGGAAGAATCACCCAGATGCTATAGTTAAAGCTATTGGATCCCTTGGCAACATCGGCAAGACATTTGGTGCTGCATGCAGTATGATCGGTGGCAAGAAGCTAGGAAATATGCATGATGCACTCTCAAACACTAGAACTGATGGTATTGGCGCCCTGATACGTGAGGGGGCAGCTGCATACCTGAACTCCATTGTGAACAAGAAGTTCCCATTTACCACCCAGCAGGTGAAGGACTGCATCGTCGTGGCCGTGACCTCTGATGGTGCTGCTTCTGCCCAAGCTGGGGTCTTCAAGAAGGCAAATGAATCCCACTACTAGTTTTAGTCATGGATTTTTCTTGGCTAAATTTCTTCCTACCATGCATTTTTCTTGATTGATGCTATCTTGTGGCTTGATATATTTCTCATGTTTTTGTTGATTTACCATGTAATATCACTATCTAAGACATTCTGAGTGTAATAAATTTATCTCTTTCCATCACTTGATATCAATGTTATTATACTGGATTAGTAACAGACAGAAAAAACTATGTACTCCGAACACCACAAAAGAGCAATAATAAATCAAACACCAGACTAGTGCTGCTCAGTTTACAACATAAGAAGTTTATAAATGTCAGCTGTTTAGGGCATGTTTGGTTGTATGCTAAATATCACCTACATGGCATGCCAAATCAGCACCAAATTGGGAAAATAAATAAATTTGGAGGTCAATTGTGTCACAAGGGGGTAAAATGTGGCACAAAGGTGTAAAATTGGGGGTATAAATTGAGGATTTTCTCAAAACAGGGTAAATTCTGTCAATTTGGTGAATTTTGGGGGTAAAATTGGAATTCACTCTTTCTCATTGACACACTTTTCAGTGTTACAAAGCCGATTTTCGCAGCAAAAGAGTAGCCCTCGTTGTGAACAGATGGATGATCAGTTTCTCTTCTTTCACCGAAGCACCTTTCAATGCAAACACTTCTAACAACTGTAGGGGCAAAGACTACCAAAGAGGAGTTGCTCTAGAATAGCTCAATCCACATCTTCTATCATCATTTCAGTACACACGGAATCGTACATAAGAACAAATATGTAATAATAAATATGATAAAAGGTGTGTAAAAATGAATTGGAACAAAATCAAGATTTTCTGGGAGAAACAAAGATCATTCCTTGAGTAAGGTGAGTTAAATGGACGAATTTACTAGCAGCCTTCATATTTATTATTTATTACCGAAGATGCACATAGCTACTGATAAGTGATTTCAAACACTTTTTTGCAGATGTCGGTGCTCAACTACTGACTGATTGTTTATCAATGAATTGGCACTATCCACTTACATACGGGGTAATATTGCAAGTAACGGAGTACCTAGATATTTAAAAAAAAAACTGCAATGATCATTTCTCTGGATGTACTACGTACTACTTTGAACGCCAAATAGTTGTAACAAAATTGACTATCAATTTTTCTAGTGACTAGCTAATAGATATGAGTCGGCATTTGTCCGCATTGATCATTTCAGCATTAGCACAAATATTACAGCAACAGAGATTAGTACATCTTGGTCCGGCACGGACAGATATGGACATGGAAGGCGCGTCCACCTGCATCCCTATTGACTAAGCATGGCTTCTGTTTTAGTTATATTCTTACAAAAGAAAATGTTATCCTACCCAACACAAAAGAGATATACTGTCAGTTAGTCCAAAGCCGACACTATGACAAGATATCCAAGTGGAGTTGGAACAATGTGGCAGCACAAACAATGGACTTGCTCAAAGAGGATAAATTTATCAAAAGTTATAATATCGTTTTCTACAGTATTAACGCACATTTCTGTGGGATGGGTTACAACAGTAACAACAATGAGGGCAGTTCACCATTCGCTTGTGACACCAATAAGGCAGTAAACAGAATGGCAAAGGAAAATATGACCCTATAAGAAACCGTATTCCATAAGGCTATGTTAAACTACAAGCTTTGAGGATAAACCTTACAGAATATAGTGCTTTCTTTCCACCTCCCATGAATCATAATGGTGCATCCTCTCAAAACCAGCAACAGTCCATGAATCCGACATCAAGTTGGCCATCTAGAAATGATGTGCTTCAGATCTTGTGATCCATATGGGAATCGAACCATTTGAAGATCTCCTCATTCTGCAGGCTGGTAAATTCATGGTATGCATATGCAATATTCAACTCCTCCGTGACATGCCTCTCCAGCCGGAACCCCTCCGGCAAGATCTTGGCTTCCTCTGCCGCCTCCTTCCACGGTGTGCTCCTCCCATCGTTCTTCAGAAACCCCTTCTCATCCAAGAACGACTTCTGGCGAAGCACGTCCACAAGGCCATCGGCGACGGTCGGAGTCAACCCCGGGATCCTCGCCGCCAAGAACTCGGCACTCACGGCAAAGGCGTCGCACTGGATCTCCCGCACATCAACGTGCTTTGACTTGAGCTTGTCTATGCTTGCCGCCACCATCTGCGCCCTCTCGGCGTCCTTGGGCATGTGCACGAACAGCGCCGGCGGGTAGCCGGGCGGGATTTCCTCCATGGCGGCAAACACACCCTCGGCAATCACGATGGCGACGCTGCTGAACCTGACCCTCGCCGCCAGCGCGGAGACAAAGTACCCGCCCGACGACGCGCCGATGCCGACGAGCGGGAGGCCGCCGAGCTCGGGGTGCTGCTCCTTGACCCACCATTTGATGATGGAACCGACGGCGGCGAGCTCACTGCCGTCGCCGGAGGCGGCGTCGAGGGACCAGCACTCGGCGCGGCTGGACACGGCGAGGACGGCGTAGCCTCGGCGGAGCGCCTCGCGCGTGAACCGGCGCTCCTCGGGGAGCCCCGCGCAGCGCGGGCAGCCGGGGGAGGCGTCGAAGAAGTCGGTGGCGCGGATGGTGCATCCGGGGGCGACGAAGACGGCGGCGCGCGGCGGGCCTGGGGGCAGCTGCCACAGCACCTCGTTGCCGCTCCTGCGCACGACCTGCGGGTCGAGGCGAATGGCCGGGGTCAGCGGCGGGACGGCGGGGGCGCGCGGGAGGAGGAGGGCGGTGGCGAGGAGGATCAGCGCGCAGGAGGCGATCAGGACGACGGGCCTGCGCAGCTGCGGGAGGCGACTGTCCATCCTGCGCGTTAATGGAGATTTGGGACGGTTTGGGGCTTCGTGTTAACGGAGAAAGTGACTGTGTTGACTTGCTCTGAACACAAAGGGGAACGAAACTCTGAACAACGCTGTGAGGAAGAAATGTCCGTTGGACTGGATGTAGAGGAGGCCCATGTGGAAAGGTGGCCCGGCGTCTTAGCCTGGCCCGGAACGACGATTTTTTTCTTCTAGAGTACACCAATGGTGTACACTAGTTCTATAGGAGCATAAAATTTTACAAGAAGGAACGACAAGGTTCAATGACAGTTTATCTTCGTCGCTGATGGCGCTCGGCCGGCGAGGCTCGTCAGATGTGAATCCCCCCCCCCCCCCCCCCCCCCCCCCCC
>LR738711.1:121579868-121609154 GCA_902687465.1 Secale cereale
CGCCGTCCCCATCGCCACACACCCTCACCGATGAGATCTCCATCCAACCATCTCGTATCCCTCCTTGCCGCAATGGCTTGGGCAGCCTCGGCTTGGTCACCAATCTGGACATCCTATGATAGCACCCAATGCCTCTCCCAATTCCCTCTCATAGAGTGTGCTTTTGTAGTTCGGACTACTGTTACTAATGCTTGATGTGTGGTGTCTCAAGTTTTTTTAATATAGACACCTAGAGGGTATATTAGATGTGAATATAGAGGGAAACAAAGGTCGGTATAAATGAACAGACAACTGGATGTAGAACAGTCAGTAAAACATAAAGTTATATTAAAAATCATATTAGTCTTCTTCCTTCTCTGATTGTATGTTGCCTATTGAAAATTGCCCTGAACCAACGGCAAAGAAAAGTGAGACCTGTGAACGCCCTCGCCACACCAGGCTTTAAAGACTGCAATAGCCACTCGCCTCTTGAGACAAGATCTAAAAATCATTGAAGTAGCATCAGCTAGAGCATCACTCCACGCAAAACAGACTTGCAAATCCATCGCCTCAAGCACAGAGGGATGGAGAAACCGGGTCAAACCACAGAACAACACAGAACAAGATGTTGTAGTCGCCACACCAATAGCCAGCTAAAAGCTCTCTTGGAAATACACACGAACGGCCAAGATCTGAAGGGAGGCAATAGATTTGAAGACACAAACTCTCACAGGTACTTCGTCGACACCTGATCGGATGTCGTCGAGGTAGGGAGAGACCCGGAGAGATCTTATTCAAGCACACCATCGTCGCCACCACTTTGTCGATTTCACCGTAGAATCTAAAACTTAAGAAAAAAAATGAGACATACGGGTCCCCACTCCTCTTGCCGTCGACGAGGCCGTCGGACGGGGAAGAGAAGGGCAACCGAGGCAATGGCGACGGCTAGGGTTGGGAAGCTGTTGCGTTAAGGCGTTCACAAGTGTTTAATTCACCTTATGCTTATGCTGGCTCATGTGTTACTAATACTAGAAGATAACGCGTGTGTTCCCGCGGGATGGTAGGTTGAAAACATGGATAATGGTCAATAACATGAATAATTGTAAGAAGTAATTATGATGTGATGACTAATGGTTTGGCATCCATGTATGATTTGTTGATGTGAAAGGTTGTATTCATGGAAAATAGTTAATGAGATGATAGGTTAATGACATGGCGGACATGCATGATTTGTTGATGTGGAAGCGTGCATGCTTAGAAAAAAAATAGTTAGTTGGTTGTAACAACTCAAAATAGAAGATTGTTTTTGACTTTCCGTTAGATAGATCTTTCCTTATATGTAATCTCATCTGCTGCATCATATGTTATATGTTTACATGGTGTTGTTAGTATTGCA
Source organism: Secale cereale (assembly GCA_902687465.1). Classification (NCBI taxonomy): domain Eukaryota; kingdom Viridiplantae; phylum Streptophyta; class Magnoliopsida; order Poales; family Poaceae; genus Secale; species Secale cereale. The sequence goes on from LR738711.1 coordinate 121,581,244, forward strand.
CAAATGTGTAGGAAGGATTATACTACCGAACAAAATGTGTAGCAAAGATTCTCGGTACTTTTTCAATTGTTCTAGACGTCAAGAGTCAAGACTAAATATAGCTATATAACAGGAATAACTTTTTTATATTTGTTTGTAAAATGCTTGCCTTCAACTAACCGATTCCAGGCGAGCGTTCGGCGCCTTCGTGTCATGCTTCTTATCTTACTTTTTTGGTGCACTTCTAGTAAAATTAATGGCTTTGGGAGATATGAACTGTTTACCATTCCTTGAATCATTTATGTCATCATATTATTAACATCCCATATTATATTCAAAATAATAATAACAAGTATCGGCACACTCTGTACCTTTCAAAATGTCTCGACTTTTACACATGAACAACTGCTTCAACACTTGCATATGTGTCATATTATCATAAATTTTGAGATCCAAATCTGAGTTGTCGACTCTTTCTCCTAAGCAGTTATTGTTAAACTCTTTTATTCCTTAATGTCAAATAAAGGAGTGAATTGTAAAAAACCACCACATTTCAAGTTCATATCTGGATTTTCTACCACATTTCTTGGGTGCCCCAAAAATCTACCAGTTTCCTTGCTAATTTTCTCAATAAACACCGATGAACTATTTAGGGTGATTTAATCTGATTCCTGACAGCCTGGCCCGCTGTTAGGTCCACCTGACACCGTCGAGCGCGCTTGCGGCGGTCTCCCTAGTGGTTGTGGTTAGGTTAAGAGGTAGGTGGGCTGCTGGCTTAGTGGGCCGGCTGGAAAACTAGGTGGCTGACGGATGGGCCCTCCGTCAAAACTAACACTCAACAAAAATAGTTGACAATTTTATGACATGTCAGTGTTTACAACGAGTCCGGGCTGTCAGAAATTAGATTAAATCATCCTAAATTGGTGATCAATGTTTATTGAGAAAATTAGCAAGGAAATTGGTAGATTTTTGGGCCGCCCAAGGAATGTGGTAGCAAATCCGGATATGAACTTGAAATGTGGTGGTTTTTTGCAATTCACTCTCAAATAAAGTAAGTAGTTGCTCTGGAAGTTTCTTGGGCAAGGGTTGAGAAAATGAAGAGTTATTGTCCTTATGCCCATAGAGTCTGGAAGATAGTTTTTTTTACCCCGGATTCTTCACCATTGAGCAATAAGATTTCTATGAAATTGTTCTTCTTGAGAAATCCCCAGAGTCAGTGTTATGCAATATATAGACTGGGAATCCATTGACAAGCATCCAATCAACTTTCATAGGTGCATGAAAACTTCATGATTTGCGGCGACAAATTCATTGGAGATGTGATATCCCCATGATGTGAAGAACTCATAATGCAATTCTATGACACAATTAGATTCTACACAGATGGTGCTATCAGGTAGATGACTGATTGCGTTCGCTATGAGTCCATAGTGGAAAATGTGCTACCTTCCTTGGCTCCTCATAATGATAATTTTCTTGATGTGTATCGCAAAGGCAATTTGAAGCACGAGTCCATGACAAGCATCTAAAATAACATGACTGAAGAAGAGAAGAAGGGATGGAAGCTAGGCTCAATCTGTAATCTCTTGCTAGGGCTATCTACCATCAACAACATTATGAGAGTTTTAATTCTGCCAAGTCCGGAGATTCCAAAATGATAAGAGGCTACTCCATAGATCTGCAACCCCCTCATCTTGGTCCGACAAGTTCAATATTATGGATTTCATCATTGAGACTATCAAGAGTACTACTTGTGAGCACAAGAGATCTCGTGGATATGCTCTCTACATCCAACTGTTTATCCATTCCAAAGTTGGTGATGATGTGTTTGAAGGAAGTATGCCCTAGAGGCAATAATAAAGATGTTATTTGTATTTCCTTATATCATCATAAATGTCTTTTATTCATGCTAGAATTGTATTAACCGGAAACTTAGTACATGTGTGGATACATAGACAAAACAGTATGTCCCTAGTATGCCTCTACTAGACTAGCTCATTGATCAAAGATGGTTATGTTTCCTAGCCATAGACATGAGTTGTCATTTGATCAACGGGATCACATCATTAGGAGAATGATGTGATGGACAAGACCCATCCGTTAGCATAGCACTATGATCGTTTAGTTTTACTGCTATTGCTTTCTTCATGACTTATACATGTTCCTATGACTATGAGATTATGCAACTCCCGAATACCGTAGGAACACCTTGTGTGCTATCAAACGTCACAACGTAACTGGGTGATCATAAAGATGCTCTACAGGTGTCTCCGAAAGTATTCGTGGTGTTGGCATAGATCAAGATTAGGATTTGTCACTCCGAGTGTCGGAGAGGTATCTCTGGGCCCCCTCGGTAACACACATCACAATAAGCCTTGCAAGCAAAAGACTAATGAGTTAGTCACGAGATGATGTGTTACGGAACGAGTAAAGAGACTTGCCGGTAACGAGATTGAACTAGGTATAAAGATACCGACGATCGAATCTCGGGCAAGTAACATACCGTTGACAAAAGGAACAACATATGTTGTTATGCGGTTTTGACCGATAAAAGATCTTCGTAGAATATGTAGGAGCCAATATGAACATCCAGGTTCCGCTATTGGTTATTGACCGGAGATGAGTCTCGGTCATGTCTACATAGTTCTCGAACCCGTAGGGTCCGCACGCTTAACGTTTGATGACGATCGGTATTATGAGTTTATGAGTTTTGATGTACCGAAGGTAGTTCGGAGTCCTGGATGAGATCACGGACATGACGAGGAGTCTCGGAATGTCCGAGACATAAAGATTGATATATTGGACGACTATATTCGGACACCGGAAGTGTTCCGGAAAAGTTTCGGATTTAACGGGATTGCCGGAAGGGGTTACCGGAACCCCCTACGAGGGGGGGTGGTCCATAGTGGGCCTTATGGAAAAGAGAGAGGCAGCCCATAGGGGCTGGCCGGCGCCCCACCTAGGGTTCCTAGTTGGACTAGGATTGGGGGCGCCACCTCTCTTCCTTCTTTGGTAGTTCCTACTAGGAATAGGATTGCAATCCTATTCCTAGTAGGATTGCACCCTAGCCGCACCATAGGAAGGGCCGGCCGGCCTCCCCCTTGCTCCTTTATATACGGGGGCAGGGGGGCACCCAAAGACACACAAGTTGAATTGTTCCAGCCGTGTGCGGTGCCCCCCTCTACAGAAACACACCTCGGTCATACCGTCGCAGTGCTTAGGCGAAGCCCTGCGCCGGTGAATACATCATATCCGTCACCACGCCGTTGTGCTGACGAAACTCTCCCGTGAAGCTCAACTGGATCAAGAGCTCGTGGGACGTCATCAAGCTGAACGTGTGCTGAACACGGAGGTGCCGTACGTTCGGTGCTTGATCGGTTGAGTCGCGAAGAAGTTCGACTACATCAACCGCGTCACTTGACGCTTCCGCTTCCGGTCTACGAGGGTACGTAGACACACTCTTCCCTCTCGTTGCTATGCATCTGGTAGATAGATCTTGCGTGATCGTAGGAAAATTTTAAAATACTACGTTCCCCAACAGTGGCATCAGAGCCAGGTCTATGCGTAGATGATATGCACGAGTAGAACACAATGAGTTGTGGGCGATACTATTCATACTGCTTACCAGCATGTCATACTTTGCTTCGGCGGTATTGTGAGATGAAGCGGCCCGGACCGACATTACGCGTACGCTTACGCGAGACTGGTTTCACCGTTACGAGCACTCGTTGCTTAAAGGTGACTGGCGGGTGTCTGTCTCTCTTACTTTAGCTGAATCAAGTGTGGCTACGCCCGGTCCTTGTGAAGGTTAAAACAGCACATACTTGACGAAACATCGTTGTGGTTTTATATGCGTAGGTAAGAACGGTTCTTGCTAAGCCCGTAGCAGCCACGTAAAACTTGCAACAACAAAGTAGAGGACGTCTAACTTGTTTTTGCAGGGCATGTTGTGATGTGATATGGTCAAGACATGATGAGTTATACGGTTTTGTATGAGATGATCATGTTTTGTAATGTTATCGGCAACTGGCAGGAGCCATATGGTTGTCACTTTATTGTATGAAATGCAATCGCCATGTAATTGCTTTACTTTATCACTAAGCGGTAGCGATAGTCGTAGAAGCAATAGTTGGCGAGACGACAATGATGCTACGATGGAGATCAAGGTGTCACGCCGGTGACAAAGGTGATCATGGAGGTGCTTTGGAGATGGAGATCAAAAGCACAAGATGATGATGGCCATATCATGTCACATATTTTGATTGCATGTGATGTTTATCTTATTATGCTTCTTATTTTGCTTAGAACGACGGTAGCATTATAAGATGATCCCTTACTAAATTTCAAGGTATAAGTGTTCTCCCTGAGTATGCACCGTTGCAAAAGTTCGTCGTGCCGAGACACCACGTGATGATCGGGTGTGATAAGCTCTACGTTCAAATACAACGGGTGTAAGCCTGTTTTGCACACGCAGAATACTCGGGTTAAACTTGACGAGCCTAGCATATGCAGATATGGCCTCGGAACACTGGAGACCGAAAGGTCGAGCGTGAATCATATAGTAGATATGATCAACATAAGATGTTCACCATTGAAACTACTCCATCTCACGTGATGATCGGACATGGTTTAGTTGATTTGGATCACGTGATCATTTAGATAACCGGAGGGATGTCTATTTAAGTGGGAGTTCTTTAAATTAATATGATTAAATTGAACTTTAATTTATCATGAACTTAGTCCTGATAGTTTTTGCATATCTATGTTGTTGTAGATCAATGGCCCGTGCTACCGTTCCTTTGAATTTTAATGCATTCCTAGAGAAAGCTAAGTTGAAAGATGATGGTAGCAATTACACGGACTGGGTCCGTAACCTGAGGATTATCCTCATTGCTGCACAGAAGAATTATGTCCTTGAAGCACCGCTAGGTGACAAGCCCCCTCCCGCTAATGTGGACGCTTTGAACGTCTGGCAATCGCGGTCTGATGACTACACGATAGTTCAGTGTGCCATGCTTTACGGCTTAGGACCGGGACTTCAACGACGTTTTGAACGTCATGGACCATATGAGATGTTCCAGGAGTTGAAGTTAATATTTCAAGCAAATGCCCGGATTGAGAAATATGAGATTTCCAATAAGTTCTACAGCTGCAAGATGGAGGAGAATAGTTCTATCAGTGAACACTTGCTCAGAATGTCTGGGTACTACAATCATATGACTCAACTTGGTTGCAAAGTTGACGAGGATAGTGTTATTGATAGAGTTCTTCAATCACTGCCACCAAGCTATAAAGGCTTTGTGATGAACTATAATATGCAAGGGATGCAAAAGACAATTACCGAGCTCTTCGCTATGCTCAAAGCTGCGGAGGTAGAAATCAAGAAGGAGCATCAAGTGTTGATGGTTAACAAGACCACTAGTTTCAAGAAAAAGGGCAAGGGAAAGAAGGGGAACTTCAAGAAGAATAGCAAGACAGTTGCTACTCCTACGAAGAAACCCAAGTCTGGAGCCAAGCTTGAAACTGAGTGCTTCTACTGCAAGGGGACTGGACACTGGAAGCGGAACTGCCCCAAGTATTTGGCGGATAAGAAGGATGGCAAGGTGAACAAAGGTATATGTGATATACATGTTATTGATGTGTACCTTACTAATGCTCGTAGTAGTACCTGGGTATTTGATACCGGTTCGGTTGCTAATATTTGTAACTCGAAACAGGGACTACGGATTAAACGAAGATTGGCTAAGGATGAGGTGACGATGCGCGTGGGAAACGGTTCCAAAGTCGATGTGATCGCCGTCGGCACGCTACCTCTACATCTACCTTCGGGATTAGTTTTAGACCTAAATAATTGTTATTTGGTGCCAGCGTTGAGCATGAACATTATATCTGGATCTTGTTTGTTGCGAGACGGTTATTCATTTAAATCAGAGAATAATGGTTGTTCTATTTTTATGAATAATATCTTTTATGGTCATGCACCCTCAAAGAGTGGTCTATTCTTATTAGATCTCGATTGTAGTGATACACATATTCATAATATTGAAACCAAAAGATGCAAGGTTAATAATGATAGTGCAACTTATTTGTGGCACTGCCGTTTAGGTCATATTGGTGTAAAACGCATGAAGAAACTCCATAGTGATGGACTTTTGGAATCACTTGATTATGAATCACTTGGTGCTTGCGAACCATGCCTCATAGGCAAGATGACTAAAACTCCGTTCTCCGGAACTATGGAGCGAGCAACATATTTGTTGGAAATCATACATACTGATGTATGTGGGCCAATGAGTGTTGAAGCTCGCGGCGGGTATCGTTATTTTCTGACCTTCACTGATGATTTGAGCAGATATGGGTATATCTACTTAATGAAGCACAAGTCTGAAACATTTGAAAAGTTCAAAGAATTTCAGAGTGAAGTAGAGAATCATCGTAACAAGAAAATAAAGTTTCTACGATCTGATCGTGGAGGAGAATATTTGAGTTACGAGTTTGGTCTGCATTTGAAACAATGTGGAATAGTTTCACAACTCACGCCACCCGGAACACCACAGCGTAATGGTGTGTCTGAACGTCGTAACCGTACTTTATTAGATATGGTACGATCTATGATGTCTCTTACCGATTTACCACTATCGTTTTGGGGTTATGCTTTAGAGACAGCTGCATTCACGTTAAATAGGGCACCATCTAAATCCGTTGATACGACACCTTATGAACTATGGTTTGGCAAGAAACCAAAGTTGTCGTTTCTTAAAGTTTGGGGCTGCGATGCTTATGTGAAAAAGCTTCAACCTGATAAGCTCGAACCCAAGTCGGAGAAATGTGTCTTCATAGGATACCCAAAAGAGACTGTTGGGTACACCTTCTATCACAGATCCGAAGGCAAGATATTCGTTGCTAAGAATGGATCCTTTCTAGAGAAGGAGTTTCTCTCGAAAGAAGTGAGTGGGAGGAAAGTAGAACTTGATGTGGTAATTGTACCTTCTCCCGGATTGGAAAATAGTACCTCACAAAAAATTGTTCCAGTGATTCCTACACCAATCAGTGAGGAAGCTAATGATGATGATCATGAAACTTCGGATCAAGTTTCTGCTGAACGTCGTAGATCAACCAGAGTACGTTCCGCACCAGAGTGGTACGGCAACCCAGTTCTGGAAATCATGTTACTAGACCATGATGAACCTACGAACTATGAGGAAGCGATGATGAGCCCAAATTCCGCAAAATGGCTTGAAGCCATGAAATCTGAGATGGGATCCATGTATGAGAACAAAGTGTGAACTTTGGTTGACTTGCCCGATGATCGGCAGGCCATCGAAAATAAATGGATCTTCAAGAGGAAGACCGACGCAGACGGTAATGTTACTGTTTACAAAGCTCGACTTGTTGCGAAAGGTTTTCGACAAGTTCAAGGAGTTGACTACGATGAGACTTTCTCACCTGTAGCGATGCTTAAGTCTGTCCGAATCATGTTAGCAATTGCCGCATTTTATGATTATGAAATCTGGCAAATGGATGTCAAAACTGCATTCCTGAATGGATATCACAAAGAAGAGTTGTATATGATGCAACCAGAAGGTTTTGTCGATCCAAAAGGTACTAACAAAGTATGCAAGCTCCAGCGATCCATCTATGGACTGGTGCAAGCATCTCGGAGTTGGAATATACGCTTTGATGAGGTGATCAAAGCATATGGTTTTATACAGACTTTTGGAGAAGCCTGTATTTACAAGAAAGTGAGTGGGAGCTCTGTAGCATTTCTAATATTATATGTGGATGACATATTGTTGATTGGAAATGATATAGAATTTCTGGACAGCATAAAAGGATACTTGAATAAAAGTTTTTCAATGAAAGACCTCGGTGAAGCTGCTTATATATTAGGCATCAAGATCTATAGAGATAGATCAAGACGCTTAATTGGACTTTCACAAAGCACATACCTTGATAATATTTTGAAGAAGTTCAAAATGGATCAGTCAAAGAAAGGGTTCTTGCCTGTATTACAAGGTATGAAGTTGAGTAAGACTCAATGCCCGACCACTGCAGAAGATAGAGAGAAAATGAAAGTCATTCCCTATGCCTCAGCCATAGGATCTATCATGTATGCGATGCTGTGTACCAGACCTGATGTGTGCCTTGCTATAAGTTTAGCAGGGAGGTACCAAAGTAATCCAGGAGTGGATCACTGGACAACGGTCAAGAACATCCTAAAGTATCTGAAAAGGACAAAGGATATGTTTCTCGTGTGTGGAGGTGACAAAGAGCTCGTCGTAAACGGTTACGTCGATTCTAGGTTTGACACTGATCCGGATGACTCTAAGTCACAAACCGGATATGTATTTTTATTGAACGGTGGAGCTGTCAGTTGGTGCAGTTCCAAGCAGAGCGTCGTGGCAGGATCTACGTGTGAAGCGGAATACATAGCTGCTTCAGAAGCAGCAAATGAAGGAGTCTGGATGAAGGAGTTCATATCCGATCTAGGTGTAATACCTAGTGCATCGGGTCCAATGAAAATCTTTTGTGACAACACTGGAGCAATAGCCTTGGCGAAGGAATCCAGGTTTCACAAGAGAACAAAACACATCAAAAGACGCTTCAATTCCATCCGCGATCTAGTCAAGGAGGGAGACATAGAGATTTGCAAAATACATACGGATCTGAATGTTGCAGACCCGTTGACTAAGCCTCTTCCACGGGCAAAACATGATTAGCCAGGACTCCATGGGTGTGAGGATCATCACTTTGTAATCTAGATTATTGACTCTAGTTCAAGTGGGAGACTGAAGGAAATATGCCCTAGAGGCAATAATAAAGATGTTATTTGTATTTCCTTATATCATGATAAATGTCTTTTATTCATGCTAGAATTGTATTAACCGGAAACTTAGTACATGTGTGGATACATAGACAAAACAGTATGTCCCTAGTATGCCTCTACTAGATTAGCTCATTGATCAAAGATGATTATGTTTCCTAGCCATAGACATGAGTTGTCATTTGATCAACGGGATCACATCATTAGGAGAATGATGTGATGGACAAGACCCATCCGTTAGCATAGCACTATGATCGTTTAGTTTTACTGCTATTGCTTTCTTCATGACTTATACATGTTCCTATGACTATGAGATTATGCAACTCCCGAATACCGTAGGAACACCTTGTGTGCTATCAAACGTCACAACGTAACTGGGTGATCATAAAGATGCTCTACAGGTGTCTCCGAAAGTATTCGTGGTGTTGGCATAGATCAAGATTAGGATTTGTCACTCCGAGTGTCGGAGAGGTATCTCTGGGCCCCCTCGGTAACACACATCACAATAAGCCTTGCAAGCAAAAGACTAATGAGTTAGTCACGAGATGATGTGTTACGGAACGAGTAAAGAGACTTGCCGGTAACGAGATTGAACTAGGTATAGAGATATCGACGATCGAATCTCGGGCAAGTAACATACCGTTGACAAAAGGAACAACGTATGTTGTTATGCGGTTTTGACCGATAAAAGATCTTCGTAGAATATGTAGGAGCCAATATGAACATCCAGGTTCCGCTATTGGTTATTGACCGGAGATGAGTCTCGGTCATGTCTACATAGTTCTCGAACCCGTAGGGTCCGCACGCTTAACGTTTGATGACGATCGGTATTATGAGTTTATGAGTTTTGATGTACCGAAGGTAGTTCGGAGTCCTGGATGAGATCACGGACATGACGAGGAGTCTCGGAATGTCCGAGACATAAAGATTGATATATTGGACGACTATATTCGGACACCGGAAGTGTTCCGGAAAAGTTTCTGATTTAACGGGATTGCCGGAAGGGGTTACCGGAACCCCCTACGAGGGGGGATGGTCCATAGTGGGCCTTATGGAAAAGAGAGAGGCAGCCCATAGGGGCTGGCCGGCGCCCCACCTAGGGTTCCTAGTTGGACTAGGATTGGGGGCGCCACCTCTCCTTCTTTTCCTTTCCCTCTCTTCCTTCTTTGGTAGTACCTACTAGGAATAGGATTGCAATCCTATTCCTAGTAGGATTGCACCCTAGCCGCACCATAGGAAGGGCCGGCCGGCCTCCCCCTTGCTCCTTTATATACGGGGCAGGGGGGCACCCAAAGACACACAAGTTGAATTGTTCCAGCCGTGTGCGGTGCCCCCCTCTACAGAAACACACCTCGGTCATACCGTCGCAGTGCTTAGGCGAAGCCCTGCGCCGGTGAATACATCATATCCGTCACCACGCCGTCGTGCTGACGAAACTCTCCCGTGAAGCTCAACTGGATCAAGAGCTCGTGGGACGTCATCAAGCTGAACGTGTGCTAAACGCGGAGGTGCCGTACGTTCGGTGCTTGATCGGTTGAATCGCGAAGAAGTTCGACTACATCAACCGCGTCACTTGACGCTTCCGCTTCCGGTCTACGAGGGTACGTAGACACACTCTTCCCTCTCGTTGCTATGCATCTGGTAGATAGATCTTGCGTGATCGTAGGAAAATTTTAAAATACTACGTTCCCCAACAGTGTTATTACTTGATTGTGTGCACGGGCCTTTCATACCTGAGCTAGAGGATAACACAATCTCTAACTATCCCAACAACACCCAATAGATGTTTAAGCTAGAGAAGCCGTCAAAACTGCAAATGTGTTGGTTGCTCCCAACTCATCTACCTAGCCTACAACCATGGTCCCCAAGACACATACTGATCAGATTTCATACTTGTGCCAAGCTACTCCAAGGACTGAGGAAGGCCTAGTTAACCTTGCCAAGAACCAAGATAGGTTAGCAAATGTAGTAGAGCCACAAGTTCAGAATAAAAACAATAAGACTGATGTGTTGGTTGTTGAAGTCAAAGAGCTGAGAACAATGTTCATGTAAGAGGAGAATGAGCACAAGAGTGATGACGATGCAGGTGGACATGAGACAACGTATCAATTTATGGTTCAGGCCAGGACTACTACACAAGTTGCTTCTACACCTCCTGATGCAGCAACCATCACCTCGGCTGCCACCAGAGACATTGCAGATGGGTTCTGAAATGATCGAGAAGAGAATGAGTCTAGAGGGGGGTGAATAGACTCTAGCAAGAAAAGTGACAGCTTTTAACATACTTGATGTTGGAGTGGAGTTTTAGCACATGTTTAACTTTCACAATACACAACAAGCATGTATGACAAGAGAATATAGGTATTCTGAAGTAAAGCATGCAACTTTGACCACTTGACTAAAGCAAAAACTAGCCTTTTCCCAATTTTAATTCTTGGCAGATTTTAACAACTTAGCACAAGTCAAGCAATCAACCTACACATGCAATTCTAAGAGTATAGCAGCGGAAAGTAAACACAATTGCATATGAAGGTAAAAGGGAGGAGTTTAGAAGGAGCAAGCAAAAATGAAGACAACAATGTTTTTTGTCTTGGTTCCGATAGGTGGTGCTATCGTACATCCAAGTTGATGGAGACTTTAACCCACGAAGGGTAACGGTTGCGCGAGTCCACGAAGGGTTCCACCCACGAAGGGTCCACGAAGATGCAACCTTGTCTATCCCACCATGGCCATCGCCCACGAAGGACTTGCCTCACTAGCGGTAGATCTTCACGAAGTAGGCGATCTCCTTGCCCTTAAAAACTCCTTGGTTCAACTCCACAATCTTGTCGGAGGCTCCCAAGTGACACCTAACCAATCTAGGAGACACCACTCTTCAAAAGGTAATAAACGGTGTGTTGATAATGAACTCCTTGCTCAAATGCTTCAAGTGATAGTCTCCCCAACACTCAAACAACTCCTCACAGATTTGGATATGGTGGAAGAAGGATTTGAGTGGAAAGCAACTTGGGGAAGGCTAGAGAACAAGATTCATATGGTAGAAGTGGAATATCTTGATCTCAACACTTTAGTAGGTGGTTCTCTCTCAAAACATGAATGATGGAAGTGTAGGTATGTTATGATGGATCTCTCCACGAGTGAAGAGTGGGTGGAGGGGTATATATAGCCTCCACACAAAATCTATCCGTTACACACAATTTACCAAACTCGGTGGGACCGATTCAAAGAACTCGGTCAGACCGATTTAGTTCATAATGTGACCATTAGGTATTTCGGTGGGGCCGATATGATCAACTCGGTGGGACCGATTTCATTAGGGTTAGGGCATAACGTAATCTCAGTAGGACCGATTACACAGACTTGGTGAGACCGATTTTGGTAATAAGCACACAGAGAGTTGGCCAGGCAAACTCGGTGAGACCGATTCGCTCATTTCGGTGAGACCAAAATGTTACGAAGAGGCAACAGAGATTTTGCATTACTGACTCGGTGGGACCATTGCACATCTCGGTTAGACTAAAAATGTTGCAACATGCAACAGAGAGTTGGAATCCCATCTCGGTGAGACTGAGATCCCTTTCGGTGAGACCGAAATGATTAGGTTTTTTGGCAGTGGCTATGTCAAATGAACTCGGTGGCGCCGGATAGATATTTTTGGTGGGGCTGAGTTTTACTTTTTGTTTGGGACATATGTGGATGTGAGAAAGTGGTTGAGGGTTTTGGAGCATATCACTAAGCATCACGAGCAAGCAAGCCATTAAGCAACACCTCATCCCCTTTTAATAGTATTGGCTTTCCTATGGACTCAATGTGATCTTGGATCACTGAAATAGAAAATGTAGAGTCCTTAGCTTTGAGCTTGAGCCAATCCTTTCATCTTTATCATTCTGAAGGGCTCCACATCCTCTAGTCCATGCCACTCCATCTGTTGAACTTGTCTGAAATATACTAGATGGAAACATTAGTCCAACAAGAGATATGTTGACATTAATTACCAAAATCACCCAGGGAGCACTTGTGCTTTCAATCTCCCCCTTTTTGGTAATTGATGACAACATACATCAAAGCTTTAAATAAAGATATGAATAATAGCAGTTAAAGCTTTGGAAGAACATGTAACATGCATAGGATCCCCCTACATGTATGCAATCATGTAAATGAGGAATATAAGAACATATGAAAGCATGGGCATGACAAAGCAAGCAAAGAGTTACATGTATCTTGTCTATATGCATCAGAGCAAATGATATGAATATATGAAGTGTATCCTCATGTTAATTCCTTCTTGCAAACAATATGTACATTAGCAAGAAATCTTCATGCTCATGAGTGTGATGCATATACTTACCTTGTGATCTTGAGCTGACTTAAGATGGGATTAACCTGAGTAAACAAGGTTAGATAACACAGGTACATCTGCTAGACAGAATAACAAAAGAGCCACAAGGGTACCAAGATTGGGATAACATGTAGAGTGTGAGTACTAGGTACTCTTGAATACATACATGTTCCTAAAGGTAAAAGATATGTAATGAATTCAAAGACCTTCTTCCCTAGCAGTCTTTCTCCCCCTGAATCTTATATTGGATAATGGAAGAAAGTAGGGAAACATAATCGGAGCAAAACAGATCAGATCAATAACATAGACATGTCTTTCCCCTCATAAAGACATGTAACTACTCTCCTCTTGAACACCAGGCATCTGGGGCAAGTGATTTTGCTCCCTTAAGCTTTGAGCTCGATCTCTCTCCCTGAAGCTTTGATGTGAGCTCTCTCTCTCCCCCTTTGACATCAATTTCCAAGAAGGGTTCTTCTGGAGTGTGAGTCAAAATAGGTTTGATCCTTGAGTCACAAAGCAGAGCTGGATATACATGAGATGCTGGTAGAGGACAAGTATCATTGAGTGGAGCTGGAACATATATGCAGGATGCAAATGTCAAATTGTCTCCTCAGTATTGAAACCAGGAGCACCGAGTGGTTTTCTTCGGTGGCACCGAAATGGTTCGGTTTGACCGAAGGAAGTAAATCGGTGGGACCGAGTTTAACACTGAGAGAATATTTTTTCATTTCAGCTCTCTAGGCAAATAGGATCTCACAAGGATTTGCAAGGAATTAACTGAAAGATTTGCAATGAATTGGATGCAGAAAATGCATAGAAAAGAAAGTCTAGATGAAGTTTTTTTTGTTAAGAGAAGGGGAACAAAATGCAAGTGTCAAATGCAAGAAACATAAGAAAAACCTTAGAGAACTTCATCTAGAATTGGTCGGCAACAAAGTCACCTATGTTAGAGTACATTGACTTAGAAGTCAAGTGAAGACACTTGATCATAGGTCATACTCATCGTTTAAGCTCAAAATGGGGTTGCCATTTTTGGTTAAGCATTTTGATGTATTCACATCTTGTTGAACTGCTTTGACCCATGACTTGTGGCAAAGCTTCTCTAAGATGGAATAACATACCTTGGGTAGTGGTGTTGGTCTTGATCATGTAGTTGAACTTGTGTGGGTTGCTCAAGGTTGATGAGGCTCATCAAGGATTTGGAGCACCATTTGTAGTTTGAGTTCATCTACCTACATGGGTTAGATTTGCAAGGAAGAGCACTTGTGTATCCATAATGACAATCATGAAAATTTGATACCAAATGAAATTTGATATATAGAAATTGTCAAAGGATATGTTGAATGGTCATGCTTCCTTGTCTTCAACCACCATGGTGTAGGGACTTGGTGATGTAGAGATTGCTCAATATATGAGTGAGTTGCAATCTCATGGATTTATATTCATCCAAGTGCCTACAGGAGTTAGATAGCATGCAAGGGTACAAGTATATCCAAGACATAAGTTTATAAGGGAAATGTCAAGGATTAGTCAAAGGCTTATGCCTTGCATGTATTGAATGGAGTTCCTACTCCAAGTTTGAGGCATCAGTAATGTTCAATTAACCTCTCAACCTGCAAAACACTTTCTCATCAAGTGGTTTAGTAAATATATCCGCTAATTGCTTATCAGTGCGAACATGTTTAAGATTAATATCACCCTTAGCAACATGATCTCGAATGAAATGATGACGTACTTCAATATGTTTAGTTCGAGAGTGTTGCACATGATTATGAGCAATCTTAATGGCACTTTCATTGTCACAAAGCAATGGTACATGTTTCACATATATCCCATCATCTTTAAGAGTTTGAGTCATTCATAGCAATTGAGCATAGCATGAACCAGCGGCAATGTATTCTGCTTCGGCGGTGGATAAGGATACCGAGTTTTGTTTCTTGGAGGACCAAGACACAAGAGATGTACCAAGAAATTAACAAGTACCCGAAGTAGACTTTCGATCAACCTTGTCACCGGCATAATCCGAGTCGGAGTAGCCAACAAGATCAAAAGAGGACCTCTTAGGATACCAAATGCCAAAATTTGGTGTATGAATTAGGTATCTCACTATCCTTTTCATAGCCTTAAGATGACATTCTTTAGGAGCCGCTTGGTATCGTGCACACATGCACACACTTAGCATAAAATCGGGACGGGAGGCACATACATATAACAATGAACCAATCATACAGCGGTAAACCTTTTGATCAACCGGTTCGCCATCCTTAGTTAAGTCAAGATATCCACTAGTAGGCATGGGTGTAGTCATACCTTTGCATTCTTGCATGTTGAACTTCTTGAACATGTCCTTGGTATACTTTGTTTGAGAAACAAAGGTACCCTCCTTAGTTTGCTTGATTTGCAAGCCAATAAAGAACTTGAGTTCACTTATCATAGACATCTCAAACTGTTCCGACATTAGCTTTCCAAACCTTTCACTAAAATGGGGGTTAGTAGAACCAAATATGATATCATCAACATAAATTTGGCACACAAATAATTCACCATTAACCCTTTTAGTAAAAAGAGTGGAATCTATTTTGCCAATTTCAAAACCTTTTTCAATTAGGAACTTGGTCAAACATTTATACCATGCTCTAGGAGCTTGCTTAAGACCATATAGGGCTTTGTGTAGTTTGTAAACTTGATCGGGTTTATTGGGATTAACAAAGCCGGGAGGTTGTTTAACATAAACTTTTTGGGAAACGTAGTATTTTCAAAAATTTCCTACGATCACGCAAGATCTATCTACTAGATGCATAGCAACGAGGGGGAGAGTGTGTCTATGTACCCTCGTAGACCGGGAGCGGAAGCGTCAAGTGACGCGGTTGATGTACTCGAACTTCTTCGCGATCCAACCGATCAAGCACCGAACGTATGGCACCTCCGCGTTAAGCACACGTTCAGCTTGATGACGTCCCATGAGCTTTTGATCCAGTTGATCTTCACGGGAGAGTTTCGCCAGCACGATGGCGTGGTGACAGATATGATGTATCTACCGGCGCAGGGCTTCGCCTAAGCACTGCAACGGTATGACCAAGGTGTGTTTCTATGGAGAGGGGCACCGCACACGGCTAAAACAATTCAACTTGTGTGTCCTAGGGTGCCCCCTGCCCCCATATATAAAGGAGCAAGGGAGAGGCCGGCCCTAGAGGGGGCGCGCCAAGTGTGGGGAGTCCTACTAGGACTCCCAAGTCCTAGTAGGATTCCCCTTTCCTTTCTGGAGTAGGAGAGAAGGAAAGAGGTGGAGAGGGAGAAGGAAAAGGGGGCTGCACCCCTTGTCCAATTCGGACCAGAAGGGGGGCGCGTGCCTCCTTCCTTTTGGCCTCTCTCTTCTATTCCCGAACTCCCCGGTACTCCGAAAATACCCGAATCACTCGGAACCTTTCCGATGTCCGAATTGTAATGCCCAGGATGGGACTATACCTCCTACGTGTCGAGGCACGACTTATAGTTGTAAGCCCATTCTGGAATGATCTCAAGTTTGGTATCTTTGCACGACTCATGTAAAATAGGGATGAAATTGTAAAAGGATAGTTGGCTTACACTCGCCACGTCACACAATACATTACATAAGCAAATCATCATTTAAAACATCACAACCCAACTACGGGCAAAGATCCAAGAGAAAGATACCAAAAGCATAAAGTCACAGGTCCGAATCGCCCCTAGTAGAAACCGGTACTGATCGTCGAAAACGTCACAAGCATACGGCCACTCTCTTCATCGAGCTCCCAGTGAAGTACTTGAACCAGCTTCTGCATTATTCTCGGCTGAACCTGCATCTGGTGTTGTAGTATCTGTGAGCCACGAGGACTTAGCAATCCCATAAAGATGGGTACCAAGACTAGCAAAGCTTTATGGGTAGGAAGAGGTAAAGTGGTGAGGTTGCAGCAGCGGCTAAGCATAATATGGTGGCTAACTTACGAGTACAAGAATAAGATGAGCATCTACGCAAACGGTCGCAAACTAGTAATGATTGCTAAAGATCCTGAACTACCTACGAGTCAAACATAACCCCACTGTGTTCTCTTCTCAAAGTGAAAAGAGACAGTCACGGTTAGTCACATAGTTGTGTGTTTTACTTCGGATCCTCTGTCAAGTTTTCTACAACCGGACATTAACAAATTCCAATCTGCCACATAACCGCGGGCACGGCTTTCGAAAGATTATAACCCTGCAGGGGTGTCCCAACTTAGCCCATCACAAGCTCTCACGATCAGCTGAAGTGATAAATATAATATCATCACCCCTTATCTTAGGGAAATCCGATCAGGCTCGGCTTCCCGGTGCACAAGACATTTCGACAATGGTAAAACAAGTCCAGCAAGACCTCCCAGCGTGCCGACACCCTGATAGTAGCCGCGCGTATCTCGTCTCAGGCCACGTCCGGATGAGCGAAGCGTACATGAGCCAGATACCCCAAGTTGCCAAGGGGCGGTCCCGCACAGTGCTCTATTTGGGACCAAGACCATCAGCACTGGCCCCCCTGCTATGTAGAAAGAATCCCCGGGGACGCGACCCCCTATGCAAATTTAATTAATTAATTAAGTTATTATTATGAGGCAAATTAAAACCAATGTTGGGCCTTGCTGGAGGAGTTTTATTCAAAGACGAACTGTCAAGGGGTCCCCATATACCCATCGTGTAAGGAACGCAAAATCAAGGAACATAATGCTGGTTTATCGGCGCCTAAGGTGGCATGAGTGGAACAAAACACCGAGCAAAAGGCCAAGCCTTCCACCCATGCCCAGTATATAGGTGTGTTAATAATAATATAACATATTGTGATATTCCAACAACAAGTTCCCACCTGGAACGATCTTCATCTTCACCTGCAACTAACAACGCTATAAGAGAGGCTGAGCAAGCGGGTAACATAGCCAAACAATGGTTTTTGCTAGGAAGGTGTCAAAGGTTAGAGGTTTCATGGCATCAAGGAGAGGGCTGACAATAAGATGGGTAGCGCGACATGTAACGATAGCATCGAGACACTAAGCATGGCAATGATAGTAAAGGTATCCAAGGGTATGGTCATCTTGCCTGAGATTCCGCAAGGAAGAAGAACGGGTCCAGGAATAGGACGAAGGAGAAGCCTTGAAGAAGAACCACGAGAAGTCGAACGAATCCTCACGATCGCAACGGAACAAGCACTAATGAGAAGAAGCAAGCAATATGGTAAACACACAAGCATAAACATGGCATACGATGCACATCCAAGTATGATGCATGACAGTTCTATATAGGATGCACCACAAGTCTATACAGGAAGCAAAACATGGCAAGGTAGGAAATACAGAAAAACAACACAAGCCTATATGATGCAATACATGGCAAGGTATGATGCATGACAAGTCTATATAGGAAGCAAAACATGGCAAGGTAGGAAGCACAGAAAAACAACACAAGCAACATGTTTAAATGAGGCCGAAAACTACAACAACAATTCCGGAAATCCCCATATGCATGTTTAGCAATTTTAAGCAAACAAAAATTCACACACTTTAATGTTGTTAACATGATGCGGATGACATGATCAAGTTTATGCAATTTTTATTAAAAGTTGACATGAAGAGATAACGAGTATTTGTCGCCACGACGGAAAGAAAAGAGGGTCGTGGCGGCGAAAACGGATACGGTGCCACGGAAACGATCCGAAAATGATGCAACGGCAACATCTCGGTTCCGGTAACTCGTTGAGAGACCGGTGCAAAAGAAGGATCAGCGCTAGCGAGAAAACAAAGACGGTGGGGTGCTCCCGGTTACCTGGTTCCCACGGGTTGGCGACGAGGCAACCGAGGGGCATAACAAAAGATGAATCGGCCACGGTGCACACAAGAGAAAACATCTCATACAACACATGTATTCCACGGGTCATCGTCTCGGGGTTATACCTTCGGGACGTTCGTTTCGAGGAGGATCAAGATCGTAGGGGAAGTAGTGGTACTCGCGGGTCGTGGTACACGTTCGTAGAGGGAAGTAGTCGTTCTGTTTGTAGTCGTACATGGGGCGTCGGGGTCGTCATTGACGTAGAGGTACTCGTTCCGTTTCGGAGAGGTACTTGATGAATCCTTCATTTCCGGGGCGACGGTAGTCGTACACGTTGGCGTTTTCGTTCACGGTTCTTCGGCGACGGTAGTGGTACTTGACGTGTCGCCGTTCTCGTTTCGAAGATGTACATGTCGTCGGACGTAGTTGAACTTGGCGCAAAGGTCGTCGTGGTACTTGGGGTCTCGGGTCTTGGCGACGGTAGATGCACACGGTGAGGAACTTGACGCATCATCTTGTAGTCGTACACGAGGTCGTCGTGGTACTTGTCGCATCCACCAAGTGTAGTCGTTCTAGGCACCGGGCGTCGATGTACTTGGAACTTTGCAGAACCGAAGCTAACAACAGAAAACCCAAACTTGGGCTCCACGGGGACAGCAGCAAGAGGCGATGCAGGCGTGGCGACCGAGAGATAGAGAGAGGAGGCGGGGCGCGGACGAGCTCGGGCTCAACCACCCGAAGAAGATGGTGCGGCGGCGGAGTTCCTTCGTCGGGATACATGGCAGCATACGAACCCTGCGAGGTTCCCAGCAGGCAGGACGGCTCCGATGGCCACCGCGGAGGCCGGGCGCGACTCCCTGGCGAGGCGACGATGACCCGGACCGGCGACGGAGGTGCGGGGCAGCACCGGCGGGAGGCGGAGGATGGCGGGGTCGACGAGCTCCTGCAGGGACGCGGTGGCGGACGAGGGAGGCGTAGGCTCTGCCGAGCGGTGAGCGGGGCGAGGGACGGCGCGGCTCCGTGCGGGGGAAGCCCGCAAGCTCCGGCTCGTCGCCGTCCGGCGGCGGGGATCGGAGGCAGCAGGGAGGCGGCGGCGTTGGAGAAAGGAGGAGGGCGGCGGCGCAGGGCGCTCCAGCGGCGGAGGCTAACCGCGGAGAGGCGCGAGGGAGAACGAGGGAGAGGCTCGGGGTCGAGGACCCTAGGAGAGAGAGGGGATCGAGCCAGGAACGAGTAGGGGTGTGCGGCGGCGCTGAGGAAAGGGATGAGAGAGCGATGCGGTTGAAGGAGAGAAAACGGGCCGCGGCTAGGGTTAGCGCTAGAAAAGAGTTGGGCCTAGAACGTTGATGGCCTTAGAGGCCGGCGGCTGGGCCTCTTCTTCTCCCTTTTCTACTGATTTTCTTTAACAGGAAAAAGAGAAGAAAGATGGAAAAGAAAAGGGAGGCTTAGGGAAAGATTTAGGGCATGAGGCTAATTTCTCGGGACTCGCAAAAATGAGTCTGATCCCAGAAAATAAGAAGTGGCAAGATCAAAAGATATAAATTCAAACCCATTTGAATTTAATTCAAATGGTTTGAACTAGGACATGGTTCTCGAAGTGTCCAAAAATGTTCGAATTTTTGGAGGAACCTCGATAAAACGGATAAGAATTATAGACAAGGTTTTGATGGTGAAATTTGAAGTAGAAAAGGCATGGGGAATATATGCAAGTGGGTTTGGGTTAATTCCAAACAAATGGAATGTTTATAATAGCTCCATAAATATTAGGAGGATATATATATGTTATAAAGAGAAGTCATCCTTCCCTCGATTTAAATGGACCGAAGGTCCACACAATTTATTTAGTTGAGATGTAGAATTAAAGTCATGATGGCATGATGACATGATGCAAAGCAAAATAAATAACACAAGCACAAAAAACACACGGCAAAACCCGGAACATCTGGAATCTTCTGGGACGTCGGTCTTCGGGCGTCACAACTCTCCCACACTAACAGAGGATATCGACCCGAGATCCTAGAGATGGCACCGGATGAAACAGAAAAGAAGAGGTAAACAAAGTTGCTTCTTGGACAAACGAGTGAAACCACGAACCTGAGAGGTTGAACAATCTTGAAAGAAAGAATACAACGGAGATGAATGAAGTTAAGAGCACTCCGGTAAAATGAGGAACAAGGAACACCACGAGAACCTTGCAGGTTGAAAGACATGAAACAAGAGCTCACGGACCAAAAGAATATGAAACAGCAATGGTATAGCCAAGGAATAAGAATGGCATAATTTGGACAGCACTCCGACTGAAAATGTAAGGAATTGAACATGAACTTGCCAAGTTGGGATGATACTTGATGAAAGCAACAACACACAGCCTCTGAACAATTGAAAGAATGGCACAAGGGGTAAAAAGGATTCAGACAGCACTCCGGTTGAAAAGAGAGGCAAAACTTGATAAGATGAGACAACTAGAATGGAGGTCACGACACTCCTGTTAAATGGACTAGAAAAGAAAAGAACATGATCTTGATATGACAAGATGATGGTTCGAAGAGAGCAATATCACAAAGCCTCCGGAACGAATATTGGAGTGAAAAGATCGAAGAAGAATAACATCTTCAACTAGAAATGATTTTGAAAGCATCCTTACGAAGAAGGGTTGAACAGAGTTGTTGGAAGAATCATCAAGCAAAAGATATGCCTCTCGTGGGCTTATGGAAAACATCTCAAAATTATGAGGTGACAACCAGCCACTTACGAAAACATTTGATTGGATTGAGATCAACAAGGAGACGAAAAACTTTCACCGGGAGGATAAATGAAGAACTTGGGTCATTTATAAGCACCATGAATAGCAACAATCCTTAGGGAAAGCTTTTAGGTGAAATACAACCCAAGATAACTTCAACGAAGAAATTGACGGGATTAAATAGCCCATTCCTGACAACTTGTGAATCATGAAACCTGAAGGGAAAATGTCAAGAATGGCATAACACCATCTCAAAAGATAAGGGAGAAATAATTGCACTTCGAAATGCATGAAGAATAATACTTGAGCTCCAACAAGAATCTTAAAGAACACTTCAATGATGAATTAAATCATGATGAACCACCATGAAGAACTCCGTTAATGAAAGCATGAGAAGTGAAAGATGAAAAGAATAAGATTCACGGTGTGCGATGAATTAGATGGAGCTTTGAAAAGATAATTGAAATAATTTGGAGCTCCGGAAAACAAAATGAACAACTTAGAACCAAGGATATGATATGATGAACAAGCTCCGGAAAAAAAATATTATTCACTTCGAGGAAATAAGAATAAGATTTACTGTATGCTTATCCTTCATCAAATTAAATTGATGACAAGCAACGGATTTGGCCTACTACTTATTCTTCCTGAAAAGGATTGGAGAGATATGTAGCCAAACTTGAGAATAACCTTGAACGACTCACCGGTAGGATTATGAAAAGAACAAATGAATTGATACGATAACAGCGAAAGAGTAATCTTGAATGAACCACCGTAATAATATTGAGACGAACGAAGAGGCATCAATTAAGAATAGTTGGAGGACGAAGTTGCAAACTGAGAACGAAGAAATCTTCTGAGATGATGGCCTTCGGAGGATCACAATGGAAAGAATTCATGAAATGCTTCGGATGGTATAAAAGAATTCCTCACAATCTGAACAATAATGAGGATGGCATGAAGCTAGAACCCTGAATCTTGGAAGAACGGATAAGGATACAAGAGGAACTCGTCTTCGGGTCTTCAAAATCTGAGAAGATGATGAGATACACCACCATGAATTGTATAGGTACTCCGTAATGAAGATTTAAAAGGTTGAACCAATGATGAAAAAGAATTTGAAAACGGTCCTGGAGAAGGACTGTGACTGATGGGATTCATACTTACGTCACACTTTGAAAAGAATTTTTAGAATAACTCCGGAAAATAGAAGAGTCAGGTAAGATCCTGGGAAAAGACCTGTGGGTTAGGGCCCACTAAAGAAATCACCGTTGGAAAAGATTGCTTGAGAGATATTGCACCGGTTGAATTAAATGGCTTGAATAAGATGATAATCCTCAAAATAGCTTGAACGGATTAAGAATTGAAACACGAATCTTCTGAGATACCTTCACCTCTCCGGATATGAATAGCAAGAGGAGAATGATTAATTGGAGCACCGGAATAAGAAAGCATTGTGAAATGAGGAAAATGATAAGATCAACACCGAAATCTTGAATTACATCCACCGGCAGAATTTGAGAACAAAAGAATGATGAACTTGGAGTTTCCTGAGCATCTTCCTGAGAATCACCGGATAAGAACATCGAAGGAAAAAAAATGAAGAAATATCACATGAATAAAATGGATACTTCATTTAGAATTTCTGACTCCGAGAAGAAGAAGGGTGGGAGGGTGGGGAAAAACAAAGACAACTTGGGATGAATGAAATAGACACCATTGAGAAAAGACTAAGAGTTAATCTTGCAAATGATGAAAAGATCGGATTAACTTGAAGCAAAGCACGCCGGTTGAAAAGGATTTACATGAAAATCTCGATGATCAAGAAGGATTAGCACTCCCATAGAAATATGAGAATACCGATTAGGAAGGTATGGAATCAACACTTGACATCGAAGCAACTCGAATACCAGAATCAAAACAAGAACAAAGGATAGATATGTTGTAACATAATCTTCACAATATCATTCGAACGGAGAATTGAACGAATGAATTCCGTAGGTACATCAGCTTGTCGAGAAGCCACTTGGGAGAACAAAAGGTAAATAAAAACAAGAAGGAGTAGATAGAACAAATACAAGATAGAAGCTTCGTTCCACATATTTGTGCTGAAAGCTCATGGAACGTGTTACAAAAGGGTTTTGCAATCCCCGGATCAGCATAGCCAAGGACCCTTTAAGATGCAACTCCCGATCGGAACAACGCCCATAAAACCACTTCACTCAATGTTGAACCCCGAACTCCATAAGTTGCATTCGTAGGAAGAATGCCTACGAGCTACTAGATGAACCCACCTATTAATTTCCGAAAGTTCCCAGTTATGCAATCAGGTGTTGGGGATACAGGGCAAGCATCGCGCACTCAACTCTAATCCTACATCCAGCTGTATCCATCCTTCAACACATAACCAGTTATTTCCGGAAACAGTTTACCTCGGACCTTCGAAACGCATCTACTATACAAGCTACGGCAATACTCCCGAACTACCTCCCCAGTACTGGGTGATGTCGGGGTTATCTTGCCACTAACCGCATAGGAGAGTTTTCGATGTCGGCCGTCTTAAGTATTCCAGAACTGCTGCGATATATTTGTGACGACAACACCTCGGAGCTCAACTCCCCGGGACACTGCCACAACCCCTAAATGACAGGAGGCATCGAGAACAATGTTCTCGTCACAAAGACATCGGAACAATCCAAACAATACTCGTGTGATCCTAAAAAAAATTGGTGAATTTTTGAGAGTAGAAGAGGCAAGAGTAATCGTCAGGAGTCCTCACCAGAGTGAAAAGAGATGAGGAGCAAAATAAATCCTACTCTCCGATATATATATAGGACTCAAAAAAATTTCAAGTATGTGCCTAGACTCAACCGTCAACGATTCGATCAATCAGTGGGGGCTTCTAGGTCGGAGAAGGCTCTGAATACCAACTTGTAATGCCCAGGATGGGACTATACCTCCTACGTGTCGAGGCACGACTTAAAGGTATAAGCCCATTCTGGAATGATCTCAAGTTTGGTATCTTTGCACGACTCATGTAAAATAGGGATGAAATTACAAAAGGATAGTTGGCTTACACTCGCCACGTCACACAATACATTACATAAGCAAATCATCATTCAAAACATCACAACCCAACTACGGGCAAAGATCCAAAAGAAAGATACCAAAAGCATAAAGCCACAGGTCCGAATCGCCCCTAGTAGAAACCACTACTGATCGTCGAAAACGTCACAAGCATACGGCCACTCTCTTCATCGAGCTCCCAGTGAAGTACTTGAACCAGCTCCTGCATCATTCTTGGCTGAACCTGCATCTGGTGTTGTAGTATCTATGAGCCACGAGGACTCAGCAATCCCATAACCATGGGTACCAAGACTAGCAAAGCTTTATGGGTAGGAAGAGGTAAAGTGGTGAGGTTGCAGCAGCGGCTAAGCATAATATGGTGGCTAACTTACGAGTACAAGAATAAGACGAGCATCTACGCAAACGGTCGCAAACTAGTAATGATCGCTAAAGATCCCGAACTACCTACGAGTCAAACATAAACCCACCGTGTTCTCTTCTCAAAGTGAAAAGAGACAGTCACGGTTAGTCACACAGTTGTGTGTTTTACTTCGGATCCTCTGTCAAGTTTTCTACAACGGGACATTAACAAATTCCAATCTGCCACATAACCGCGGGCACGGCTTTCGAAAGATTATAACCCTGCAGGGGTGTCCCAACTTAGCCCATCACAAGCTCTCACGATCAGCTGAAGTGATAAATATAATATCATCACCCCTTATCTTAGGGAAATCCGATCAGGCTCGGCTTCCCGGTGCACAAGACATTTCGACAATGGTAAAACAAGTCCAGCAAGACCTCCCGACGTGCCGACACCCTGATAGTAGCCGCGCGTATCTCGTCTCAGGCCACGTCCGGATGAGCGAAGCGTACAGGAGCCAGATACCCCAAGTTGCCAAGGGGCGGTCCCGCACAGTGCTCTATTTGGGACCAACACCATCAGCACTGGCCCCCCCTGCTATGTAGAAAGAATCCCCGGGGACGCGACCCCCTATGCAAATTTAATTAATTAATTAAGTTATTATTATGAGGCAAATTAAAACCAATGTTGGGCCTTGCTGGAGGAGTTTTATTCAAAGACGAACTGTCAAGGGGTCCCCATATACCCATCGTGTAAGGAACGCAAAATCAAGGAACATAATGCCGGTTTATCGGCGCCTAAGGTGGCATGAGTGGAACAAAACACCGAGCAAAAGGCCAAGCCTTCCACCCATGCCCAGTATATAGGTGTGTTAATAATAATATAACATATTGTGATATTCCAACAACAAGTTCCCACCTGGAACGATCTTCATCTTCACCTACAACTAACAACGCTGTAAGAGGGGCTGAGCAAGCGGGTAACATAGCCAAACAATGGTTTTTGCTAGGAAGGTGTCAAAGGTTAGAGGTTTCATGGCATCAAGGAGAGGGATGACAATAAGATGGGTAGCGCGACATGTAACGATAGCATCGAGACACTAAGCATGGCAATGATAGTAAAGGTATCCAAGGGTATGGTCATCTTGCCTGAGATTCCGCAAGGAAGAAGAACGGGTCCAGGACGAGGACAAAGGAGAAGCCTTGAAGAAGAACCACGAGAAGTCGAACGAATCCTCACGATCTCAACGGAACAAGCACTAACGAGAAGAAGCAAGCAATACGGTAAACACACAAGCATAAACATGGCATACGATGCACATCCAAGTATGATGCATGACAGTTCTATATAGGATGCACCACAAGTCTATACAAGAAGCAAAACATGGCAAGGTAGGAAGCACAGAAAAACAACACAAGCCTATATGATGTAATACATGGCAAGGTATGATGCATGACAAGTCTATATAGGAAGCAAAACATGGCAAGGTAGGAAGCACAGAAAAACAACACAAGCAACATGTTTAAATGAGGCCGCAAAATACAACAACAATTCCGGAAATCCCCATATGCATGTTTAGCAATTTTAAGCAAACAACAATTCACACATTTTAATGTTGTTAACATGATGCGGATGACATGATCAAGTTTATGCAATTTTTATTAAAAGTTGACATGAAGAGATAAGGAGTATTTGTCGCCACGACGAAAAGAAAAGAGGGTCGTGGCGGCGAAAACGGATACGGTGCCACGGCAACGATCCGAAAATGATGCAACGGCAACATCTCGGTTCCGGTAACTCGTTGAGAGACTGGTGCAAAAGAAGGATCGGCGCTAGCGAGAAAACAAAGACGGTGGGGTGCTCCCGGTTACCTGGTTCCCACGGGTTGGCGACGAGGCAACCGAAGGGCATGACAAAAGACGAATCGGGCACGGTTCACACAAGGGAAAACATCTCATACAACACATGCATTCCACGGGTCATCGTCTCGGGGTTATGCCTTCGGGACGTTCGTTTCAAGGAGGATCAAGATCGTAGGGGAAGTAGTGGTACTCGCGGGTCGTGGTACACGTTCGTAGAGGGAAGTAGTCGTTCCGTTCGTAGTCGTACACGGGGCGTCGGGCTCGTCGTTGACGTAGAGGTACTCGTTCCGTTTCGGAGAGGTACTTGACAAATCCATCGTTTCCGGGGCGACGGTAGTCGTACACGTTGGCGTTTTCGTTCACGGTTATTCGGCGACGGTAGTGGTACTTGACGTGTCGCCGTTCTCGTTTCGAAGATTTACATGTCGTCGGACGTAGTTGAACTTGGCGCAAAGGTCGTCGTGGTACTTGGGGTCTCAGGTCTTGGCGACGGTAGATGCACATGGGAAGGAACTTGACGCATCATCTTGTAGTCGTACACAAGGTCGTCGTGGTACTTGTCGCATCCACCAAGTGTAGTCGTTGTAGGCAGCGGGCATCGAGGTACTTGGAACTTTGCAGAACAGAAGCTAACAACAGAAAACCCAAACTTGGGCTCCACGGGGACAGCTGATACGTCCAAAACGTATCTATAATTTCTGCTTGCTCCATGCCACTTTTAGGTGATATTGCTATGATATTCATACACTTTCCATACACTTTTGATCATATTTGGACTAACCTACTAATCCAGTGCACCCCGGTGCCAGTTTCTGTTTTGGGCTGATTTTGTATTTCAGGTTTTCACGTTACGAGAACTGCCAGGAAAAATCCAGAAAAATCATATAAAAATCAGCGTTCCGGAACCGACCTTGCGCCCGAAGTACAGCCGG
>LR738711.1:121609311-121623127 GCA_902687465.1 Secale cereale
CAGGCGCCCTGGCGGCGCCCCCCCTGGGCCGCGCCGGGGGGGCGCCTGGGCCCCCCGAAGCCCGTCTGGTGCCCCCCTTTGGCATATATTTAGAGCATCCCTCGAAACCCTCGGGACGGGAACTCTTTTTCGTGATCTCATCTCTGTTCCGCCGCCGCCGCCGCTTCCAAGATCGGGAGCACCAGGAGAACTCTTCCCGGCACCCTGCCGGATGGGAGGATCACCACCGGGAGCTTCTCCACCACCATGGACGCCTCCCGGATGAGTTGTGAGTAGTCTCCCTTGGACCATGAGTCCATGACCAGTACCTATGTGATGTTCTCCTCCCGTTCTTGTGCTTCACTAATTAGTCCTCGTGAGCTGCCCTACATGATCGAGGCACATATGTAATCCTTATGTTGTTGCTATGATGAGTTTGCTGGGATCCGATGGATTATGAGATTATGTTCAGATTGTGATTGAGTAATATATTTGATCTACCTCTTTTATATTTATGTTCATAAGTAATTCTTGCATGTTCTCCGTTGTTATTTATTGCTTTGGCCAAGTAATACGTAGTGACTCCAAGAGGGAACGTTATGCTTGATTGTGGGTTCATGCCCCTCGATGACTAGCTTGAGTGACAGAAACATGAGTCTAGGGGATGTGTTGTTGCCACAAGGGGGAAAACAACGGTGCTTGTGAAGGAAATATGCCCTAGAGGCAATAATAAAGTTGTTATTTATATTTCCTAATATCATGATAAATGTCTTTTATTCATGCTAGAATTGTATTAACCGGAAACTTAGTACATGTGTGAATACATAGACAAAACAGTATGTCCCTAGTATGCCTCTACTAGACTAGCTCATTGATCAAAGATGGTTATGTTTCCTAACCATAGACATGAGTTGTCATTTGATCAACGGGATCACATCATTAGGAGAATGATGTGATGGACAAGACCCATCCGTTAGCATAGCACTATGATCGTTTAGTTTAACTGCTATTGCTTTCTTCATGACTTATACATGTTCCTATGACTATGAGATTATGTAACTCCCGAATACCGTAGGAACACCTTGTGTGCTATCAAACGTCACAACGTAACTGGGTGATCATAAAGATGCTCTACAGGTGTCTCCGAAAGTATTCGTGGTGTTGGCATAGATCAAGATTAGGATTTGTCACTCCGAGTGTCGGAGAGGTATCTCTGGGCCCTCTCGGTAACACACATCATAATAAGCCTTGCAAGCAAAAGACTAATGAGTTAGTCACGAGATGATGTGTTACGGAACTAGTAAAGAGACTTGCCGGTAACGAGATTGAACTAGGTATAAAGATACCGACGATCGAATCTCGGACAAGTAACATACCGTTTGACAAAAGGAACAACGTATGTTGTTATGCGGTTCTGACCGATAAAAGATCTTCGTAGAATATGTAGGAGCCAATATGAACATCCAGGTTCCGCTATTGGTTATTGACCAGAGATGAGTCTCGATCATGTCTACATAGTTCTCGAACCCGTAGAGTCCGCACGCTTAACGTTTGATGACGATCGGTATTATGAGTTTTTGAGTATTGATGTACCGAAGGTAGTTCGGAGTCCCGGATGAGATCACGGACATGACGAGGAGTATCGGAATGTCCGAGACATAAAGATTGATATATTGGACGGCTATATTCGGACACCGGAAGTATACCGGAAAAGTTTCGGATTTATCGGGAATGCCGGAGGGGGTTACCGGAACCCCCTACGAGAGGGAATGGTCCATAGTGGGCCTAAAGGGTGAGAGAGAGGCAGCCCATAGGGCTGGCCGGCGCCCCCACCTAGGAATCCTAGTTGGACTAGGATTGGGGGGGCGCCACCTCTCCTATTCCTTTCCCCCTTCTTCCTTTCGGTGAATCCTACTAGGAATAGGATTGCAATCCTATTCCTAGTAGGAATCCCTTCCCTAGCCGCACCAGGAGAGTTGGCCGGCCCCTCCTCCCTTGCTCCTTTATATACGGGGGCAGGGGGGCACCCAAAGACACAGAAGTTGAATTGTTTTAGCCGTGTGCGGTGCCCCCCTCCACAGAATCACACCTCGGTCGTACCGTCGCGGAACTTAGGCGAAGCCCTGCGCCGGTGAACACATCATATCCGTCACCACGCCGTCGTGCTGACGAAACTCTCCCGTGAAGCTCAACTGGATCAAGAGCTCGTGGGACGTCATCAAGCTGAACGTGTGCTGAACGCGGAGGTGCCGTACGTTCGGTGCTTGATCGGTTGGATCGCGAAGAAGTTCGACAACATCAACCGCGTCACTTGACGCTTCCGCTCCCGGTCTACGAGGGTACGTAGACACACTCTCCCCTCTCGTTGCTATGCATTTGGTAGATAGATCTTGCGTGTTCGTAGGAAAATTTTAAAAAATACTACGTTCCCCAACAGTGGCATCATGAGCCAGGTCTATGCGTAGATGATATGCACGAGTAGAACACAATGAGATTGTGGACGATACTAGTCATACTGCTTACCAGCATGTCATACTTTGCTTCGGCGGTATTGTGAGATGAAGCGGCCCGGACCGACATTACGCGTACGCTTACGCGAGACTGGTTTCACCGTTAAGAGCACTTGTTGCTTAAAGGTGACTGGCGGGTGTCTGTCTCTCTCACTTTAGCTGAATCAAGTGTGGCTACGCCCGGTCCTTGTGAAGGTTAAAACAACACATACTTGACGAAACATCGTTGTGGGTTTGTATGCGTAGGTAAGAACGGTTCTTGCTAAAGCCCGTAGCAGCCACGTAAAACTTGCAACAAACAAAGTAGAGGACGTCTAACTTGTTTTTGCAGGGCATGTTGTGATGTGATATGGTCAAGACATGATGAGTTATACGGTTTTGTATGAGATGATCATGTTTTGTAAAGTTATCGGCAACTGGCAGGAGCCATATGGTTGTCGCT
Source organism: Secale cereale (assembly GCA_902687465.1). Classification (NCBI taxonomy): domain Eukaryota; kingdom Viridiplantae; phylum Streptophyta; class Magnoliopsida; order Poales; family Poaceae; genus Secale; species Secale cereale. Next base: position 121,612,243 of record LR738711.1, read on the forward strand.
TTATTGTATGAAATGCAATCGACATGTAATTGCTTTACTTTATCACTAAGCGTTAGCGATAGTCGTGGAAGCAATAGTTGGCGAGACGACAACGATGCTACGATGAAGATCAAGGTGTCAAGCCGGTGACGAAGGTGATCATGACGGTGCTTTGAAGATGGAGATCAAAAGCACAAGCTGATGATGGCCATATCATGTCACATATTTTTGATTGCATATGATGTTTATCTTATTATGCTTCTTATTTTGCTTAGAACGACGGTAGCATTATAAGATGATCCCTTACTAAATTTCAAGGTATAAGTGTTCTCCCTAAGTATGCACCGTTGCGAAAGTTCGTCGTGCCGAGACACCACGTGATGATCGGGTGTGATAAGCTCTACGTTCAAATACAACGGGTGTAAGCCAGTTTTGCACACGCAGAATACTCGGGTTAAACTTGACGAGCCTAGCATATACAGATATGGCCTCGGAACACTGGAGACCGAAAGGTCGAGCGTGAATCATATAGTAGATATGATCAACATAAGATGTTCACCATTGAAAACTACTCCATCTCACGTGATGATCGGACATGGTTTAGTTGATTTGAATCACGTGATCATTTAGATGACCGGAGGGATGTCTATCTAAGTGGGAGTTCTTAAGTAATATGATTAATTGAACTTTAATTTATCATGAACTTAGTCCTGGTAGTATTAGCATATCTATGTTGTAGATCAATAGCTCGCGATATTGCTCCCCGTTTATTTTTTTTCATATGTTCCTAGAGAAAACCAATTTGAAAGATGTTAGTAGCAATGATGCGGAATTGTTCCGTGATCTGAAGATTATCCTCATTGCTGCACAGAAGAATTATGTCCTTGAAGCACCGCTAGGTGACAAGCCCCCTTCCGCTGATGCAGACGCTTTGAACGTCTGGCAGTCGCGGTCTGATGACTACACGATAGTTCAGTGTGCCATGCTTTACGGCTTAGAACCGGGACTTCAACGACGTTTTGAACGTCATGGAGCATATGAAATGTTCCAGGAGTTGAAGTTAATATTTCAAGCAAATGCCCGAATTGAGAAATATGAGATTTCCAATAAGTTCTACAGCTGCAAAATGGAGGAGAATAGTTCTATCAGTGAACACTTGCTCAGAATGTCTGGGTACTACAATCATATGACTCAACTTGGTTGCAAAGTTGACGAGGATAGTGTTCTTCAATCACTGCCACCAAGCTATAAAGGCTTCGTGATGAACTATAACATGCAAGGGATGCAAAAGACAATTCCCGAGCTCTTCGCTATGCTCAAAGCTGCGGAGGTAGAAATCAAAAAGGAGCATCAAGTGTTGATGGTTAACAAGACCACTAGTTTCAAGAAAAAGGGCAAGGGAAAGAAAGGGAACTTCAAAAAGAATAGCAAGTCAGTTGCTACTTCAACGAAGAAACCCAAATCTGGAGCCAAGCCTGAAACTGAGTGCTTCTACTGCAAGGGGACTGGACACTGGAAGCGGAACTGCCCCAAGTATTTGGCGGATAAGAAGGATGGCAAGATGAACAAAGGTATATGTGATATACATGTTATTGATGTGTACCTTACTAATGCTCGTAGTAGTACCTGGGTATTTGATACCGGTTCGGTTGCTAATATTTGTAACTCGAAACAGGGACTACGGATTAAATGAAGATTAGCTAAGGACGAGGTGACGATGCGTGTGGGAAACGGTTCCAAAGTCGATGTGATCGCCGTCGGCACGCTACCTCTACATCTACCTTCGGGATTAGTTTTAGACCTGAATAATTGTTATTTGGTGCCAGCGTTGAGCATGAACATTATATCTGGATCTTGTTTATTGCGAGACGGTTATTCATTTAAATCAGAGAATAATTGTTTTTCCATTTTGATGAATAATATCTTTTATGGTCATGCACCCTTAAAGAGTGGTCTATTCTTACTGGATCTCGATTGTAGTGATACACATATTCATAATATTGAAACCAAAAGATGCAAGGTTAATAATGATAGTGCAACTTATTTGTGGCACTGCCGCTTAGGTCATATTGGTGTAAAACGCATGAAGAAACTCCATAAAGATGGACTTTTGGAATCACTTGATTATGAATCACTTGGTGCTTGCGAACCATGCCTCATGGGCAAGATGACTAAAACTCCATTCTCCGGAACTATGGAGCGAGCAACAGATTTGTTGGAAATCATACATACTGATGTATGTGGACCAATGAGTGTTGATGCTCGCGGCGGGTATCGTTATTTTCTGACCTTCACTGATGATTTGAGCAGATATGGGTATATCTACTTAATGAAACACAAGTCTGAAACATTTGAAAAGTTCAAAGAATTTCAGAGTGAAGTAGAGAATCATCGTAACAAGAAAATAAAGTTCCTACGATCTGATCGTGGAGGAGAATATTTGAGTTACGAGTTTGGTCTTCATTTGAAACAATGTGGAATAGTTTCACAACTCACGCCACCTGGAACACCACAATGTAATGGTGTGTCCGAACGTCGTAACCGTACTTTATTGGATATGGTGCGATCTATGATGTCTCTTACCGATTTACCACTATCGTTCTGGGGTTATGCTTTAGAGACAGCTGCATTCACGTTAAATAGGGCACCATCTAAATCCGTTGATACGACACCTTATGAACTATGGTTTGGCAAGAAACCAAAGTTGTCGTTTCTTAAAATTTGGGGCTGCGATGCTTATGTGAAAACACTTCAACCTGATAAGCTCGATCCCAAGTCGGAAAAATGTGTCTTCATAGGATACCCAAAAGAGACTGTTGGGTACACCTTCTATCACAGATCCGAAGGCAAAATATTCATTGCTAAGAACGGATCCTTTCTAGAAAAAGAGTTTCTCTCGAAAGAAGTGAGTGGGAGGAAAGTAGAACTTGATGAGGTAATTGTACCTTCTCCCATATTGGAAAGTAGTACATCACAGGAAATTGTTCCAGTGATTCCTACACCAATTAGTGAGGAAGTTGATGATAATGATCATGAAACTTTGGATCAAGTTTCTACTGAACGTCGTAGATCAACCAGAGTACGTTCCGCACCAGAGTGGTACGGCAACCCAGTTCTGGAAATCATGTTACTAGACCATGATGAACCTACGAACTATGAGGAAGCGATGATGAGCCCAGATTCCGCAAAATGGCTTGAAGCCATGAAATCTGAGATGGGATCCATGTATGAGAACAAAGTGTGGACTTTGGTTGACTTGCCCGATGATCGGCAAGCCATCGAAAATAAATGGATCTTCAAGAGGAAGACCGACGCAGACGGTAATATTACTGTTTACAAAGCTCGACTTGTTGCGAAAGGTTTTCGACAAGTTCAAGGAGTTGACTACGATGAGACTTTCTCACCTGTAGCGATGCTTAAGTCTGTCCGAATCATGTTAGCAATTGTCGCATTTTATGTTTATGAAATCTGGCAAATGGATGTCAAAACTACATTCCTGAATGGATATCTCAAAGAAGAGTTGTATATGATACAACCAGAAGGTTTTGTCGATCCAAAAGGTGCTAACAAATTATGCAAGCTCCAGCGATACCATCTATGGACTGGTGCAAGCATCTCGGAGTTGGAATATACGCTTTGATGAGGTGATCAAAGCATATGGTTTTATACAGACTTTTGGAGAAGCCTGTATTTACAAGAAGTGAGTGGGAGCACTACAACCTTTCTGATAAGTATATGTGAATGACATATTGTCGATCGTAAATGATGTAGAATTTTCTGGAAAGCATAAAAGAGTGTTTGAAAAGAATTTTTTAAAGAGAGACCTCGGTGAAGCTGCTTACATATTGAGCATCAAGAATCTATATAGATAGATCAAGACGCTTGATAAGACTTTCAATGAGTACATACCTTGATAAGATTTTGAAGTAAGTTCAAAATGGATCAGTCAAAGAAGAAGTTCTTGCCTGATTTGTAAGGTGTGAAGTTGAGTAAGACTCAAAGCCAGACCACGGCAGAAAAATATAGAGAGAATGAAAGTCATTCCCTATGCATCAGCCATAGGTTCTATAAAGTATGCCATGCTGTGTACAAAATACGTTGTGTACCTTGCCAAGAGTTTGACAGGGAGGTACAATAGTGATCCAGGAGTAGATCACTGTACAGCGGTCAAAATTATCCTTAGTAATTGGATGACTAAGGAAATATTTCTCGATTATGGAGGTGATAAAGAGTTCGTCGTAAAGGGTTACGCCGATGCAAGCTTTGACACTAAATCCAGATAACTCTAAGTATCAATCTGGATGCATATTGAAAGTGGGAGCAATTAGCTAGAGTAGCTCCATGCAGAGCATTGTAGACATAGAAATTTGCGAAATACATAGGGATCTGTATATGACAGACCCATTGACTAAACTTCTCTCACAAGCAAAACATGATCACACCTCATTACTCTTGGGTATTAATCACATAGCAATGTGAACTAGATTATTGACTCTAGTAAACCCTTTGGGTGTTGGTCACATGGTGATGTGAACTATGGGTGTTATTCACATAACGATGTGAACTATCGGTATTAAATCACATGGTGATGTGAGCTAGATTATTGACTCTAGTGCAAGTGGGAGACTGAAGGAAATATGCCCTAGAGGCAATAATAAAGTTGTTATTTATATTTCCTTATATCATGATAAATGTCTTTTATTCATGCTAGAATTGTATTAACCGGAAACTTAGTACATGTGTGAATACATAGACAAAATAGTATGTCCCTAGTATGCCTCTACTAGACTAGCTCATTGATCAAAGATGGTTATGTTTCCTAACCATAGACATGAGTTGTCATTTGATCAACGGGATCACATCATTAGGAGAATGATGTGATGGACAAGACCCATCCGTTAGCATAGCACTATGATCGTTTAGTTTAACTGCTATTGCTTTCTTCATGACTTATACATGTTCCTATGACTATGAGATTATGTAACTCCCGAATACCGTAGGAACACCTTGTGTGCTATCAAACGTCACAACGTAACTGGGTGATCATAAAGATGCTCTACAGGTGTCTCCGAAAGTATTCGTGGTGTTGGCATAGATCAAGATTAGGATTTGTCACTCCGAGTGTCGGAGAGGTATCTCTGGGCCCTCTCGGTAACACACATCATAATAAGCCTTGCAAGCAAAAGACTAATGAGTTAGTCATGAGATGATGTGTTACGGAACGAGTAAAGAGACTTGCCGGTAACGAGATTGAACTAGGTATAAAGATACCGACGATCGAATCTCGGACAAGTAACATACCGTTTGACAAAAGGAACAACGTATGTTGTTATGCGGTTCTGACCGATAAAAGATCTTCGTAGAATATGTAGGAGCCAATATGAACATCCAGGTTCCGCTATTGGTTATTGACCAGAGATGAGTCTCGATCATGTCTACATAGTTCTCGAACCCGTAGGGTCCGCACGCTTAACGTTTGATGACGATCGGTATTATGAGTTTTTGAGTATTGATGTACCGAAGGTAGTTCGGAGTCCCGGATGAGATCACGGACATGACGAGGAGTATCGGAATGTCCGAGACATAAAGATTGATATATTGGACGGCTATATTCGGACACCGGAAGTATACCGGAAAAGTTTCGGATTTATCGGGAATGCCGGAGGGGGTTACCGGAACCCCCTACGAGAGGGAATGGTCCATAGTGGGCCTAAAGGGTGAGAGAGAGGCAGCCCATAGGGCTGGCCGGCGCCCCCACCTAGGAATCCTAGTTGGACTAGGATTGGGGGGCGCCACCTCTCCTATTCCTTTCCCCCTTCTTCCTTTCGGTGAATCCTACTAGGAATAGGATTGCAATCCTATTCCTAGTAGGAATCCCTTCCCTAGCCGCACCAGGAGAGTTGGCCGGCCCCTCCTCCCTTGCTCCTTTATATACGGGGGCAGGGGGGCACCCAAAGACACAGAAGTTGAATTGTTTTAACCGTGTGCGGTGCCCCCCTCCACAGAATCACACCTCGGTCGTACCGTCGCGGAGCTTAGGCGAAGCCCTGCGCCGGTGAACACATCATATCCGTCACCACACCGTCGTGCTGACGAAACTCTCCCGTGAAGCTCAACTGGATCAAGAGCTCGTGGGACGTCATCAAGCTGAACGTGTGCTGAACGCGGAGGTGCCGTACGTTCGGTGCTTGATCGGTTGGATCGCGAAGAAGTTCGACAACATCAACCGCGTCACTTGACGCTTCCGCTCCCGGTCTACGAGGGTACGTAGACACACTCTCCCCTCTCGTTGCTATGCATCTGGTAGATAGATCTTGCGTGTTCGTAGGAAAATTTTAAAAAATACTACGTTCCCCAACAGCTTGTGCCCGCGGGTGCAAGGATTGTTTACTTTACGCAAAGTTCTTTTAATGCAGTTGTCTGTTGCTTTGAGTTTACACTATGGGTGGGGCTCGCAACTTAATACCAGCGAGATGTTCTGGATAGATATCTCAAGGTGGATGATTAGTAGTAGATATTGATGGATTTCGGTCTACTTACTTTGGCGTACCACCCATGCTTTGAACCTCAACCTTTCTTGCAATGTAGTCAGCATTGGTTTGCGTTCGTGGTCCTGTCAATTGCCCAGCTGTAATTCGTTTACCTCACATAGCTGTTTTATCGTCTTTTGGGAGAGAGACATCACTAGTGAACATCATGAGACTCCGGTCCATATTACCATCATTGATCACATCCGCTATTTACTTTTCGCTATTATTTACTATTGCAAACACTATCTATCACTACTATCATTTGCGTTTAATCCTTTGTGAACTACAAGGCCGGAGGGATTGACAACCTCTCTGTACTCGTTGGGAGCAAAGTTATTTGTATCTGTGTGCAGGTCCACGTTGATTGCTAATATCTGGCGTCGTTAGCAGTTGACACCTACTTGTTGAACCTAGGAGTCTCTGGGGATTCGATCCTTGGCATCTTTGCTAAGGGAAAACACTTCCAGAACACTGCATCTTTCACCTTCCACTTGAGGTAACCAACGAGGGGTTAGAGGCCCATCAAGGAGTATTTTCTGGCGCCGTTGCCGGGGACTCCACTCTTCAGGATAGGGGAGTTGCGTGCTATCTTTTACCTTTGCTTTTTAGTCTTGTTAGTTTACCTTTCAAATTTTGCTTTAGTACCTTTTTATCGAAAATCACAAAAATAGTTATCTCGTTCTTTAGTTGTCATTATGTCGGGTCCTTTTGTCTTTGACGAGGCAGAAGTTCTCACCTTTAAACAAAAAGGTGGGGAAAGTTTGAAAGATGCTTGGTATAGAATTAATGATTCACAAAAAAGAGCCACCAAGAAGCAACCTACTACTATCTTGCTTAGAAATTTTTATGTTGGAATCACTTCTTGGAATAGGTTTATTCTAGATACTGCTATCAATGGGAATTTCCTAGAGGCCCCAGTTTGGGAGTCTCTTAGTATTATTGAAAATCTTGTTGGGAATCTCCCTGTTGTTAGCATTCGAGAGGACATCACCCTAGCTCACATTATGAAAAAACTTGAAAAGATAGAGCTAGAGATGCCAAGCATTAATAAGATAGATGAGTTGGATCGTAAGATCCAAGGGAATTTGAATAGACTTGATAGCTCCATGCATAAATTTTTTAAAATTTTGGAGACCATCAAATTCCATGACTTGGACTCTTCTAGAATAGATAAGATTGAGGAAATATTTGATACCCTAGGAACTACCTTCTACTCGATCAAAACCAAAAAGGTAGAAACTCCGGCAAAGAGGGAGCCTAAGTTCGTTCACGTTCCAAAGGCTCCCCGTTCTAAAAGTAATCCATCTATTGCCAAAGGGGTTGAAACTGTAAAGAACTTGGAAGAAACACCTGTCTTTGATAAATTTATAAATGAATATTCCCTTGACTTTTATCCTTTTGGTCTTCTACCTAGGAGTATCTCTATGAGGCCTTTATTTGAGAGTTCTCTTAAGACTAGTTGCATTATTGAAGAGCTTTTTGATGATCTTGACGATGGTTCAATTGATACAACTTGACCTTTTTGCATTATGCCTAGCTTGAAGGCATAAAAGAAAGCGCTTTTGGGAGGCAGCCCACATGAATAAATTTTTATATTTTGCTTTTGTTGTGTCTTGATGTTGTTTAATACAGTAGCATCATCATTGTATCTTTGCTTTTCATATTTGTGCCAAGTATAGCCTCTGATTGCTAGAAAGTTCAAAAGTTGTGAGGTGCTGTCCAGGAAACAGATTCTGTCCTTGGATAGAAAAATTCGTATAAAATCACCAGATCATCTTTTTGGTCTGAATTATTTCGACAGCGTTCTCTATATAATTGTGTTTCGTGCGTCTGTTCTGAGTTTTTTGATTTGAGTTGCAGAAGTATCTCGAACAAATCATTTACTACCTGCTATTCTATTTTTCACAGATTCTGTCCTGTTTTGCCTTTCCTTCAGTTTGCAAACCAAGAGCTTGCTTTTTCTTTGCAGAAACCTTTTGGCAATCTTGAGAAACAGTAGAACTTCAAGAAGATCTTTATTTCCAGCAAGGAACAATTATTTTATTAAGGGTACTAACCTCGCTAATCAGATTATGATGAGTTATGTATGAAGGGAGTTTTCAAGTGTGCGAGGGAAGATGATAAAAAGATTCAGGAGTGTCAAGCGCTCAAGCTTGGGGATGCCCCAGTGCACCCCCAAGAAATATTCAAGGAGACTCAAGCGTCTAAGCTTGGGGATGCCCCCGTGCATCCCCTTCTCCATCAACATTATCAGTTCGTCTTTCGTTCCGCTATTTTTTTATCACTTCATGTGTTATGTGCTATGCTTGGAGCGTCTTGCTTTTAGTTTTCTTTTTAGTTTTTCATAATGGGTCGGAACTCAGCATTCCTTTATGTGGGAGAGAAACACGCTCCACTTCTACCTAGAACATAACATAGAATTTTCATGTCTATCTTTGCTGTGTGTGTTCTTTGTCTTTTAATAGCTACTATCATGTTCAGCTCTTAGTATTCATGCTTATCTTTTCAAAGAGCTTTTGTTTAGTTGGTTGCTTGAACTCTCTTTAATTATCATGCTTACCTTATTAAGAGAGTTTGCTTCCGTTGCATTGGTTAATATGTCTATGATAAAGATGCTACGTGCATAATGGCGCTTAGTAGTTCAGGTTTTCTTATGGTTAGTCTCAAATAGCTGGGGGATTCCCAATGTGTTATTGGAGTACCAACATGATTTGTTTGCCTATGATGTGTATGGTTTAGTAATATCTTCCTTTGAGAATTTATTTTGATTGACTTGGCGTATGCTCACGCATATTTAAGACTGTAAAGAAAGTCTGTCGAGCCTTGATGATCTTTTATTTCTGAGTAGCGATATAACTACCATGCCTGATTCAATGTTGCTTTGTCGCTCTGCATGATTATGACCGTCATTGCTCTCTTAGTTGGTCGCTCCCAGTCTTTTGCTAACCTACACCTGTACTAAGCAGACTAACCTTGCAATACATAGCTCATGGGAAAGTAGCTCAAAAACTATTGTGGTAAAGAATATGTTGCCTATGTATCTTATTTCTTATAAGTTGCTTGCTGAGAGGTAACCATGTTTCTGGGGACGCCATCAACTGTTACACTTTTGTTGAATATCATGTGAGTTGCTATGCATGTTCGTCTTGTCTGAAGTAAGGGTGATTTGCCGTGGGTTGAATGAGTATGCATATTGTTAGAGAAGAACATTGGGCCGCCAACCAAAGCCATGTATCATGGTGGAAGTTTTAGCTTGGACTTAATCCTCAATCTCTTATGAGAATATGCTTATGCATTAAAGAGGAGTCCATCATCTATTTTCTATGTTGTCCCGGTATGGATGTCCTCAAGTTGAGATCTATCAAAAACGAGAAATCAAATGCGATTTATCTCCTTGGACCTTTGTACAGGTGGCATAGAGGTACCCCTTTGTGACACTTGGTTGAAACATATGTAATGCAATGATAACCCATGGAAATCCGAGCTAATTAGGGCAAGGTGCGAGCACTATTGGTATTCGATGCATGAGGCTTGCAACTTATAGGATGTCTTATGCATGACACATATGAAGTACTACTACCGTTGACAAAATTGCTTCTATGTTTTCAAAATAAAAAGCTCTAGCACATAACCATTCTTTTACTTTTATGTTGAGTCTCCACCTTCTTTTAAAAGCACCAACTACTGAGAGCATGATTGTCATTCTGAGTGTAATGTGCATTGTCCCAAAGTAGCATTGTCTTTTGCATGATTGTGATATCGTTTATTTTGAAATCATTGTATCTAGTCATCACTTAAACCTTGAAGGTGCCCCTGCATTTATGTTTTGCTTCACTAAAGGGGGCAAGCTAGATATCACTTTATCATATTTGCACATCATGTTCATTGCAAATCTTTTTGATGTTTCAGTTTCATATTGTAAAACTTTCAGTCATTTGTGATGTTCTCATGAGTCAACTTAATTGCTATAGAATCATTGTCTCAGTAAGCTTTTGTCATATGACTGTAAAAAAGTCCTATATGGTTAATAGCATGTCACCACAGAAATTATTCTTGTTATCATTTACCTACTCGAGGACGACCAGGAATTAAGCTTGGGGATGTTGATACGTCCAAAACGTATCTATAATTTCTGCTTGCTCCATGCCACTTTTTGGTGATATTTCTATGATATTCATACACTTCCATACACTTTTGATCATATTTGGACTAACCTACTAATCCAGTGCACCCCGGTGCCAGTTTCTGTTTTCGGCTGATTTTGTATTTCAGGTTTTCACGTTACGAGAACTGCCAGGAAAAATCCAGAAAAATTATATAAAAAATAAGCGTTCCGGAACCGACCTTGCGCCCGAAGTACAGCCGGGGGGGGGGGG
>LR738711.1:121623149-121693736 GCA_902687465.1 Secale cereale
GCCCCCCCTGGGCCGCGCCGGGGGGGCGCCTGGGCCCCCCGAAGCCCGTCTGGTGCCCCCCTTTGGCATATATTTAGAGCGTCCCTCGAAACCCTCGGGACGGGAACTCTTTTTCGCGATCTCATCTCTATTCCGCCGCCGCCGCCGCTTCCAAGATCGGGAGCACCAGGAGAACTCTTCCCGGCACCCTGCCGGAGGGGAGGATCACCACCGGGAGCTTCTCCACCACCATGGACGCCTCCCGGATGAGTTGTGAGTAGTCTCCCTTGGACCATGAGTCCATGACCAGTAGCTATGTGATGTTCTCCTCCCGTTCTCGTGCTTCACTAATTAGTCCTCGTGAGCTGCCCTACATGATCGAGGCACATATGTAATCCTTATGCTGTTGCTATGATGAGTTTGCTGGGATCCGATGGATTATGAGATTATGTTCAGATTGTGATTGAGTAATATATTTGATCTACCTCTTTTATATTTATGTTCATAAGTAATTCTTGCATGTTCTCCGTTGTTATTTATTGCTTTGGCCAAGTAATATGTAGTGACTCCAAGAGGGAACGTTATGCTTGATTGTGGGTTCATGCCCCTCGATGACTAGCTTGAGTGACATAAACATGAGTCTAGGGGATGTGCTGTTGCCACAAGGGGGAAAACAACGGTGCTTGTGCCCGCGGGTGCAAGGATTGTTTACTTTACACAAAGTTCTTTTAATGCAGTTGTCTGTTGCTTTGAGTTTACACTATGGGTGGGGCTCGCAACTTAATACCAGCGAGATGTTCTGGATAGATATCTCAAGGTGGATGATTAGTAGTAGATATTGATGGATTTCGGTCCACTTACTTTGGCGTACCGCCCATGCTTTGAACCTCAACCTTTCTTGCAATGTAGTCAGCATTGGTTTGCGTTCGTGGTCCTGTCAATTGCCCAGCTGTAATTCGTTTACCTCACATAGCTGTTTTATCGTCTTTTGGGAGAGAGACATCACTAGTGAACATCATGAGACTCCGGTCCATATTACCATCATTGATCACATCCGCTATTTACTTTTCGCTATTATTTACTATTGCAAACACTATCTATCACTACTATCATTTGCGTTTAATCCTTTGTGAACTACAAGGCCGGAGGGATTGACAACCTCTCTGTACTCGTTGGGAGCAAAGTTATTTGTATCTGTGTGCAGGTCCACGTTGATTGCTAATATCTGGCGCCGTTAGCAGTTGACACCTACTTGTTGAACCTAGGAGTCCCTGGGGATTCGATCCTTGGCATCTTTGCTAAGGGAAAACACTTCCACAACACTGCATCTTTCACCTTCCACTTGGGGTAACCAACGAGGGGTTAGAGGCCCATCAACAGCAGCAAGAGGCAATGCAGGCGTGGCGACCGAGCGATAGAGAGAGGAGGCGGGGCGCGGACGAGCTCGGGCTCAACCACCTGAAGAAGATGGCGCGGCGACGGAGTTCCTTCGTCGGGATACATGGCAGCATACGAACCCTGCGGGGTTCCCAGCAGGCAGGACGGCTCCGATGGCCAACGCGGAGGCCGGGCGCGACTCCCTGGCGAGGCAACGGTGACCCGGACCGGCGACGGAGGTGCGGGGCAGCACCGGCGGGAGGCGGAGGACGGCGGGGTCGACGAGCTCCTGCAGGGACGCGGCGGCGGACGAGGGAGGCGTAGGCTCTGCCGAGCGGCGAGCGGGGCGAGGGACGGCGCGGCTCCGTGCGGGGGAAGCCCGCGAGCTCCGGCTCGTCGCCGTCCGGCGGAGGGGATCGGAGGCAGCAAGGAGGCGGCGACGTTGGAGAAAGGAGGAGGGCGGCGGCGCAGGGCGCTCCAGCGGCGGAGGCTGGCCGCGGAGAGGCGCGAGGGAGAATGAGGGAGAGGCTTGGGGTCGAGGACCCTGGGAGAGAGAGGGGATCGAGCGAGGAACGAGCAGGGGTGTGCGGCGGCGCTGAGGAAAGGGATGAGAGAGCGATGCGGTCGAAGGAGAGAAAACGGGCTGCGGCTAGGGTTAGCGCTGGAAGAGAGTTGGGCCTAGAAGGCTGATGGCCTTAGAGGCCGGCGGCTGGGCCTCTTCTTCTCCCTTTTCTACTGATTTTCTTTCACAGGAAAAAGAGAAGAAAGATGGAAAAGAAAAGGGAGGCTTAGGGAAAGATTTAGGGCATGAGGCTAAAATCTCGGGACTCGCAAAAATGAGTCTGATCCCAGAAAATAAGAAGTGGCAAGATCAAAAGATATAAATTCAAACCCATTTAAATTTAATTCAAATGGTTTGAACTAGGACATGGTTCTCGAAGTGTCCAAAAATGTTCGAATTTTTGGAGGAACCTCGATAAAACGGATAAGAATTATAGACAAGGTTTTGATGGTGAAACTTGAAGTAGAAAAGGCATGGAGAATATATGCAAGTGGGTTTGGGTTAATTCCAAACAAATGGAATATTTATAATAGCTCCACAAATATTAGGAGGATATATATATGTTATAAAGAGAAGTCATCCTTCCCTCGATTTAAATGGACCGAAGGTCCACACAATTTATTTAGTTGAGATGCAGAATTAAAGTCATGATGGCATGATGACATGATGCAAAGCAAAATAAATAACACAAGCACAAAAAACACACGGCAAAACCCGGAACATCTGGAATCTTCTGGGACGTCGGTCTTCGGGCGTCACACGAATATAGTCGTCTAATATATTGATTTTTACGTCTCGACCATTTCGATACTCCTCGTCATGTCCCCGATCTCATCCGGGACTCCGAACTCCTTCGGTACATCAAAACTCATAAACTCATAATAAAACTGTCATCGAAACCTTAAGCGTGCGGACCCTACGGGTTCGAGAACTATGTAGACATGACCGAGACACGTCTCCGGTCAATAACCAATAGCGGAACCTGGATGCTCATATTGGCTCCCACATATTCTACGAATATCTTTATCGGTCAAACCGCATAACAACATACGTTGTTCCCTTTGTCATCGGTATGTTACTTGCCCGAGATTCGATCGTCGGTATCTCAATACCTAGTTCAATCTTGTTACCGGAAAGTCTCTTTACTCGTTCCGTAATACATCATCCCACAACTAACTCATTAGCTGCAATGCTTGCAAGGCTTATAGTGATGTGCATTACCGAGTGGGCCCAGAGATACCTCTCCGACAATCGGAGTGACAAATCCTATTCTCGAAATACGCCAACCCAACAAGTACCTTCGGAGACACCTGTAGAGTACCTTTATAATCACCCAGTTACGTTGTGACGTTTGGTAGCACACAAAGTGTTCCTCCGGTATTCGGGAGTTGCATAATCTCATAGTCATAGGAACATGTATAAGTCATGAAGAAAGCAATAGCAGTAAAACTTAAACGATCATAGTGATAAGCTAACGGATGGGTCTTGTCCATCACATCATTCTCCTAATGATGTGATCCCGTTGATCAAATGACAACTCATGTCTATGGCTAGGAAACATAACCATCTTTGATCAATGAGCTAGTCTAGTAGAGGCATACTAGGGACACTCTGTTTTGTCTATGTATTCACACATGTACTAAGTTTCCGGTTAATACAATTCTAGCATGAATAATAAACATTTATCATGATATAAGGAAATAAATAATAACTTTATTATTGCCTCTAGGGCATATTTCCTTCAGTCTCCCACTTGCACTAGAGTCAATAATCTAGATCACATCACCATGTGATTAACACCAATAGTTCACATCGCCATGTGACTAACACCCAAAGCATTAATACCCAAGAGTAATAAGGTGTGATCATGTTTTGCTTGTGAGAGAAGTTTAGTCAGCGGGTCTGTCACATTCAGATCCGTATGTATTTCGCAAATTTCTATGTCTACAATGCTCTGCATAGAGCTACTCTAGCTAATTGCTCCCACTTTCAATACGCATCCAGATTGATACTTAGAGTCATCTGTATTTAGTGTCAAAGTTTGCATCGGCGTAACCCTTTACGATGAACTCTTTATCACCTCCATAATCGAGAAACATTTCCTTAGTCATCTAGTTACTAAGGATAATTTTGACCATTGTACAGTGATCTACTCCTGGATGACTATTGTACCCCCTTGACAAACTCATGGCAAGGTACACAACATGTTTGGTACACAGCATGGCATACTTTATAGAACCTATGGCTGAGGCATAGGGAATGACTTTCATTCTCTCTATATTTTTCTGCCGTGGTCTGGCTTTGAGTCTTACTCAACTTCACACCTTACAAGTCAGGCAAGAACTCCTTCTTTGACTGATCCATTTTGAACTACTTCAAAATCTTATCAAGGTATGTACTCATCGAAAGTCTTATCAAGCGTCTTGATCTATCTCTATAGATCTTGATGCCCAATATGTAAGCAGCTTCACCAAGGTCTTTCTTTGAAAAACTCCTTTCAAACACTCCTTTATGCTTTCCAAAAAATTCTACATCATTTCCGATTGACAATATGTCATTCACATATACTTATCAGAAAGGTTGTAGTGCTCCCAGTCACTTCTTGTAAATATAGGCTTCACCGCAAGTCTGTATAAATCTATATGCTTTGATCAACTTATCAAAGCGTATATTCCAACTCTGAGATGCTTGCACCAGTCCATAGATGGATCGCTGGAGCTTGCACATTTTGTTAGCACCTTTAGGATTGACAAAACCTTCTGGTTGCATCATATACAAGTCCTTTAATAAATCCATTAAAGAATGCAGTTTTGTTATCTATTTGCCAGATTTCATAAAATGCGGCAATTGCTAACATGATTCGGACAGACTTAAGCATCGCTACGGGTGAGAAAGTCTCATCGTAGTCAACTCCTTGAACTTGTTGAAAAAATTTCGCAACAAGTCGAGCTTTGTAAACAGTAACATTACCGTCAGCGTCAGTCTTCCTCTTGAAGATCCATTTATTTTCGATGGCTTGCCGATCATCGGGCAAGTCAACCAAAGTCTACACTTTGTTCTCATACATGGATCCCATATCAGATTTCATGGCCTCAAGCCATTTTGCGGAATCTGGGCTCATCATCGCTTCCTCATAGTTCGTAGGTCCATCATGGTCCAGTAACATGACTTCCAGAACCGGGTTGCCGTACCACTCTGATGCGGAACGAACTCTAGTTGATCTATGAAGTTCAGCAGAAACTTGATCTGAAGTTTCATGATCATCATCATTAGCTTCCTCACTAATTGGTGTAGGAATCACTGGAACTAGTTTCTGTGATGTTCCACTTTCCAATTCGGGAGAAGGTACAATTACCTCATCAAGTTCTACTTTCCTCCCACTCACTTCTTTCGAGAGAAACTCCTTCTCTAGAAAGGATCCACTCTTAGCAACAAAGACCTTGCCTTCGGATTTGTGATAGAAGGTGTACCCAACAGTTTCTTTTGGGTATCCTATGAAGATTTACTTCTCCGATTTGGGTTCGAGCTTATCATGTTGAAACTTTTTCAAATAAGCATCGCAATCGCAAACTTAAAGAAATGACAGCTTAGGTTTCTCGTTAAACCACAGTTCATACGGTGTCATCTCCATGGATTTAGATGGTGCCCTATTTAACGTGAATGTAGCTGTCTCTAATGCATAACCCCAAAAGCGATAGTGGTAGATTGGTAAGAGACATCATCGATCGCACCATATCTAATAAAGTACGGTTATGACGTTCGGACACACCATTACACTGTGGTGTTCCAGGTGGCGTGAGTAGTGAAACTATTTCACATTGTTTTTACTGAAGGCCAAACTTGCTAACTCAAATATTTTACCTCTACGATCATATCGTAGAAACTCTTATTTTCTTGTTACGATGATTCTCCACTTCACTCTGAAATTCTTTGAACTTTTCAAATGTTTCAGACTTGTGCTTCATTAAGTAGATATACCCATATCTGCTCAAATCATCAGTGAAGGTCAGAAAATAACGATACCCGCCGCGAGCTTCAACACTCATTGGTCCACATACATCTGTATGTATGATCTCCAACAAATCTGTTGCTCGCTCCATTGTTCCGAAGAATGGAATTTTAGTCATCTTGCCCATGAGGCATGGTTCGCAAGGACCAAGTGATTCATAATCAAGTGATTCCAAAAGTCCATCACTATGGAATTTCTTCATGCGCTTTACACCATTATGACCTAAACGACAGTGCCACAAATAAGTTGCACTATCATTATTAACCTTGCATCTTTTGGCTTCAATATTATGAATATGTGTAACACCACGATCGAGATCCAACAAACTATTTTCATTGGGTGTATGACCATCGAAGGTTTTATTCATGTAAACAAAATAACAATTATTCTATGACTTTAAATGAATAACCGTATTGCAACAAATACGATCAAATCATATTCATGCTCAATGCAAATGCCAAATAACATTTATTTAGGTTTTACACTAATCCCGAAAGTATAGGGAGTGTGCGATGATGATCATATCAATCTTGGAACCACTTCCAACACACATCGTCACTTCACCTTTAACTAGTCTCTGTTCATTCTGCAATTCTCGTTTCGAGTTACTAATTTTAGCAACTGAACCGGTATCAAATACCCAGGGGTTGCTATGAACACTAGTAAAGTACACATCAATAATCTGTATATCAAAATATACCTTTGTTCACTTTGCCATCCTTCTTATCCGCCAAGTATCTAGGGCAGTTCCACTTCCAGTGACCATTTCCTTTGCAGTAGAAGCACTTAGTTTAAGGCTTGAGTTTTAGCTTTGGGTTTCTTCACGGGAGTGACAACTTGCTTGTCATTCTTCTTGAAGTTCCCCTTCTATCCCTTTGCCCTTTACTTGAAACAAGTGGTCTTGTTAACCATCAACACTTGATGCTTTTTCATGATTTCTACCTTCGCCGACTTCAGCATCGCGAAGAGCTCGGGAATTCCTTTCGTCATCCCTTGCATATTATAGTTCATCACGAAGTTCTACTAACTTGGTGATAGTGACTAGAGAACTTTGTCAATTACTATCTTATCTAGAAGATTAACTCCCACTTGATTCAAGTAATTGTAGTACCCAGACAATCTGAGCACATGCTCACTGGTTGAGCTATTCTCCTCCATCTTGTAGGCAAAGTACTGTCAGAAGTCTTATACCTCTCGTCACGGGCATGAGTATGAAATACTAATTTCAACTCTTGGAACATCTTATATGCTCCGTGGCGTTCAAAACGTTTTTTGAAGTTCCGGTTCTAAGCCGTAAAGCATGGTGCACTTAAACTATCAAGTAGTCATCATACCGAGCTTTTGTCAAAACGTTCATAACGTCTACATCTGCTCCTGCAATAGGTCTGTCACCTAGCGGTGCATCAAGGACATAATTCTCTGTGCAGCAATGAGGATAATCCTCAGATCACGGAACAATTCCGCATCATTGCTACTAACATCTTTCAACTTGGTTTTCTCTAGGAACATATAAAAAAAAACGGGGAGCAACATCGTGAGCTATTGATCTACAACATAGATATGCTACTACTACGAGGACTAAGTTCATGATAAATTAAAGTTCAATTTAATCATATTACTTAAGAACTCCCACTTAGATAGACATCCCTCTAGTCATCTAAATGATCACGTGATCCAATCAACTAAACCATGTCCGATCATCACGTGAGATGGAGTAGTTTCAATGGTGAACATCTTATGTTGATCATATCTACTATATGATTCACGCTCGACCTTTCGGTCTCCAGTGTTACGAGGCCATATCTGCATATGCCAGGCTCGTCAAGTTTAACCCGAGTATTCTGCGTGTGCAAAACTGGCTTACACCCGTTGTATTTGAACGTAGAGCTTATCACACCCGATCATCACGTGGTGTCTCGGCACGACGAACTTTCGCAACGGTGCATACTCAGGGAGAACACTTATACCTTGAAATTTAGTAAGGGATCATCTTATAATGCTTCCGTCGAACTAAGCAAAATAAGAAGCATAATAAGATAAACATCACATGCAATCAAAATATGTGACATGATATGGCCATCATCATCTTGTGCTTTTGATCTCCATCTCCACAGCACCGTCACGATCACCTTCGTCACCGGCGCGACACCTTGATCTCCATCATAGCATCATTGTCGTCTCGCCAACTATTGCTTCTACGACTATCGCTACCGCTTAGTGATAAAGTAAAGCAATTACATGGCAATTGCATTTCATACAATAAAGCGACAACCATATGGCTCCTGCCAGTTGCCGATAACTTTACAAAACATGATCATCTCATACAAAACCGTATATCTCATCATGTTTTGACCATATCACATCACAACATGCCCTGCAAAAACAAGTTAGACGTCCTCTACTTTGATGTTGCAAGTTTTACGTGGCTGCTACGGGCTTAGCAAGAACCGTTCTTACCTACGCATACAAAACCACAACGATGTTTCGTCAAGTGTTGTTTTAACCTTCACAAGGACCGGGCGTAGCCACACTTGATTCAGCTAAAGTGAGAGAGACAGACACCCGCCAGTCACCTTTAAGCAATGAGTGCTCATAACGGTGAAACCAGTCTCGCGTAAGCGTACGCGTAATGTCGGTCCGGACCGCTTCATATCACAATACCGCCGAAGCAAAGTATGACATGCTGGTAAGCAGTATGACTAGTATCGCCCACAACTCATTGTGTTCTACTCGTGCATATCATCTACGCATAGACCTGGCTCATGATGCCACTATTGGGAAACGTAGTATTTTCAAAAATTTCCTACGATCATGCAAGATCTATCTACTAGATGCATAGCAACGAGGGGGAGAGTGTGTCTACGTACCCTCGTAGACCGGGAGCGGAAGCGTCAAGTGACGCGGTTGATGTAGTCGAACTTCTTCGCGATCCAACCGATCAAGCACCGAACGTACGGCACCTCCGCGTTCAGCACACGTTCAGCTTGATGACGTCCCACGAGCTCTTGATCCAGTTGAGCTTCACGGGAGAGTTTCGCCAGCACGACGGCGTGGTGACAGATATGATGTATCTACCGGCGCAGGGCTTCGCCTAAGCACTGCAACGGTATGACTGAGGTGTGTTTCTATGGAGAGGGGCACCGCACATGGCTAAAATAATTCAACTTGTGTGTCCTAGGGTGCCCCTGCCCCCGTATATAAAGGAGCAAGGGAGAGGCCGACCCTAGAGGGGGCGCGCCAAGTGTGGGGAGTCCTACTAGGACTCCCAAGTCCTAGTAGGAATCCCCTTTCCTTTCCGGAGTAGGAGAGAAGGAAATAGGTGGAGAGGGAGAAGGAAAAGGGGGGCTGCACCCCTTGTCCAATTCGGACCAGAAGAGGGGGCGCGTGCCTCCTTCCTTTTGGCCTCTCTCTTCTATTCCCGTAACTCCCCGGTACTCCGAAAATACCCGAATCACTCGGAACCTTTACGATGTCCGAATATAGTCGTCCAATATATCGATTTTTACGTCTCGACCATTTCGAGACTCCTCGTCATGTCCCCGATCTCATCCGGGACTCCGAACTCCTTCGGTACATCAAAACTCATAAACTCATAATAAAATTGTCATCGAAACCTTAAGCGTGCGGACCCTACGGGTTCGAGAACTATGTAGACATGACCGAGACACGTCTCCGGTCAATAGCCAATAGCGGAACCTGGATGCTCATATTGGCTCCCACATATTCTACGAATATCTTTATCGGTCAAACCGCATAACAACATACGTTGTTCCCTTTGTCATCGGTATGTTACTTGCCCGAGATTCGATCGTCGGTATCTCAATACCTAGTTCAATCTCATTACCGACAAGTCACTTTACTCGTTCCATAATACATCATCCCACAACTAACTCATTAGCTGCAATGCTTGCAAGGCTTATAGTGATGTGCATTACTGAGTGGGCCCAGAGATACCTCTCTGACAATCGGAGTGACAAATCCTAATCTCGAAATACGCCAACCCAACAAGTACCTTCGGAGACACCTGTAGAGTACCTTTATAATCACCCAGTTACGTTGTGACGTTTGGTAGCACACAAAGTGTTCCTCCGGTATTCGGGAGTTGCATAATCTCGTAGTCATAGGAACATGTATAAGTCATGAAGAAAGCAATAGCAGTAAAACTTAAACGATCATAGTGCTAAGCTAATGGATGGGTCTTGTCCATCACATCATTCTCCTAATGATGTGATCCCATTGATCAAATGACAACTCATGTCTATGGCTAGGAAACATAACCATCTTTGATCAATGAGCTAGTCTAGTAGAGGCATACTAGGGACACTCTGTTTTGTCTATGTATTCACACATGTACTAAGTTTCTGGTTAATACAATTCTAGGATGAATAATAAACATTTATCATGATATAAGGAAATAAATAATAACTTTATTATTTCCTCTAGGGCATATTTCCTTCAAAACTTCCTCCTCAATTTCATCGTTGAGAAAAGCACTTTTAATGTCCATTTGGTACAAGGTGATATCATGGTGATTAGCATAGGCAAGCAAGATGCGAATGGACTCAAGTCTAGCAACGGGGGCGTATGTCTCATGGTAGTCCATACCTTCGACTTGAGTGTACCCTTGGGCGACGAGACGTGCTTTGTTGCGGACGACTTGACCATCTTCATCTTGCTTGTTGCAAAACACCCATTTGGTACCGATGATGTTGTGGTTGTTGTCGGGCTTTTCGACCAATGTCCACACTTGATTTCTCTCAAAGTTTTGCATCTCTTCGTGCATGGCGTTCACCCAATCTGGATGATCAAGAGCATCTTCAACCTACATAGGTTCAAGGTTAGATATGAAAGAGTAATGTTCACAAAAACTAGCTAAACGAGATTTAGAGCGAGTGATTCTCCCGGTTTGGATATCATTTTAGATTTGCTCTACGGGATGATCTCTAGCAATTCTTGCTCTAACTCATGAAAGCTTTTGCTTGGGTTGGGGTGGAACATCTTCTTCGTCGTCTTCTTCCTCTTCTTGTCCTTCTTCATTGTTGCTGGTGTTGTTGTCCCCTTGTGGAGGTGGAGAAGGAGGTTGATGAGTGATACGTCTCCAAGGTATCTATAATTTTTGATTGTTCCATGCAATTATATATTCTGTTTTGGATGTTTAATGGGTTTTATTATACATTTTTATATTATTTTTGGGACTAACCTACTAACCCAAAGCCTAGTGCAAATTGCTGTTTTTTTTTACCTATTTCACGGTTTCGCAGAAAAGGATATCAAACGGAGTCCAAACGGAATGAAACCTTCGGGAGGGTTATTTTTGGAACCGTATCTACCCAGAAGATTTGGAGTAAAAGCGAGGGAACGAAGGAGGTGGCCACGAGGGTCCAGGGCGCGCCCCCACCCTCGTGGGCCCCCTTTGGCTCCCCCGATGCCCTCCTTCCTCCTATATATATCCATGTACCCTAAAAACATCGAGGCAACAGAGAAAACCCTAATTCCACCGCCGCAACCTTTTGTTCCCGTGAGATCCCATCTTGGGGCCTGTTCCGGAGCTCCACCGGAGGGGGGATCTACCACGGAGTGATTCTACATCAACACCATAGCCTCACCAATGAGTTATGAGTAGTTTATCATAGACCTTCGGGTCCATAGTTATTAGCTAGATGGCTTTTCTCTCTTTTTGGATCTCAATACAAAGTTCTCCTCGATCATCGAGGAGATCTATTCGATGTAATCTTTTTGCGGTGTGTTTGTCGAGATCCGATGAATTGTGGGTTTATGATCAAGATTATCTATAAAAAATATTTGATTCTTTTCTGAAATCTTTTATGTATGATTATAATATCCTTGCAAGTCTCTTCGAATTATTGGTTTGGTTTGGCCTACTAGATCTGTAGTTCTTGCAATGGGAAAAGTGCTTGGCTTTGGGTTCAATCTTGCGGTGTCCTTTCCCAATGACAGCAGGGGCAGTAAGGCACGTATTGTATTGTTGCCATCGAGGATAAAAAGATGGGGTTTATATCATATTGCTTGAGTTTATCCCTCTACATCATGTCATCTTGCTTAAAGCATTACTCTATTCTTATGAACTGAATATTCTAGATGCATGTTGGATAGCGGTCGATGTGTGGAGTAATAGTAGTAGATGCAGAATCATTTTGGTCTACTTATCAGGGACATGATGCCTATATATAATGATCATGCCTAGATATTCTCATAACTATGCTCTTTTCTATCAATTGCTCGACAGTAATTTGTTCACCCATCGTAGAATTCTGCTATCATGAGAGAAGCCACTAGTGAAACCGATGGCCCCCGGGTCTATTCTCAACATATTAATCTTCCATCTACTTTACTTTGCTTTATTTAGTTTCTATTCTTATATCAAAAATACCAAAAATATTATACTATCATATCTATCAGATCTCACTTTCGTAAGTGACCGTAAAGGGATTGACAACCCCTTATCGCGTTGGCTGCGAAGTTCTTATTTGTTTGTGCAGGTGCGAGGGACTCGCGCATGGTCTCCTACTGGATTGATACCTTGGTTCTCAAAAACTGAGGGAAATACTTACGCTACTGTGCAGCATCACCCATTCCTCTTCAAGGGAATACAACGCAAGCTCGAGAAGTAGCAAGAAGAATTTCTGGCGCCGTTGCCGGGGAGGCTTACGCAAAAGTCATATACCAAGTACCTATCACAAACCCTTATCCTTCGCACTACATCATTTGCCTCTCATTTTCCTGTCCCCCACTTCACCCTTGCCGTTTTATTCGCCCTTCTTTTTCCGTGTGTTTACCGTTCGCTTGCTTCTTGTTTGCTTGTGTATTGGATTGCTTGCTTGTCACTATGGCTCGGAACAATACCAAATTGTGTGACTTTTCCAACACCAACAATAATGATTTTATTAGCACGCCTATTGCTCCTATTACTAATGCTGAATCTTGTGAGATCAATGCTGCTCTGTTGAATCTTGTCATGAAAGATCAATTCTCTGGCCTTCCTAGTGAAGATGTCGCTACCCATCTGAACAACTTTGTTGATTTGTGTGATATGCAAAAGAAGAGGGATACGGATATTGATATTGTTAAATTGAAGCTATTTCCGTTTTCACTTAGAGATCGTGCTAAAACTTGGTTTTCCAATATTCAAAAAAAAAACTTGGTTTTCCTCTTTGCCTAGAAATAGTATTGATTCATGGAATAAGTGCAAAGATGCTTTTATCTCTAAGTATTTTCCTCCCGCTAAGATTATCTCTCTTAGAAACGATATTATGAATTTTAAGAAACTAGATCATGAGCATGTTGCACAAGCTTGGGAGAGAATGAAATTAATGACACGTAATTGTCCTACACATGGTTTGAACTTATGGATGATTATACAATTTTTTTATGCTGGCTTGAATTTTGCTTCTAGAAATCTTTTAGATTCGGCTGCGGGCGGCACTTTCATGGAAACTACCTTAGGAGAAGCTACCAAACTCCTAGATAATATTATGGTTAACTATTCTCAATGGCACACCGAAAGATCTACTAGTAAAAAAGTGCATGCTATTGAAAAGATTAGTGTTTTGAGTGGAAAGATGGATGAACTTATGATATTATTTGCTACTAAGAGTGCTTCTTCTGATCCTAATGATATGCCTTTATCCACGTTGATCGAAGATAATAATGAATCTTTGGATGTGAATTTTGTTGGTAGGAATAATTTTGGTAATAATGGTTATAGAGGAAACTTTAATCCTAGGCCTTTTCCTAGCAATTCCTCTAATAATTATGGTAATTCCTACAATAACTCTTATGGAAATTTTGGTAAGATGCCCTCTGAATTTGAAACTAGTGTTAAAGAGTTTATGATTTCACAAAAGAATTTCAATACTATGCTTGAAGAAAAATTGCTTAAGATTGATGAGTTGGCTAGAAACGTGGATATAATTACTTTTGATGTTGATTCTTTGAAACTTAGATATATTCCACCTAAGCATGATATCAATGAGTCTCTCAAAGCCATGAGAATTTCCATTGATGAGTGCAAGGAAAGAACCGCTAGGATGCATGCTAAAAAAGAGTGATTTATGAAAGCGTGTTCTTTTAGTTATCATGAAATAAAGATGAAGATCTGAAAGTTATTGATGTGTCTCCCATTAGATCCTTGTTTTATAGTATGAATCTTGATAAATATGGGACTGGAGATGAGTCTACTTTAGTTAAAAGGCGTCCCAATGATTCGGAGTTTTTAGATCTTGATGCTAAAATTGTTAAAAGTGGGATTGAAGAGATTAAAACTTTACATAGTGATGAAACCACTATTTTGGATTTAAAGGGATTCAATTATGATAATTGCTCTTTAATAGACTGTATTTCCTTGTTGCAATTCGTACTAAATTCTCCGCATGCTTATAGTCAAAATAAAGCTTTTACCAAACACATAGTTGATGCTTTGATGCAATATTATGAAGAAAAACTTGACTTAGAAGTTTCTATCCCTAGAAAGCTTTATGGTGAGTGGTAACCTACTATTAAAATTAAAATTAAAGATCATGAATGCTTTGCTTTGTGTGATTTGGGTGCAAGTGTTTCTACAATCCCAAAAACTTGGTGTGATTTGTTAGGTTTCCATGAGCTTGATGATTGTTCTTTAAATTTGCATCTTGCAGATTCTACCATTAAGAAACCTATGGGAAGGATTAATGATGTTCTTATTGTTGCCAATAGGAATTATGCGCCCATAGATTTCATCGTTCTTGATATAGATTGCAATCCTTCATGTCCTATTATTCTTGGTAGACCTTTCCTTAGAAGTTAGAACGATTGGTGCAATTATTGATATGAAGGAAGGAAATATTAGATTCCAATTTCCGTTAAGGAAAGGCATGGAACACTTTCCTAAAAAGAAAATCAAATTACCATATGAATCTATTATATCAAATTTCCTCATGAATCTATTATGAGAGTCACTTATGGATTGCCTACCAAGATGGCAATACCTAGATCTATTCTTGTATCGTGCCTAGCTAGGGGCATTAAACGATAGCGCTTGTTGGGAGGCAACCCAATTTTATTTTCTTTGTTTATGCTTATGTTTAGGAATAAATATTGCATCCAGCTTCTGTTTATATGTGGTTTTGTCTTTTAATTAGTGTTTGTGCCAAGTAGAACCTTTGGGAAGACTTGTGTGAAGTTTATATGATCATGCTATAAAAAACAGAAACTTTAGCGCTCACGAGATTAGCTACCATATTTTACTGGAGAGTGCTATTTAGTTGATTCTTTTTGCAGATGATTGATAGATAAATTCCTCACGATTACCAATTTATTTAAATTTTTTTGAGTTACAAAAGTATTCGAAAGTTATAGATTACTATAGACTGTTCTGTTTTTGACAGATTCTTTTTTTCGTGTGTTGTTTGCTTATTTTGATGAATCATAGAGAAGTTCGAATACAGTAGGTTTAACACCAATATAAACAAAGAATGAGTTCATTACAGTACCTTTGAGTGGTGGTTTGTTTTCTTATCTAACGGAGCCCACGAGTTTTTTGGCTAAGTTTTGTGTTGTGAAGTTTTCAAGTTTTGAGTATGGCTTTGATGGACTATGGAACAAAGAGTGGCAAGAGCCTAAGCTTGGGGATGCCCAAGGCACCGCAAGGTAAAATTCAAGGACAAAAAAAAGCCTAAGCTTGGGGATGCCCCGGGAAGGCATCCCCTCTTTCGTCTTCATCTATCGGTAACTATACTTGAGACTATATTTTTATTCACCACATGATATGTGTTTTGCTTGGAGCGTCATGTATGATTTGAGTCTTTGCTTTTTAGTTTGCCACAATCATCCTTGCTGGACCCATCTTTTCAGAGAGATAAATATGGTTTTGAATTTATTAGAATACTCTATGTGCTTCACTTATATCTTTTGAGCTA
The DNA here is from genome assembly GCA_902687465.1 of Secale cereale. Classification (NCBI taxonomy): domain Eukaryota; kingdom Viridiplantae; phylum Streptophyta; class Magnoliopsida; order Poales; family Poaceae; genus Secale; species Secale cereale. The sequence continues at coordinate 121,638,991 of LR738711.1, forward strand.
GATAGTTTTGCTCTAGTGCTTCACTTATATCTTTTAGAGCACGGTGGTGGTTTTATTTTGTAGAAATTGTTGATATATCATGCTTCATTTATATTATTTTGAGAGTCTTTTAGAACAGCATGGTAATGTGCTTTGGTTTTAAAACTAGTCCTAATATGATAGGCATCCAAGATGGGTATAGTAAAAACTTTCATATAAAGTGCATTGAATACTAGGAGAAGTTTGATGCTTGATGATTGTCTCGAGATATGAGGATGGTGATATTAGAGTCATGCTAGTAGAGTAGTTGTGAATTTGAGAAATACTTGTGTTAAGGTTTGCAAGTCCCGTAGCATGCACGTATGGTAACCGTTGTGTGACAAATTTGAAGCATGAGGTATTTCATTGAGTGTCATCCTTTGTGTGGAGGTCGGGGGTGCGCGATGGTTAACTCCTACCAACCTCCTCCCTAGGAGCATGCATGTAGTAATTCGTTTTGATGACTTGTAGATTTTTGCAATAAGTATGTGAGTTCTTTATGACTAATGTTGAGTCCATGGATTATACGCACTCTCACCCTTCCACCATTGCTAGCCTCTCTTGTACCGCGCAACTTTCGCCGGTACCATACACCCACCATATACCTTCCTCAAAACAGCCACCATACCTACCTATCATGGCATTTCCATAGCCATTCTGAGATATATTGCCATGCAACTTTCCACCGTTCCGTTTGTTATGACACACTTCATCATTTTCATATTGCCATGCATGATCATGTAGTTGACATCGTATTCATGGCTAGGCCACCATGTATAATTTTTCATACATGTCACTCTTGATTCATTGCACATCCCGGTACACCGCCGGAGGCATTCATATAGTCATACTTTGTTCTAGTATCGAGTTGTAAATCAATATAAGTGTGATGGTGATCATTATTAGAGCATTGTCCCAAAGAAAAAAAAAGAAAAAAAAGGAAAGGCCAAAGAAAAAAAGGCCCAAAAAAAGAAAAAAAGGACAATGCTACTATCTTTTTCCACACTTGTGCTTCAAAGTAGCACCATGATCTTCATGATAGAGAGTCTCTTGTTTAGTCACTTTCATATACTCGTGGGAATTTTCATTATAGAACTTGGCTTGTATATTCCAACGATGGTCTTCCTCAAATGCCCTAGGTTTTCGTGAGCAAGCAAGTTGGATGCACACCCACTTAGTTTCTTTTGTTGAGCTTTCATACATTTATAGCTCTAGTGCATTCTTTGCATGGCAATCCATACTCACTCACATTGATATCTATTGATGGGCATCTCCATAGCCCATTGATACACCTAGTTGATGTGATACCATCTTCCTCCTTTTTTTTCTTCTCCACAACCGCCACTCTATTCTACATAGTGCTATGTCCATGGCTCACGCTCATGTATTGCGTGAAAGTTGAAAAAGTTTGAAAACAAATTAAAGTATAAAACAAGTGCTTGGCTAAAACTGGGGTTGTGCATGATTGGTATATTTTGTGTAACGTAGATGGAGCATAGCCTAACTATATGATTTTGTAGGGATGAACTTTCTTTGGCCATGGTATTTTTAGAAGACATGATTGATTTGTTAGTATGCTTGAAGTATTATTATTCTTATGTCAATATGAACTTTTATCTTGAATCTTTCGGATCTGAACATTCATGCCACAATAAAGAGAATTACATTGAGAATTATGTTAGTTAGCATTCCACATCAAAAATTCTGTTTTTATCATTTACCTACTCGAGGACGAGCATGAATTAAGCTTGGGGATGCTTGATACGTCTCCAACGTCTCTATAATTTTTTATTGTTCCATGCTATTATATATTCTGTTTTGGATGTTTAATAGGCTTTATTATACACTTTTATATTATTTTTGGGACTAACCTACTAACCCAAGGCCCAGTGCAAATTGTTGTTTTTTGCCTATTTCAGGGTTTCGCAGAAAAGGAATATCAAACGGAATCCAAACGGAATGAAACCTTCAGGAGAGTTAATTTTGGAACCGTATCTACCCTGAAGACTTGGAGTACACGCGAGGGAACAAAGGAGGTGGCCACGAGGGTCCAGGGCGCGCCCCCCACCCTCGTGGGCCCCCTCTCGCTCCCTCGATGCCCTCCTTCCTCCTATATATATCCATGTACACTGAAAACATCGAGGCAACAGAGAAAACCCTAATTCCACCGCCGCAACCTTCTGTTCCCGTGAGATCCCATCTTGGGGCCTGTTCCGGAGCTCCGCTGGAGGGGGATCTACCACGGAGTGCTTCTACATCAACACCATAGCCTCACCAATGAGTTGTGAGTAGTTTACCACAGACCTTCGGGTCCATAGTTATTAGCTAGATGGCTTCTTCTCTCTTTTTGGATGTCAATACAAAGTTCTCCTCGATCTTCGAGGAGACCTATTCGATGTAATCTTTTTGCGGTGTGTTTGTCGAGATCCAATGAATTGTGGGTTTATGATCAAGCTTATCTATGCACAATATTTGATTATTTTCTGAAATCTTTTATGTATGATTATAATATCCTTGCAAGTCTCTTCGAATTATTGGTTTGGTTTGGTCTACTAGATCAGTAGTTCTTGCAATGGGAGAAGTGCTTGGCTTTGGGTTCAATCTTGCGGTGTCCTTTCCTAGTGACAGCAGGGGCAACAAGGCATGTATTGTATTGTTGCCATCGACGATAAAAAGATGGGGTTTATATCATATTGCTTGAGTTTACCCCTCTACATCATGTCATCTTGCTTAAAGCATTACTCTGTTCTTATGAACTTAATACTCTAGATGCATGCTGGATAGCGGTCGATGTGTGGAGTAATAGTAGTAGATGCAGAATCGTTTCGGTCTACTTGTCACGGACGCGATGCCTATATATACTGATCATGCCTAGATATTCTCATAACTATATGCGCTTTTCTATCAATTGCTCGACAATAATTTGTTCACCCACTGTAGAATTCTGCTATCATGAGAGAAGCCACTAGTGAAACCAATGCCCCCCGGGTCTATTCTCAACATATTAATCTTCCATCTACTTTAATTTGATTTATTTACTTTCTGTTCTTATATCAAAAATACCAAAAATATTATACTATCATATCTATCAGATCTCACTTTCGTAAGTGATCGTAAAGGGATTGACAACCCCTTATCGCGTTGGCTGCGAAGTTCTTATTTGTTTGTGCAGGTGCGAGGGACTCGCGCGTGGTCTCCTACTGGATTGATACCTTGGTTCTCAAAAACTGAGGGAAATACTTACGCTACTGTGCTGCATCACCCTTTCCTCTTCGAGGGAATACGATGCAAGCTCGGGAAGTAGCAATGAGGTTCATATTGATGCACATCCTCGTTTCCTTCGTCATGGTGTGTCCCACTTGTGGATGCCTCCTAGTCAAGTTGAGGTTCACCTTGTCGTGAGGTAGGAGCTTCCACATGGACGGATGAAGTACTCTCTTTCACCTCCGTTGGACGGATCTTGCCAATAGACAAGTCTTGGATTGCTTCTGAAGGATCTTTATCTCCTACATGAATTGGCAATTGCTCTATTTGCGAGCCATTAGATTCATCAAACTTCACATCTACCGTCTCTTCAACCTTTCAGTTGAAATTGTTGTAGACACGGTATGTGTGAGAGTTTGAGTCGTAACCAAGTAGAAAACCTTCATGAGATTTAGGAGCAAATTTAGAACGATGATGCTTATCAAGAATGTAGCACTTTGAGCCGAATACTCGAAAGTATCCAACTTAGGGTTTGTTACCGGTGAGAAGCTCGTATGCCGTCTTGCCGAGAAGCTTGTGAAGATACAAGCGATTTGTTGTATGACAGGCTGTCTCAACCGCTTCCGCCCAAAAGTGTCTTGGCGTCTTGTATTCATCAAGCATCATTCTTGCCATCTCGATGAGTGTCTGGTTCTTCCTCTCAACAACTCCATTTTGTTGAGGCGTGTACGTAGCCGAGAACTCATGTGAAATCCCTTCTTCGTCAAGAAAGGTATCCACACTTGCGTTCTTGAACTCTGTTCTGTTGTCGCTGCAAACCTTCTTGATCTTCACTTCAAATTGATTTTGGGCCTTCCTAGCAAAGTTTTGAAGATATTTTGGACCTGCGATTTGTCATCAAGAAAGAACACCCACGTAAATCTTGAAAAATCATCAACAATGACTAATCCAAAAGAGTTACCACCGAGGCTTTTGTAAGTGTTGGGACCAAAAAGATCCATATGAAGTAGCTCAAGTGGTTTTCTAGTAGTCATGATGTTCTTCATGGGGTGACTTCCTCCAACTTGTTTTCCTGCTTGACAAGCACTACAAAGTCTATCCTTGTCAAATATAACATCTTTAACACCAAGGATATGATCACCTTTAATTAGCTTATCAAGATTTCGCATGCCGACATGACCTAACCTTCTATGCCACAACCAACCTTTAGAAGATTTAGCAATTAAGCAAGTGCGGGCTTGGGCTTTCTTAGTGAAGTCAACAATGTATAGGTCACCTCTACGTATGCTGGTAAATACCAAGTTGTGATTATCTCTACGAAAGACTTGGCAATCAACATGAGTAAATAGCACATTTAAACCAAAATCAGCCAATCTGGACACGGAGAGAAGATTATATCCGAGGGATTCTACAAGCATGACATTCTTAATTGAGCTATCATTGGATATGGCCACCTTACCAAGGCCAACAACTTTACCCTTAGAGTTGTCACCAAAGGTAACATACTTTCATGGACCATCATTTCTAGCAAGCTCATCAAACATGTCCTTACCTTCGGTCATGTGATCCGTGCAACCACTATCAAGCACCCATTCCTTTCCTCCAGCTGTGTAACCACGGAGATTTGCCATAAGACCAAAATGTCTCATTTGTTCATCAAGTTCATCTTCATCGTAGTATCCATGTTCCTCATCGTCATGTGATTGATCAACACCTAGAGAGAGTGATTCATTAGAAGTATGACTGTAACAATGTTCATCTCTATGAATTCTAAAGACTTCGGAAATGATATTACTAATTGTTCCAATGTCTCCTTTGGCAAGCATGAGTTCACGAAGCTCAAACTTAGGATCACTAGTACTCATCTTATTTAAGGCAATAGACTTATGGAGTATCTCATCAAGATTTTTCAAGGAATAATTTGGAAATCGTTCCTCTAAAAATCTCCATATGGTGTAAGCACAATCTAGGGCAGGTAAGCTAGCAATCAAGTTTTTGGGCAATCCTCATAATAAGATTGATAGTTCTAAGATTGTGAATCATGTCAAGTTTCTCATTAAGAGTAGGATTTGAAGCATCAATGGGGTGCATGCAAGGATTATCAATGTACTTGTTCAAATGATATTCATTCAAAATCTCAAGCATCTCATTTTTTCATTCCTGAAAGTACTCTCCATCAAGCATAGGTACTCTACATCTAATACTCCCCAACGTAGAATCATCCATCTTCCTCCAATGGTGACCAACCAAAGCAATGGAGACCAATACTCTGATACCAATTGAAAAGACCGAGAAGAGAATGTGTCTAGAGGGGGGGGTGGTGAATAGACTATAGCAAGAAAAGTGGCAGCTTTTAACATACTTGATGTTGGAGTGGAGTTTTAGCACATGTTTAACTTTCACAATACACAACAAGCATGTATGACAAGAGAATATAGGTATTGTGAAGTAAAGCATGCAACTTTGACCACTTGACTAAAGCAAAAACTAGCCTTTTCCCAATTTTAATTCTTGGCAGATTTTAACAACTTAGCACAAGTCAAGCAATCAACCTACACATGCAATTCTAAGAGTATAGCAGCGGAAAGTAAACACAATTGCGTATGAAGGTAAAAGGGAGGAGTTTAGACGGAGCAAGCGCAAGTGAAGACAATGATGTTTTTTGTCTTGGTTCCGATAGGTGGTTCTATCATACATCCAAGTTGATGGAGACTTCAACCCACGAAGGGTAACGGCTGCGCGAGTCCACGGAGGGCTCCACCGACGAAGGGTCCACGAAGAAGCAACCTTGTCTATCCCACCATGGCCATCGCCCACGAAGGACTTGCCTCACTAGCGGTAGATCTTCATGAAGTAGGCGATCTCCTTCCCCTTAAAAACTCCTTGGTTCAACTCCACAATCTTGTCGGAGGCTCCCAAGTGACACCTAACCAATCTAGGAGACACCACTCTCCAAAAAGTAATAAACAATGTGTTGATGATGAACTCCTTGCTCAAATGCTTCAAGTGATAGTCTCCCCAACTCTCAAACAGCTCCTCACATATTTGGATATGGTGGAAGAAGGATTTGAGTGGAAAGCAACTTGGGGAAGGCTAGAGAACAAGATTCATATGGTAGAAGTGGAATATCTTGATCTCAACACTTGAGTAGGTGGTTCTCTCTCAGAACATGAATGATGGAAGTGTTGGTATGTTCTGATGGCTCTCTCCACGAGCGAAGAGTGGGTGTAGGGGTATATATAGCCTCCACACAAAATCTAACCGTTACACACAATTTACCAAACTCGATGGGACCGATTCAAAGAACTCGGTCAGACCGATTTAGTTCATAATGTGACCGTTAGGTATTTTGGTGGGGCCGATATGATCAACTCGGTGGGACCGATTTCATTAGGGGTAGGGCATAACGTAATCTCGGTAGGACCAATTACAGAGACTCGGTGAGACCGATTTTTGTAATAAGCACACACAGAGTTGATCACGCAAACTCGGTGGGACCGATTCGCTCATTTCGGTGAGACCGAAATGTTACGAAGAGGCAACAGAGAGTTTGCATTACTGACTCGATGGGACCGATTGCACATCTCGGTTAGACCGAAAATATTGCAACATGCAACAGAGAGTTTGCAATCCCATCTCGATGAGACCGAGATCCCTTTCTGTGAGACCTAAATGATTAGGTTTTCTGGTAGTGGCTATGTCAAATGAACTCGGTGGCGCCGGATAGATATTTTCGGTGGGGCTGAGTTTGACTTTTGGTTTGGGACATATGTGGATGTGAGAAAGTGGTTGAGGGTTTTGGAGCATATCACTAAGCATCATGAGCAAGCAAGCCATTAAGCAACACCTCATCCTCTTTTAATAGTATTGGCTTTCCTATGGACTCAATGTGATATTCGATCATTGAAATAGAAAATGTAGAGTCCTTAGCTTTGAGATTGAGCCAATCCTTTCATATTTATCATTTTGAAGGGGTTCCACATCCTCTAGTCCATGCCACTCCATTTGTTGAACTTGTCTGAAATATACTAGATGGAAACATTAGTCCAACAAGAGATATGTTGACATTAATTACCAAAGTCACCCAGGGAGCACTTGTGCTTTCATATTCCTGTCCACTCCTTCAAACCAGACCAATGGTACATGCGCCAAGACTTGGTCACCGCCGCCCTTCGATCAATCTTAGTCTTGAGCATTGATGGGACTATCTTTTTCTCTTTTTGGTATCTTGATGCCAAGGGGGGTGTCATAGATCTTAGATTAGCTTCGAGTGTGAGTTTGAGAGTGTTTGCGTCATTTTGCTGAGATACATAGCTTGTTACTTCATTTGATTCTCGTGTGTTGTAAACTCTTATTTCTTATGGGGTGATATAAACTTGTATGATACTGCACTTATGCTACCCATTTATGCTTTCGTTCATCCTTGAGTTCACTGACATATTCTTTTTGGTTTATGTCCTTTACATTTAATTTATATCTTATTGATGCACTTCACCAAGATCCTTGTGATATATAAGAGTTTCACATGTACCTGATAGATTACGCATTTGCATTCAAAAGCAAATTTTAAATAATGCACAAATTTAGGGAAGCTATTGTATACCACATGCTTCTCAAAGCATAACTTTTGTCATGATTATATCCATTGTCTAAGCTTTGATCTATGTTGTTGTCAATTACCAAAAAGGGAGAGACTGGAAGTGTATCTAATCGCCCAAGTCGATTTTGGTCATTAATACCAACATATCTCAAGGAACTAATGCCTCCTTCAAGTTCATTTCAGGAAATGTTCCTTTAGATACAACAAAAGGAATGGAAAGGCGACCCCCTAAAAAATCTTAAGGACAAGTGTTGGACAAGCAAAGGATTCTACTTTTTCATTTTAGTAATCCAAGATCACATTGAGTCTATAGGCATGTTGATAGTGTTAAAAGGGTTGAGGACGTGATAATGAGCATCTTGCTCCATGTGCTTAATGATCTAACTCTAAAACTCCTCAAAATACTTCGAAGATTCCACTATATCTACCTAGTTCCATTCAACTTAGAGTTGTTGAAGCTCTTCCAGTCGGAACCACCATGTCACTCCAGATATAGCTAATGTAGATACCCTAGTCGACCACATAGGAGACTCCAACTATTCCATCAGGAACCACTGAAGCACTTGTTAAACCTTCTGTAACCACCTTGGAACTTTTGAGCAAAATTAAGCGGAACTTACAAATCGATAACAGAGAGTGTGCCAGTACTAAAGTGGACATCTCATAGTCACCAATCGATTTCTGTAGGATCGACTGGTGCTTCTTAAAGTTGGTACTTTGTTCACATTAGAGCCACCGAGCAATTCTAGTTCGAGGCTTCAAGATGTGCAATAAAGTTGGTAATGGTCAGATTTATCGTGCAACCTATATACCCCCCCTCCCACTTGTCCACATGTGTCTCTCGAAGAAAACTACACTCCCATCATAATTTTTAGAGAGAACTGATCTCCGTTGTGTTAATTTCAAAGAGATTTCCACTCCAACCATCCAATCAAACCCTTTGTGATCTAATCCCCTCTTACTTTCCACTCTTACTTCTCTAAATTGAAAGCCAAATCTTGAGAGAGTTTGAGTGTCCAGGAGAGTGTCTTTTTAATCACAAGAGCAAAAAGTTCACCATCAAGCAACCAATATCTTGTTACTTTTGAAGGGTGTATGCTTTCTAAATCGGTTAGGTGCTGCTTGGAAGTCTTCAAAGTTTATGAAGAACCCGATGAGTTTGTAAGGGCTTGGAGATCGCGTACTTTGTGAATATCTACCTTAGTGAGGCTGATCCTTCATGGGCATATGCCATGATGGAATAGGTGTGGCTGCTCCTTCATAGTCGCATTGTGGGTGAGTCCTTTGTGGGCTTTATTCCTTCGTGAATTTTTTCAATCCTTGTGATCTTAGACTTGCATGTGTAAGATAGCTCCAACTATTCAAACCATGGAAAAAATCTTTATCGAATCAATTGTGTTTACGATTCTCTCAACTCTACCTTTTGCCTTGCATGTCTTTACTTTTCCAGTACCTATACTCTAGACTTGCATGTGTAGGGTGTTCATTAGTACTACTCTAGAAAATAAGAAAATCTACCAACAAATTTATTTGAAAATAGTACTTTTTGTGCTAAATAGTCTATTCATCCCTCCTAGACATACTTATCGATCCTACACACAACTTTAGGAGAGAGGAGCGAGGGAGGCCACCTCAGTGGAGAGAAGGGTCGGGTGATGGAGGAGATAGGGAAGGGCGAGGAAGGAGAGTATATATATTAGGGATTTTCCACAGAGTTTGGGGCCATGATTAACCAAAGAATTTGGATTGGTGCTTGGGGCTCGTGTTATATGGTTGATTTAGGGATGTGTACAAGTAGTCAGTGGCCACTATATGATAATCTCCTGATTTGGGATGGGCTCCGCTATTGCTACTACTATGAGAAAATTGAAAGAGAAACAATGTGTGGTTTCTATCGCTACTATAAGATGCATTATTGTCACTGTCTATTGTTCAACTATTGCCGGGTGAACCACATATTGGGGTCGGGATCAAATGATTTAGATAAGATGGAGGATACACATGAAACCGTTTGTGCCATTGTTAGTGAATTTCTAGTAGCGAGCTTCGCTAGGTGCGGCCTTCACTAATTTGTTTCGAAGTCATCCAAGAACTTTTCTATTATACATTCCCTAACTCTAGACCTGAACAATTGCACCATGAGAAAAAAACAATTACATATAGTATGGGATGATGCATGCTCAAGTGTAGATAAGATAAGGTGATACCCACCATCATTACAAGTCCACAAAATTACAAGTTGGTGTAAGGGGCTAACGAAGTAGTATGCTACAATATGATGTACTCACTTCATCCCATAATATAAGAACGTTTTTGACACCACACCAGTGTAAAAAAACACTCTTATATTATAAGACAGAGGGAGTACAATTCATCTCCTTGGGATTGATCATGTTCGTTGTTTATAGTCAACGAAATATGTCAACCATCAACGATAGTGGAGAATAGAAGTGACAACAGAAATGAATCGCAAAAGTGTGTGAGGATTTGTTTTTCCATTGTAATGAACGAGAATGTTTGCTAGTTGTTACTGATTGAGAAAAAATTAACTTATTGAAAAGAGAAAAAAGACCAAACAAACAGAAAATTTTAAGGGACATCGCTAAATGGCATATTCGTCTGGTCGGCTGTAGGCAGCGGTTCAATTGACGCATAACTAAGCATGTCGTTTTCAAATTTTGGTTATATGAGCGTGCAAGCATTCCTCACCCTCATCCTTTCAAGCTAGTGACCGACACAATATCTTAATATTAACGAAATCATCACAGGTATCTCACAGTCGACGAAAACATTACCTCCCACCGAACAAACATGGTCAAAAATAAAAAATAAATCTAGAAAAATACAAACGCCAACCAGTGTCAAATTTAGAACTTGTATCCTGACTAGTAGAGTGCCCGTGCGTTGCCACGGGCTCTTGCAAACTTAGTGATGTTCAGGTAACAAACTGAGCGATGTTCCACACGTACAAACAATATAACACAAACACATTTATTTAATAACTAATTTTTTTTTGCAATGTGCACGGGCACATCATGAAAAATTAACGACATGTCCATGTAACAAACTCAGCGATGTTCCAACTAAACATCCATTACAAAACTATTAATATCTAGATGATGCGCTTAAGAGATTCTTTCACAATATCAGGAAAGTTTCCTTTAGCTTCATTTCCATGATGTTTTAGCAAGTATAATAAAAACTGCTTCCTCAACTCGTACCCATCCTGCAAAAACAATACATGTAGTTAGTACGAAAATTTCACGCTGAAGGTCTTAAAACATGTAACGGACAATACTCACCGCGCAAACCAGCTTGACCAATTCTTTACCGTTCCACTAGTGCATAACATGAAAAACAAAATAGCCAGACATATTCCTGCAAAATCTTAGATTTTTAACATAAAGTATATAGTGATAACAAAAGTTAATGATTGTGTTATGACTTCATTACCCGTCTATACTCGTTGGAACACCCAACGGAAATATACGTTGCCATTTAGATATATCAGAATTCCAACCAGACAGCTTTATTTCAAGTGCTTCTTTGAAGTCCCTTGCAAAACCTTTTAATTTCAGTGCATGCCTCAATTTCTTATCATCTGTAGATTGTGATGTTTGAATTGGATCCATAATATATAGACGACGTGCCTCTTTGTCCATGACATATAAGATGTATCGCCCGATGGATGCATAGGGAAGATAAATCTACAAGTGGAGCTATTAGAAACAACAATAAACCATGATTACAATGGACAAAATACTTACTTACCTTGTTGCACGATGAGATGTCGTTGTCCATCCCAGGCCAGCTATCAAATAATGTTGCCAGCGTCCCGATAGTTTCCTTCTCGCAAAACTTCTGACCTCATGTTGACTCTAGCAACATGGACTAAGTAAAAAAGTCAGTATTGCTTCAACATGTTGATACTAATGACACATGGAATAAAGAGTTACGATAATTTACACAAAACCGTAGATCCATGAAGTGTATAGGAGGCTCTGTGAACAATACTCCCTCGTCACATGCCAGCATACACACGGCGGTGTTGAAGCAATCATTATCCATAGGCTTCTCCATGTTAAGTATGCATTGAAGTTTCTTAAGACTTAAGCCCATTGGATCGAGTGTCGAGCTCCGGACCCATACCTTCCTATTAATTGGATGATAAGAAGAACAATAATATACATCCGCACATTAAATATTGATACATGATACTTACTCCAAACACCCGGCATCATCGATCGACATGATGTAGTTGCAGAGGCCAGCAAGTAATTCACGTTGGTCTGTGGGCATGACGATGGTTGGAGCAGGGCATTTTTCCTTGACTACGTTAGGTGGACTGTCCAAACACTCGAGATCGGAATTAGCTAAAGTGTCTTCATCGTCAGGTTCATGGTATACAGGACATCCTTTTAGCTTATTCAGCTCTGTATCGAGCAAAATGACAGCTAATTTTTTTTCAAAAATGTTTCATATCCTCCTACAAAATATACATAAAAACAATTTATATAACATTTTGAGATAAAATAATGAGATAATGTATAATAATAAAATACCTGAGTGAACTGGTCTGACATTCCATGTGATGTCCAGTATTCCATATAATTTAGCATAAATAGTCCACATGATACGCTATAATATTATAAAATAATGATTTAGAATATCACACATATGAATCAAATAAAAAAACCATTGTAACAAGTGCTTACCCATCGGTTTGTATTGCCTCATGAAACTGCTCTACAACAGTCCATTTTGTAACATTGAGATCGGGCCACTTGTTACCTCTGATAAACTCCGGACTATGCTCTGCAAGTTTCAGACGCTTCTCGAGTCCTAGTAACTGTTTTATATATGAGAAATATTAGGGATCAAGGCAAACAAAACATATGTTAAGATGAGTAAAAAAAATAGATAGTTACCGTAGTAGCAAGATCATTGCGTCTGATCCGAGATCCAAGTGAGTCCAATACTTGAATCTCACGTTCTTTGGCATTGGCGACTGCTGGATACCAATGGTAGCCCGGCATGTTAATCGGAATGAATAACTGGTGTAAATATCATACAAGTCACAGTAACAATTAGATATAAATATTAATATATAATTATAGATATATATTAAATGAAAACAATCCATAATTATGTGCAAAGATAACGAGACAAAAACTAACCATATCTTGCTGTAGATAATTATTAACATGATGCACTATGCGTTGATATTTTGATGGGTCTATGTCTCTTTCCCCGTCTTCTTTTATCTGGCCAGATACAAACGTGCTTACAATGTGTACCTTTTCACCCGCCCTGTCTTGTAAATGGTCATGAGCAAGCATGCAATATATGTAAGCATTTATTACCTGCAATGGGAATTTAGATTATATTTATATATCATGATATTATATATTGTTCATATTATTAATTACAAAGTTTGTGCAATTGGTCTTACATCGTCGTGTAAGAACATGTCATCTTTAATAAGGCATTCCAAATCGTCGGTTGACAACAAGGCATCTTGAATGTTAACGAATTGGGTATTCTTGGGGGCAGATTTGATTGATTTAATGACTGTGATATCTCTAGGTGTACAAACATAGTCTGTCAAATTAAAAAAAGATCCAACTTAGTAATCAAAATGAGCAAAATAAGTTGAATACTAAAGGCAATATCAAAAATAAAGATTGATAATAATATTAAAAAATACCTTGTGGGATAACATGTAAATTAGCATTCTTTTTTGGTTTTTTATGAGATATAACTTCTTCGACGTTTTTATGTTGTGAATTTTCGTCCCCTTTTATCGTCATCGCATCTGAACCCTCAATGTATTCTTTCCGTCCATCTCCAAAGTCCATATCCATGTCTCCTGTATTCTGAAAAAACAAAAATATAAAAATAGCCATTCCGTATTATCATCTATAAGATATATACAGAGGAAGGTTAGCTATATGCACCTCTTCTCGTGGTGTTTCAGTGTGGTCTGTCATCGTTGCATCAGTGCGTATGTCGGAACCCATCAATTTATATCTACACTAAATTATAATAAATATTTTATACTGAATCATAAAATTATATATAATATATAATAAAACTTAATGTGAAACTAACACAACTGTTTTATCTGCTAATAAAAAAAGCATTTGGTTATATTAGAAAAATATGCTCCTTAAACAATTTTACTAACACAACAATTTGGAGAAAACAACAAACTATAATGTTCATATATAATTAAGTAGGCTTCTGAAATTGCTTAAATTGTTTTAAATTAATTTTATAGGCTATGGAAAATTGTCAAACAAAAACTAAAACAAACAAACAAACATTAACCAAATATAATTTTTTCTATGATTTGTTTTGTGATAAACTTAGTATCAGTAATAAGCATAAAAATATTTAGTTTTATGAACCATGTTAAATATATATATATACATTTTTTTTAATTTGTGAGGTATGTAGCCTGTAAATATATATGTCATTTTGTGAGGTATAAAAATAATTACAAAAAAATTTCTTCCCAGCACTAATAACAACTATACCATGATGAAATATATATGATGAAATATAAATTATATTTCCTAATGCATCATATTATTATATATAAAATATAATAATGATACAAGTGAAATAACACAGCTATTTTATATGAAAAAAAGAAAACCTGTATGATATTATTATATTTTTTAAAATTAATGTCCTACCCCATGAAATTTCAGGAAAAACAACAAACGGTAATGTTCATATATAGGTAGGCCATGGAAATCTGTCCAAAAAAACATGGAAACAAACATTCTTCAACCAAGCATATTTGGTTTTTTTTGGTGACACACTTGGTATATTTAATAATTATAAAAAATAATTACTTTTATGAACCATGTATATTATTATACACTTTTATTATTTTTGTGATGTATGTATAGTTTTAATATCTATATGCACAATTTGTTTTTAATGAATAACCACTGTATTACATGGTCCAGAAACAGCACGGCCAGGCTGTGCACAAATGCATCAAGGGCGACGGCCCAACCCCCCGCGTGACGGCCCACCTACCGCGCGACGGCCCATCCGCTGCGGGACGGCCCACCTCACCCGCCGCAGCATTTCCACCTCCCCCGCGCGACGGCCCACCTTCCCGACGCTGTCGCCTGTCCACCTACCCCGCCGCATTCCTTATCCACTCACTCACTCCTCTCCCCTCCACTCACTTCATCTCCTTCTTTCCCCTCCGCCGCCGCATCGTCGCGTGTGTCCACGAGCTGGTGGTCGCGCGACTCCGCCCGGCGACCGCCGCATTAGTCCCTCTCCTCTCCTCTCCACTCACTCGCCACCGCTCGCACACTCGCCTACAACCGGCGCATCGCCGCACACGTCGACGAGCCCGCAACCACCACGACTCTGCCCGGCGACCACCGCACCAGACTACGGCGAGCCGTGTGCGGCTGATGAGGATGCACGGATCGACCTTCATCGTCTAGGCACGGGTGCTGGATTCGGTGGCGTCCCGTTCAGATCCGAGGTGTTGCTGGTCTCCGGCGAGTTCGAAGGTGGAACCGAAGCGGCGTGCCTCGATCTGCAACGCCAGAAGCTCCGGTACGCCGATCTGTTCCGTTCAGATCCGCGGCGTTGCTAGTCTCCGGCAAGTTCGAAGGTGGATCCGAAGCGGGGTGCCTCGATCTGCAACGCCAGAAGCTCCGGTACGCCGATCCGAACACTTTCCTCCTCTACTTCTTCCATTTGTTGCTTCCCTGACCTGATCTCCTCCTCACTGATGTATCGAGGTGCCGTGAGACGGCCTCATAGGCAGGATCAGGAAGAAGATGCCCCCCCCCGACGGCCAAGAAACGGCCACGGTGCTGCAACCTTTGGTCTACATCACCGGCAAGAAGCACCACCACGATGTCGGGCCACGATGGTGCAGGCTGTCGTCTACATCGTCTACCACTCCGCCGTCTTCCGCAACCTCCACCACTCTCGCGGCAAGGTGAGACAAACGGCCCCTCCCCCCTCCCCTGTCCCCTACAATCGATGGTCGGTGGCACGACATCCATCTTCATATTGCGCCAGATATGTGGCAAGCAGTTTGCTTTACCTATTTGTTGATTTGTGCTCTGGTCTGGTCGATCTTTCTGCACTTTCTCACTGTTCTGACGGTGGTTGCCCTGACCAAGATTCCCACTGTAATGCCCAGGATGGGACTATATCTCCTACGTGTCGAGGCACGACTTAGAGACATAACCCCATGCTGGAATGATCGCAAGTCTGGTATCTTTGCACAACTCATGTAAAAGATGGGGATGGAAAACATAAAATAGTTGGCTTACACTCGCCACGTCACACAAATACAATACATGTCTCAAATCATCATTCAATAAAACATCACAGCCCTCTAAGGGTAAAAATCCAAATGACAAGATACCAAACATAATTTAAATCCACAGGTCGGATCGAATCCTAGTAGAAGTCTCCACTACTGATCATCAGGATAACGAACATAGTATCGACTACGCTCCTCGTCATACTCCTAGTCTAGCTCGGTGCCATCACCTGGATAGCTCACCATCGGACATGCATCTGGTGTGGTGAAGTAACTGTGAGCCACAGAGGACTCAGCAATCCCGTTCCCGGGTAACAAGACTATTTAAGCCTTGGGTGAGGATAAGGCTGAAGAAAATAATAAGTTTCTGCAGCAGCAACTAGCACTAGCTTACGTGAAAGAGTGCGAGAAGAGAAGTGCCTCGGTCGAGAGATGATCACGAAGTGATCCTAGCTAAAGCTCAACAAACATAACCCCACCGTGTTCAACTCCCGAATCCCTATTCAGAAATTGA
Source organism: Secale cereale (assembly GCA_902687465.1). Classification (NCBI taxonomy): domain Eukaryota; kingdom Viridiplantae; phylum Streptophyta; class Magnoliopsida; order Poales; family Poaceae; genus Secale; species Secale cereale. The sequence continues at coordinate 121,655,644 of LR738711.1, forward strand.
CAGTCACGGTACACACGCTGGTAGTGTATTCGAACAATGTGTCAAGTTATCTACAACCGGATATTAACAAGCTCCCATCTGCCACATAACCGCGGGCACGGCTTTCGAAAGTTCATAACTCTGCAGGGGTGTTCCAACTTGGCCCATTACAAGCCCACGATCCGCGGAGTCGCAACTCCAAGGTGGGAAGACCCGAGTATTCTCGGAATCCCGTGCTCAAGATACTCCGAACTAAGGTAAGGCTAATCCAGCAAATCCTCCCGGCGTGCCGACACCCTGATAGTATCCGCGCGTATCTCGTCTCAGGCCACGACCGGATGAGTCATCCTACAGGTTTTTACCAGACCTCGAGTTTCCTTGAGGTGGCCCCGCAGTCTGCTCATTTCGGACCAACACTCATGTGGAGCACTGGCCCGGGGTTGTTGATTAAGAAAGAGGGTTAATTACTCCCTATGCAAGTTTAGTTAGTTATTAGGCAAATAGTACCAATGTTGAGACTTGCTGGAAAAGACTTAGCACTTAGCGGTTTATCGAGGGGGTCCCATACACCCCAACCGTGTTAGGAACGCATAATCAAGGAACATAACACCGGTTTAAATGGTTCCTAACGGCATGAGTGGAACAAATCACCAAGAAAAAGGCTTAGCCTTCCACCCTTGCCAATATATAGATGACTTCATTTTTTAAGCATTTATATAGTGTGATATAACCCAACAAACTTCAACATGAAGCAAGCATCTTCGATCTTCACCTGCAACTAGCAATGCTATAAGAGGGGCTGAGCGAAGCGTACTTAGCCAAGCAACGGTTTGCATAGGTAGGGGTTAGACATGGACATGGTTACAAGTAGGAGGCTGACATGAAAGACATGGGCATCGAGGCAAAGCTATAGAGCGGAACTACTAGCAATAGGCAAAGATAGTAATGTTATCGGGGTTCGGTCATCTTGCCTGAAGAGTAGTCGTTCGGATCGTAAGAAGGGTCCTCGTGCTCAACCTCGTTGGTAACCTCGTGCTCGAACTCGTACTCGGTCTCAGCTTCCGGCTCTAAACAAAACAATCACACAAGGCACGAATCAACAAGATGCGATGCGCACACCAAAGGATGGATGCATGATGGATGCACTAAGGAAGCACACGGAGCACAGAAAATAGCACTCAAGCAAAACACCTCAAAACATGATAACAATAGTTGATTATGAATCTACACGGAAAATCAATCAAGTTTCATATAAGACTCGCTGAAATCGGAGCTACGGGCTAAAAGTTATGCCCGAAACAAGAAATAGGCGAAAGCTGAAAATTACAGCAACATAGCAACTTCGGAGCACTAGAAAAATAACCTACAGCACTCAAACACCATGGCAAAGAGCATGAACATAAAATAGACATATCCTACAGCAAATAAGTCCAAAGGTGCACCCCCAAAGGAGCCACGGATCAATAGCAACAAGCTTGGACATATTGAACTTGACAACAAAATCCTGACAGCATAATTTTATTGAAACTTTGGAGCAAAAGTTAAATATGCTACAACCACTTAAGTAAGCATGTGATAACATGAATGGATAGCCAACAATATATACTACAAGGAACCATCAAGATCCACCCCAAAACTATCATGGTTTGTCCTAGAACAACCAGCAAACATGGCATCGGAACATTACAGATTTCAGACTTGGTGAAAAACCACTAAGTGTTAAAACAACAGTTTCATCATGGCATCTAAAAGAGCAAGTTTAAGTCACCTCGAAACTAAACATGGCAAGTGGTAAGCACCACATCAAAGTACACATGATGGTGATTCCGAAACATACAAGCATGCATCATGGAGATAAACACAACGATAGCAATGAGCTCAACAAGATGGCATTTCATAACAAGTTTATCAACTAAACAGCCACATAGCACTTTGCAACGGAGATAACCATGGCAAGAATAAATCTATCATGCAACCTAACACAATCAACATGTAGAGCATGGCAAGACGAACACGTGGACATGTCATTTGCATCATTCGGATAAACGAGCTAAAAGATATCACTATGCAAAGATGGCATAAAAACAACACATAGCAGCAGTTTACAACGGGATGCACTCTTGCAACAGAAAAATAAGCATCTAGATGACCACAAACATGCATGGCACAATGGAATGAAACGTAGTGCTAGTCACCACGAACGTCTTGACACCTCATTTGCGCAAAATGGATCAATACACACAAAGTTATCAACGTTTGAAAAGTGCATCAGAGAACAAAATTACTGAGGACTTAGGATTTTCAGGGCAACCTTCAGATCTGAACAGGAGCGGGCTGGATCTGCAGATCGGGCGCGGCCCGTGGAGAAGCGGCGATTTTGGCCCGGCGGAGCGGCACTGGCGCGGCCCGGCGAAGCAGCCCGGCTGCTGGCCTGTGCGGCGCGGGAGGGAGGCGGCCCGAGGCGAACGGCGGCCCGAGCCGGGAGGCCCGCGGCGGCGGCTGGCTCCTGGGACGGATGCTGTTGAGGCGGAGGGAGGGAGCCCACGAAGAGACTGGCCCGGCGGCGACCTGGTCTGGCGCGGCGGCTGGGCTTGGGCCCGGTGGAGGCTGGCGAGCTGGTGGCCCGGATCGGTGGGGCGATCTGGAGGGAGGCCGCTGGAGAGATCGAAGGAGGGAGGCGGCCCAGGGTCGAAGCGGGATCTGGCGAGGCGCCACGGCCCAGGCGATCGAGGCGGCTCGGTCAACGCCCTCGCTCGATGGGATCGGGATCCCGAGCGTGGCGGCGCGAACGAGGCCTCGGGTCGGGAGCGTTGACGAGGGGAACGTCCAGGTGTGGATCTGGCCGGCCGGTGGGTGGTGGCTCCGGTCGGCCGCGGGGACGAGGTGGGACCGGCGCGGGGGCGGTGGTGGAGATGGAGAAGCGGCCGGTGAGGGAGAGGAGGAAGGTGGCGCTGGAGAGGAGGCCGGAGATGAGGTGAGAGGAAATCCGGCGAACTCTGGCGAAATTCCGGCGGAATTCCGGCAAAGCTCCGGCGAGGTGGTGGCTGGAGGAAGGGGATGAAGTGGGGGCTAGGGTTTCCTTAATTTGGGGCACAAATTGTGGGAGGTGGACAAATATATAGGCACAAGTAGCTAGGGTTGTCCAAATGGAGTGCGGTTTTCGGCCACCGGATCAGATTTGGATGGCCTAGATGATAGAAGTGGCTAGGAGTGGTTTGGTGGGCTGTTGGAGGGGTGTCTTGGGCCTCAAAGTGGAGGCACTTTGAGCCCACGAGAATAACTGTTGGGGTAGCAAACGGACTCGAAACGCGACGAGATTTGACAGGCGGGTTACACAAACCAAAACAACAACACACGACAAGACTCGCGCCAAACCGGTAACGTTACACGGCCAAACACCAAAGTAGGCCTACGAGACGCCACGAACACGTGAGGGAGCTCCGGAACGCGAAACGGACAACGGGAAGGAACGCGTGGAACCGGATGCAACCGACAACACAAATGCAATGCGAATGCACATGACTATATGATATGAATGAATGCCACACACGCACACCACAAAACGACAAAAACCCGAAAGACAAAGAACCCGAAATGGAATAGATGAAGCCGGAGATATATTATATGCCCAAAAGGGAAAGTATTACATCCGGGGCATTACAAACTCTCCTCTACTACAAAAATATCTCGTCCCGAGATCTAGGACTGGAAAAAGGAAGGGTACTCGGAACGAAGATGATCTTCTCGTTCCCACGTAGCCTCTCGGTCGGTGTGATGTGACCACTTGACTTTCAAGAATTTGATGGACTTGTTGCGGGTCTTGCGTTCGGTTTCTTCGAGAATAGCAACGGGATCGGTAGGACAGGTCTTGTTGAAGATCCATCTCTTCAAACGGAATCATGCGCTCAGGTGCCTTGAAGCGTTTGCGGAGTTGAGACACATGGAACACATCATGAACATTGGCGAAGTTGGAAGGGAGCTCAAGTTGATAGGCTAGATCACCTCTTTTGCCAAGGATCTTGAAAGGCCCGACGTATCTAGGAGCAAGCTTTCCTTTGATACCGAATCTTTGGGTGCCTTTCATCGGAGAAACACGGAGATAAACATGATCACCAATGTTGAAAGCCAAATCACGATGCTTGCCGTCATAGTAGCTCTTCTGACGCGACTGAGCGGCCTTGAGATTCTCACGTATGACTTTGCACATTTCTTCGGCTTCTGAGATCAAGTCATTGCCAAGAAGTTGACGTTCGCCTGTTTCAGACCAGTTGAGAGGGGTACGGCACTTCCTGCCATAGAGGATTTCAAACGGGGCTTTACCGGCACTTGCTTGAAAGCTGTTGTTGCAAGAGAACTCGGCAAATGGAAGGCAGTCTTCCCATTTCATGCCAAAAGATATGACACAGGCTCTGAGCATGTCTTCTAGAATCTGATTCACTCGCTCGACTTGACCACTGGTCTGAGGGTGAAAAGCAGTGCTGAACCTGATCTTAGTGCCCATGGAGGACTGAAAGGAGTCCCAGAACTTGGATGTGAACAAACTTCCACGGTCTGAGGAGATAAATTGAGGAATGCCATGTAAAGACACAATTCTGGAAGTGTACAACTCTGCCAATTGAGCTGCATTGATGGATTCTTTGACTGGAAGGAAGTGAGCGACTTTGGTAAGCTTGTCAATCACCACGAAGATAGAATCATTCCCTCTCTTGGACTTAGGAAAGCCAGTGACGAAGTCCATTTCAATGTGGTTGAACTTCCACTCGGGAATAGGAAGAGGTTGGAGAAGACCGGCTGGACGTTGATGTTCTGCTTTCACTCTTCTGCAGACATCACATTCATTGACGAATTGGGCAATTTCCCTTTTCATGAGTGTCCACCAGTAAGATTGCTTGAGATCTTGGTACATCTTGGAACTGCCAGGATGAATGGAAAGGAGAGAATCATGTGCTTCTTCCATTATGAGCTTCCTGAGATCACCTTTGGGAACAACGAGTCTGTCCTCGAAGAACAAGGTATCTCTCTCATCAACACGAAAGCACTTGTATTTAGGAGTGCCCTTTGCAATACCATGTTTCACCTTCGGCACCATGGCATCACTGAGTTGGGCCTCACGGACCTGATCTTCCAAGGTAGGAGCAATTTGAAGATTTGCAAGAAAACCCTGCGGAACAACTTGAAGGTTGAGCTTCCTGAAAGCTTCACAAAGCTCAGGCTGGAACGACTTAATAAGAAGGCTGTTGCAATATGCCTTTCTGCTCAACGCATCTGCAATCACATTCGCCTTGCCAGGAGTGTATTCGATGCTGGGATTGTACTCTTGGATCATTTCAACCCAACGAGTCTGACGGAGGTTCAGATTCGGCTGTGTGAAGATGTACTTCAAGCTCTTGTGATCAGTGAAGATGTCGACTTTTCTGCCCAACAACAGATGTCTCCACGTAATCAAAGCATGTACCACAGCTGCTAGCTCGAGATCATGTGTGGGATACTTCTTCTCACTTGGCTTGAGCTGACGAGAAGTGTATGCCACAATTCTCTTATCTTGCATAAGCACACCACCAAGGCCTTGAAGAGAAGCATCACAGAATACTTCATAGGGCTTGGACTCATCTGGAGGAGTTAGAACTGGAGCAGAGACGAGCTTTTCTTTGAGAGTTTTGAATGCCACTTCACACTCTGGAGACCAAAAGTATTTGATATTCTTCTGAAGCAAGTTGGAAAGGGGCTTGGCAATCTTGGAGAAGTTCTCAACGAACCTTCTGCAATAGCTGGCAAGACCCAGAAAACTACGGAGTTGCTTGACGTTCTGAGGAGCTTCCCAGTTGACAATTGCTTCAACTTTCTCGGGGTTCACCGCAATACCGTCAGCTGAGAAGATATGGCCCAGGTACAAAACCTTATCGAGCCAAAATTCGCACTTGGAGAACTTGGCATAGAACTTATGCTCTCGGAGTCGATCAAGAACCAGACGTAAGTGCTTTTCGTGATCTTCTTCATTCTTTGAAAACACCAGAATATCATCCAGATACACAAGCACAAACTCGCTGGTATAGGGGTTGAAGATGTAGTGCATCATTCTCGAAAAGGTAGGAGGAGCATTGGCGAGACCAAAGGACATGCATGTATACTCATATGAACCGAAACTCGTTCTGAAGGCAGTCTTGGGAATGCCTTTCTCGCGAATGCGAATTTGGTGATAGCCCATTCGGAGATCGAGCTTAGAGAACACTTTAGCTCCTTTGAGCTGCTCGAAGAGTTCGTTGATGTTGGGGAGCGGATACTTGTTCTTTATTGTCTTCTTGTTCAATGGCCGGTAATCAACGCAGAGACGCTCTGTGCCATCTTTCTTCTTGACAAATAAGACACCACAGCCCCAAGGAGACGTACTAAGCCTGATGAGACCCATACGCTCCTGTTGATCAAGCTGCTTCTTCAATTCCTTCAATTCTTTAAGAGAGAGCTTGTACGGACGCCGGCATGCTGGCTCAGTACCCGGCTCGAGTTCAATGACGAATTCCACCTGACGGGGTGGAGGCATGCCTGGCAGTTCTTCAGGAAAGACGTCTTGATATTCGTTCACCACCGGAATTTGAGATATGGCATTAATTTCGCCCTTATCATTAAGAGAGAAAAGCCTGATAGTGTTATCCCTGGAGGCAAAGATAATCACATCTTCATCAGGATGAGTCATCTTGACTTCCTTCTGTGCACAATCAATGTGAGCGTCATGCTGAGAAAGCCAGTCCATTCCGAGGATGAGGTCAATGTCGGAATTACCAAGAACCACCGGATTAGCCAGAAATCGATAATCACCCATGCGAATAGAAACATTCGGAGCATATATACTGGAATGCATCTTCTTATGTAAAAGATGGGGATGGAAAACATAAAATAGTTGGCTTACACTCACCACATCACACAAATACAATACATGTCTCAAATCATCATTCAATAAAACATCACAGCCCTCTAAGGGTAAAAATCCAAATGACAAGATACCAAACATAATTTAAATCCACAGGTCGGATCGAATCCTAGTAGAAGTCTCCACTACTGATCATCAGGATAACGAACATAGTATCGACTACGCTCCTCGTCATACTCCCAATCTAGCTCGGTGCCATCACCTGGATAGCTCACCATCGGACCTGCATCTGGTGTGGTGAAGTAACTGTGAGCCACAGAGGACTCAGCAATCCCGTTCCCGGGTAACAAGACTATTTAAGCCTTGGGTGAGGATAAGGCTGAAGAAAAGAATAAGTGTCTGCAGCAGCAACTAGCACTAGCTTACGTGAAAGAGTGCGAGAGGAGAAGTGCCTCGGTCGATAGATGATCACGAAGTGATCCTAGCTAAAGCTCAACAAACATAACCCCACCGTGTTCAACTCCCGAATCCCTATTCGGAAATTGACAGTCACGGTACACACGCTGGTAGTGTATTCGAACAATGTGTCAAGTTATCTACAACCGGATATTAACAAGCTCCCATCTGCCACATAACCGCGGGCACGGCTTTCGAAAGTTCATAACCCTGCAGGGGTGTTCCAACTTGGCCCATTACAAACCCACGATCCGTGGAGTCGCAACTCCAAGGTGGGAAGACCCGAGTATTCTCGGAATCCCGTGCTCAAGATACTCCGAACTAAGGTAAGGCTAATCCAGCAAATCCTCCCGGCGTGCCGACACCCTGATAGTAGCCGCGCGTATCTTGTCTCAGGCCACGACCGGATGAGTCATCCTACAGGTTTTTACCAGACCTCGAGTTTCCTTGAGGTGGCCCCGCAGTCTGCTCATTTCGGACCAACACTCATGTGGAGCACTGGCCCGGGGTTGTTGATTAAGAAAGAGGGTTAATTACTCCCTATGCAAGTTTAGTTAGTTATTAGGCAAATAGTACCAATGTTGAGACTTGCTGGAAAAGACTTAGCACTTAGCGGTTTATCGAGGGGGTCCCATACACCCCAACCGTGTTAGGAACGCATAATCAAGGAACATAACACCGGTTTAAACGGTTCCTAACGGCATGAGTGGAACAAATCACCAAGCAAAAGGCTTAGCCTTCCACCCTTGTCAATATATAGATGACTTCATTTTTTAAGCATTTATATAGTGTGATATAACCCAACAAACTTCAACATGAAGCAAGCATCTTCGATCTTCACCTGCAACTAGCAATGCTATAAGAGGGGCTGAGCGAAGCGTACTTAGCCAAGCAACGGTTTGCATAGGTAGGGTGGTTAGACATGGACATGGTTACAAGTAGGAGGCTGACATGAAAGACATGGGCATCGAGGCAAAGCTATAGAGCGGAACTACTAGCAATAGGCAAAGATAGTAATGTTATCGGGGTTCGGTCATCTTGCCTGAAGAGTAGTCGTTCGGATCGTAAGAAGGGTCCTCGTGCTCAACCTCGTTGGTAACCTCGTGCTCGAACTCGTACTCGGTCTCAGCTTCCGTCTCTAAACAAAACAATCACACAAGGCACGAATCAACAAGATGCAATGCGCACACCAAAGGATGGATGCATGATGGATGCACTAAGGAAGCACACGGAGCATGGAAAATAGCACTCAAGCAAAACACCTCAAAACATGATAACAATAGGAGATTATGAATCTACACGGAAAATCAATCAAGTTTCATATAAGACTCGCTGAAATCGGAGCTACGGGCTAAAAGTTATAGCCGAAACAAGAAATAGGCGAAAGCTGAAAATTACAGCAACATAGCAACTTCGGAGCACTAGAAAAATAACCTACAGCACTCAAACACCATGGCAAAGAGCATGAACATAAAATAGACATATCCTACAGCAAATAAGTCGAAAGGTGCACCCCCAAAGGAGCCACGGATCAATAGCAACAAGCTTGGACATATTGAACTTGACAACAAAATCCTGACAGCATAATTTTATTGAAACTTTGGAGCAAAAGTTAAATATGCTACAGCCACTTAAGTAAGCATGTGAGAATATGAATGGATAGACAACAATATATACTACAAGGAACCATCAAGATCCACCCCAAAACTATCATGGTTTGTCCTAGAACAACCAGCAAACATGGCATCGGAACATTACAGATTTCAGACTTGGTGAAAAACCACTAAGTGTTAAAACAGCAGTTTCATCATGGCATCTAAAAGAGCAAGTTTAAGTCACCTCGAAACTAAACATGGCAAGTGGTAAGCACCACAGCAAAGTACACATGATGGTGATTCCGAAACATACAAGCATGCATCATGGAGATAAACACAACGATAGCAATGAGCTCAACAAGATGGCATTTCATAACAAGTTTATCAACTAAACAGCCACATAGCACTTTGCAACGGAGATAACCATGGCAAGAATAAATCTATCATGCAACCTAACACAATCAACATGTAGAGCATGGCAAGACGAACACGTGGACATGTCATTTGCATCATTCGGATAAACGAGCTAAAAGATATCACTATGCAAAGATGGCATTAAAACAACACATAGCAGCAGTTTACAACGGGATGCACTCTTGCAACAGAAAAATAAGCATCTAGATGACCACAAACATGCATGGCACAATGGAATGAAACGTAGTGCTAGTCACCACGAACGTCTGGACACCTCATTTGCGCAAAACGGATCAATACACACAAAGTTATCAACGTTTGAAAAGTGCATCAGAGAACAAAATTACTGAGGACTTAGGATTTTCAGGGCAACCTTCAGATCTGAACAGGAGCGGGCCGGATCTGCATATCGGGCGCGGCCCGTGGAGAAGCGGCGATTTCGGCCCGGCGGAGCGGCACTGGCGCGGCCCGGCGAAGCAGCCCGGCTGCTGGCCTGTGCGGCGCGGGAGGGAGGCGGCCCGAGGCGAACGGCGGCCCGAGCCGGGAGGCCCGCGGCGGCGGCTGGCTCCTGGGACGGATGCTGTTGAGGCGGAGGGAGGGAGCCCGCGAAGAGACTGGCCCGGCGGCGACCTGGTCTGGCGCGGCGGCTGGGCTTGGGCCCGGTGGAGGCTGGCGAGCTGGTGGCCCGGATCGGTGGGGCGATCTGGAGGGAGGCCGCTGGAGAGATCGAAGGAGGGAGGCGGCCCAGGGTCGAAGCGGGATCTGGCGAGGCGCCACGGCCCAGGCGATCGAGGCGGCTCGGTCAACGCCCTCGCTCGATGGGATCGGGATCCCGAGCGTGGCGGCGCGAACGAGGCCTCGGGTCGGGAGCGTTGACGAGGGGAACGCCCAGGTGTGGATCTGGCCGGCCGGTGGGTGGTGGCTCCGGTCGGCCGCGGGGACGAGGTGGGACCGGCGCGGGGGCGGTGGTGGAGATGGAGAAGCGGCCGGTGAGGGAGAGGAGGAAGGTGGCGGTGGAGAGGAGGCCGGAGATGAGGTGAGAGGAAATCCGGCGAACTCCGGCGAAATTCCGGCGGAATTCCGGCGAAGCTCCGGCGAGGTGGTGGCTGGAGGAAGGGGATGAAGTGGGGGCTAGGGTTTCCTTAATTTGGGGCACAAATTGTGGGAGGTGGACAAATATATAGGCACAAGTAGCTAGGGTTGTCCAAATGGAGTGCGGTTTTCGGCCACCGGATCAGATTTGGATGGCCTAGATGATAGAAGTGGCTAGGAGTGGTTTGGTGGGCTGTTGGAGGGGTGTCTTGGGCCTCAAAGTGGAGGCACTTTGAGCCCACGAGAATAACTGTTGGGGTAGCAAACGGACTCGAAACGCGACGAGATTTGACAGGCGGGTTACACAAACCAAAACAACAACACGCGGCAAGACTCACGCCAAACCGGTAACGTTACACGGCCAAACACCAAAGTAGGCTTACGGGACGCCACAGACACGTGAGGGAGCTTCGGAACACGAAACGGACAACGGGAAGGAACGCGTGGAACCGGATGCAACCGACAACACAAATGCAATGCGAATGCACATGACTATATGATATGAATGAATGCCACACACGCACACCACAAAACGATGAAAACCCGAAAGACAAAGAACCCGAAATGGAATAGATGAAGCCGGAGATATATTATATGCCCAAAAGGGAAAGTATTACATCCGGGGCATTACACCCACCTTCCAGAAGGCCATGGAAAATCATGATTGATTCACTTTATTTTATTGATGCTTTTCAACAGATACAACTGAAAGTATTAGTGTTGGAAAAGTTAGCATCACTATAAAGCTTTAAACTGTGATGGTCCTCTGTCATAAATTTTCCGATATGTCAACATTGTATCATTTTGATTCCATGTTTTGGATTGGATTGGGAGCCTCTTTCGGAGAGAAATACATCATAGTGCATCCTACATTGCTGGTTAGATGAATTATGGTACAACTTCAGGGTTCGTTTCACCTAGCTGCTAGATGAACTGCTTAGACAGTCAGATAGATAGCATTAATTTTTACATATTCATTCCTCGTGTACTCTTTGATCATATTTTTCTTTGCTAACACTGAGTGCGTTTGTTTGTGCTATCAGCGTAGTTAATCATATTTGTGCTATCAGCTTGATTGTTCGGTCTTTTGCTACTAGCTTTGGCTAATTCACCTAGACAGTTTTACATGTCCATACCCACAAAAATTCAATTCACATATACGAGTACGCTGGCAGTTTTGAGACCTTAACGTAGGTATAAGCATTTTGGCAGGAAAAGTGATGTGCTAGCAGTGGACTTTATATGATCGGCTATTCTTTGTAGAGGGGTCCAAGCAGTACACTTTGTAGTACCATTTTTCTTTTTGGGATACACTAACTTCCTAATCGAATGCGATGGGTTTATAACTTTATATACTTGCAAAAATTTGATTTCTACATGTGTAGCTATGCTGACATTCAGGTGGGCCGTACCTATCTAACCTTTCGCGGCAAGGTGAGACAAACGGGCCCTCCCCCCTCCCCCGTCCCCTAGAATGGCCAGAGGTCCGCGGTTTGCTGTAATTTTGGGCTAGCTACGTGAGCGTGTACTGCTACTATTATAATTAGGAGAACATAGAGGGAGAGGGTCAGGGGGCAGAAAGCTATGTGCTAGCTATGTGAGCAGACAGAGAAAAATGAAGGATCAATATGACTGGCCATCAGGACTTGCTTAGAAATTACTGTTCTTTACTGACATCAATAGTAGTATGCTAGATCCAATGGTTTATAAATCTATTATATGTCAACTTGCCGGTTTGTTTCTCTTTCTTGTGACTTAATTTTTTTTCATTATGTCATTACTCGCACACTTGTGTCCTAAGTCTGATTTTGTTGAGTTTTTGAATAGAAGTCTCGATGGTATGCATGAATAAGAATATTTAAAAAGTGTAGGGGTGTAAATCTGAATTTAGTGTCTCTTTGACTCTGTCACATGCTCATTTTGTACGACAAGCTCTGAACTATTGGAAGTTTCCCAACACCTGAAGACATCAAGTGAAGTTAAAGCTTCCATCTTATAAGCCAAAGCCATGAGGAAAGCATGTACTAAGTTTCAGAGGCATCTACATGCATTCGAAACTTTGTATATGCCTTTCTGAAGGTTGTGTCTTGTAACATGGCAGCTTTCAAATGGCTTTGGCTTAATAAAGAAGTAATATCTTGTCATTTCTCATGGCTTCGGCTTATTATAAAGCGCATCACAACATAAACATGACTATGAAACATGGTGCATGCCTTTCTCATGGCTTTGGCTTATAAAATGACAACTTCGTGATTCTCGTTCTATTTGCTAACCTATATGATGATTTAATGCCACTGCAGTTTACTATTTGAAATGACAACATATTACTGACAATTATTTAATGTCAATGAGGCAAATAAGGCATTTAAGTCTGTTTCTTTCCTTTTTCTGTTTCACAAAAGGTGGAATGGCTCCTAAATTTCACATAATGATGTTCAAACATTTTTTTATATATATGAAAATTTTCAGGAGAACAAGCATTCATGCCTCATGATCTCAGTATCATAATAAAATGAACTCTATGCTCTGTACCTTAGGAGCATGACCAATCTTAAAACATGTTTCTAATTCAAGCAAAACTTTGGGACATGTATGGATTAACAAATATAGTTAGTGGGGGCTACCATTCACAGAAAAAGGCGTTTCGTGATGGTCTGCAAGCTATGATTTATGTTATATCCATTGTATTACTTGCTATATCTTGAGCATGTAGATTAATTCTGTTGGGATATAGTTGGTATTGGAGTATTACATATCCGTTGTGAACAATTTTAGACTATTCCATCGAAGCATTTTGTCGTCATGCAGTTTGTATTAAATGTAATGACTTAAATGCACTCTGATGATATATATCTTCAGAAGATGATTAAATTTATTTGTTTTCAGGCATGTTGAAACACTTAAAAAGTTATTTGTTTGTTGTTCTGGCTCAAATATATTTATGAGATTTCATAATAAAGTTAGTTAGTCAATTATGGTCATAAATAAAAAAGTTAGGTGTATGCCACCTCTGTGATGTCCATAATAGACTGCTTCATTAGATCACCTAATAGGATTGATTCATCGGAACTATGGTCATAATATCTGAAAGAACTTATTGTATTCACTTGCAGCCAACCTAATAGGACTGCTTCATTAGATATACAATCAATTGTATTGGCTACGATTTTTTATAAGCTCGCACTATCTCCACTGGTGTTCATTTTTTGGAATTTGATGGAATGCCTGACCAAACATGATCCTAATCTAATAACTGTTAACGATTTACAGAAGAGAAAGATCTAGAAATTATAATACCTAGAGGAACTCGGCTTCTTGATGCTCCTTGCTTATAGAAGGTACTCTTCGGGAATTTGTCCTCCAAGTCTGGGTATTTTTATCCTTTGCTATCTCTGATGGGCGAAGGGAGAGTAAGGAGGGGGGTTAGGGATGGCAGAGGAGGTTACATATATAGGTAGGCCATGCAGAGGAAGGCTGGGTAGCAAATCATGGCATATCCCAGTTCTGCCATATATACTTATGTATGGTGCAGATATCTTTCCTTTTCTCATCAAACGCACACCTCTTAATAAATTAGAAAAGATGTCAGAAATCCAAACTTACTAAAGAATTAAAGTGTTGTATTAGTAAAAGGTACAACTTAACATTGATTGCATGCCACTAACATACTTACATGTTTTTATGAGGTATAAAATTTTCTCATATAAAAACGAAATATCTTTTTTGTCTATTTAAATATTTATTGTATTTTTACTACTGTTCAGTTTGAAGAGGTAAACATGAACCTTATATATAATTTATGTGTATTTAATCAGTTCAACGTGTACTATAAATCAAGTTAAATTAACAAACAATTACACTATAATGTTTTGTTTCTGAAATACGGCAATTTACACCCTTCTGATTTTGTTGTTTGCACGCGAATACACGGCCACGGTGGTGTAGCCTGTGGTGAGACAGAGCAGACTCCAGCGACTTTGCCAAGCCAGGTACATCCTCTACACGACTACACGGTAGCAACTTGAACAACATTATCCTTCATTAGTATAGTAGCTTAGTAGTAATAGGTTCATGTACTCGCAAGTTAGATTTCTTAATACACACAAGTTTAGACACCAAAACAACCGCGCCGTACAAGTTGAGGCACCCGCGGTGTATTATACTCATGAAATAATGAACCTATCATTGATCTGCATATAAATAATGCTTTGGATGCCCGTGGCAACCCGCGGTGTATATAAGACAGTACTAGGCTTTCTTTGTTCACTTATTTTCTCACTGTAAAATAATGTTTTGGCCTTTTTTGTCCGTTGTTTGGTTGACTATATATTAACCGAGTGTAGTAATCTTTTGATGCGTTGATTTGGCAGCTTTTATTATGAAGTAACGCTTGTAGACACAAATCTGATCTGGTAGTTATTTGTATTAGTTCACAAGAGATTCCACATGAAGCTTGTAGAATACACCCCATACGACTGGTATGCCATTTTTTCTTCTTTCTTTTACTCGTCGTGCTCCTGGTAAGATGGGATTTCCTTGGGCCTAATGTATAGTATTACATATGTCTGTTTTCAGTGTAAATGTGTTCCTTGATCAAATAAACCTGGGTGAATGTACAATCAGGGTGAGTATTGAAGCCTTCTCATGTAAGTGCATGATCAACTCAATTTTGATAAGTAAGTGATGTTGATAAGAAGGCATTGACGTGATAGTTATATATAGTTATTATTGCCAAATATATAGCTCATGACTTTACTGTTCTCATTGACGTGATATTGTGAGTTATAGTTCACATATCTTGGATGAAATTATTCTTATATCTTTATGTTTAAATACTTTTTCGTGTTTTGGATGTATTAAACGTTGGTTTAGCGACGCATCCTATAATTCCATCCAAGATATGTAAACTATAACTAATAATTCCATCCAAAATTATTTAAACATAAAGATATAAGATATAAGTAGTCCGTATAAAGAATCCACACAAACAAATGGTAGTAGATACTACGGTAAATAGACACATGTTAGTAGATAATATAATAAGCAAAAAAATGACAAGAATGAGTCTCTTACAATGTTAGAGTTGAACACATCATATTTAGGAAACGGTCGAACTACGACATTGTCAATCAGCAATGCGGTGCGTGTTTCTTGATCCATCCAAGAGTGCCTGAGGGCCTGTGCCTGAGAATGAAATTGCAAGTCGAAAAAATGTTTGTTTCCAAGCGTTCTTGTACCTGCGGTGCTCTCTACTTCGGCACTCGCAAGCTTACGGACTGCAAGATTGAAGCATTCAGGATGAATTTGTCCAAAAAGTAAAATTGATTGCTGGAGCATCCGTAGGCTGATTTCAATCCGATACGGTCGTTCGCTTCTAACCCAGATTGTGCTGCCCAAATAATGCAGACCATTCTTTAACAAAAACACATCACATATAGTCTAACTCTTTTGTATAGTAAAGATCAATGAAAAAACTTATTTAATTAATAACAACCTAACTCATGTGTGATAATCTGGTAGCTATTTTTCTTGTACCAAATTAACATGGCCACATGTACCATAGTTAAAAAATTGTAGCAGACAATTAACAATTACCAATAATAGTCACTCCCTCCGTCCCAAAATAAGTGACTCAAAAGTGACCCAACTTTGTACTAAAGTTAGTACAAAGTTGGATCATTTTTTAGTCACTTATTTTGAGACGGAGGGAGTATGTAACAATGTAGGGCAATGACAACCAATCAACATATTCATTACATAGGCAAATGCATTTGGGTTGCTACAGGGCAATAAACAAAATTAAGTGTAGTCTGATTAATAAAAAATAAAAAAAATAAATGCATATTATAAACCAACTTATTTGTTTGGATATATTATTATTCGCACACTTCAACATTCAAACTGCGTGATTCATCATTTGCAAGTGAGCTTCTAATTAGAAGTAATCAGTTAGGAAAAGCAACAAACACAATTTTAGCATTCATCAACATTTTCATAATAATCAGTACTACAAAATTCTAGATGAATAGCTAATTGAAAGCCATGCATATTGAACCAAGTAATTGGCAGACCAATACAACTTACTTTAGTGCCTCATCGTCTTGGACATTAGTGATAGATTGATAAATGAATTCGACGGCATCTGCTAGGGCATTCACGTTGGACGCAGCCTCCTGAGGGACGGGCAAAGCCTCTTATGGTGCGACTTGAACATCCATTGCTTCTTGCACGGCCTCCATTGATGAGAGTGGTGAGTGATCGGAAATTGGTGATGACAGGGGTGGGTGTTGAGAGAGGAGGTCGTGGAAGGTTATATGAAGGGATCACGTCCTGTTTGATAGCTGCATCTTCGAGACTTAAGTGCCTTCCAAATAATAAGGCAACTTCCATTCTTGAAAGCTAAATAGTAAGAAAACTTTTGATTCCACCTGATTTCCAGCTGTCATTAAAGTCTGAGAGGACATATGGAAAGTGCACCACATCCTTCCAAGTAGTGCATGTTTCCATTATTCATTTCCTAGTACAAAATATTTACAGCTGCGTACACAACGCACGGACTATCTTGTAGTATGTTAGGAACATATTTGGTTCCATTAGAGTAGCTTAATAATAAAATTATTCCTACCCCTATTAATTTTACACATTAGTTTTTTAAATACTTGTTGAATTTTTTAGTCTCTATTATTTATATTTTTTTTTGAATGCATGATGAGCAATTTTCAAATACACAAATATAAATTCTTCATACAAGTGAGATTTCTTAATACACACAAGTTTAGGCACCAAAACAACCACGCCGTACAAGTTGAGGCACCCGCGGTGTATTTAGAACTCATTAAATAATCAACTTATCATTGATCTGCATGTATCGTAATATAAAATTCACGGCATGGACACTAACATAAATACTATTATAGAGGTTTTAGTTTTCGTGTATAGTCCTCATAACATATACTGCAACTACAAGTGTTTATACGGTACTGAGTCATGGGAACATAATTTCTTTTCATGTAAATAACGAAATATTTAACTAAGATTGGTTTTAGGTGAAACGGATGCATAGTTCTTACTTCAAACACGGGTTGTAACTGTTACAGGTCTATCCTAATCGACCTTTGTATTTACATGTTCGTTGAGTTTTTGAGATGACATCTATTTGATTAACATGTCTCTGGCAGATACATTTACATGTTCTGTTTGCTTAACATGTCTCGACCTAATCGACCTTTCGTAGGTTCTGCTTGAAGTGACCCTTTATATATACGCAATTTACTCTTCGCAAATCAATCATAGTCACTCAATGACCAATGCCCCATCAATGTGTCTATCTTTGTAATGCTTAAATTATTTCTTGCACTTAGTAGTTCATTTAATCATGACATTTGCTGCTCTATATAAAACTGTAGTATACTACTCCCTCCATCCCAAAATAAGTGACTCAACTTTGTTTGGGACGGAGGGAGTACTACAATTAGCTATAAAAGCGTTATCTATCTGCAGTAACCCAGTAGCAATCTTATTGCAAACAGTTCTATTTTGGTGCTTCTCCATTATTAGATTGTTTATCTCCTATTACAGCTATGGGATGTTAATATGGAATCTGGTCCAGTTGCAACGTTCCAGGTTCATGAGTACCTAAGGCCTAAGGTAAAACATCTGACATTAAGATACATGATTTGATGGTTCTTCGAGGATGATGAACAACACATCTTTCTTTGGAGTAACTCTATTTCACGTGTTTTCTGAAAATACAGTTATGTGATTTATATGAAAATGACTCGATTTTTGACAAATTTGAATGTTGTCAAAGTGGCGATGGGTTGCGAGTAGCAACTGGTTCTTACAGGTAGGTTGGTATGCTCAGCTCCGTTGTAGTATACAACTTAGTTTCCTTCACGGAATTAATGGTTCGTTAATCTGTGTCTTCCTTCAGCAATATTTTCCGAGTGTTAAATTGTGGTGCTGGTGGCAGTGAGGTGACAACGCTTGAAGCAACTCGAAACCCCACAATGTAATTCCTCTTTTCACATCATCCAGTGTATGTTTGCTGCTACTATGTGTGCTTGTGAAATTGATTGTTGTTTACGGGCTACTTGACCATCATTTTTCCTACTTGTGCAGAAGGAAGATTCTGAATCTCGCACGGCATGCGAGATCTCTAAGTAGTTTGACAAGGGTTGTTAGACGAGGTTAGCTTCATTGCAGCTATTTATGCTTAGTCATTGAACTCAAATTTGTGTAATACTATAGGTACTCATCAAGTTTGTTTCTCTATTCAGGAACACATATAAGATAATCAGCGTGTTTTCACAAGCTGGGATTAAAGGCAACGACGAGAGAGGAAGATAAAGGATAACTTGAAAATTATATAATATATGCAAGGTACGTGTCGTATGACCGTCTCATTTTTTTTGACTACTCCATAGCTGGAATGTGATTATTTACGACGAAGAAAACCTAGTATAGTATAGCAGTGCGTGTATGGATGGAGTTATACTATACGAGGTGTTATATTATGCGTGTATGCCAGTAAAATTTAGATAGACGGAAAGATGAATATACAAGCAACATAGTTAGTGGATATTGATATTAATCACTATTTAAACTTAAAAAATATAAGAGATAATGTCAACTGATCATCATTTGCACGGGCATTAAAACATAATATGGCCTAGCAAGCAACTAAACAACACTTTATTTTTAGGTATTTATCGATGCAGCAGTCCTCCTTAGCCACCAATAAATCTCAACGCTGCTCTAACATGTTCTGGAATGTTATCCTTTGCTTCATTCTCCCTGACCATTAGAATCTGGACTATTAGTCGCTTCCTGAGACTTTGTGGATCCTTCAAATTATGCATAAAAAAGTCAGAAGATATATTTAGCAAATATATGAAAGCTGCAACCTAATTAAAAATGCACTTACGTCAGTCCTAGACATGTTATGAACCATGTCATTACCGATGGTTTCATACAGATGGGCCATCTCCTGTAGTACTTTGAATCCGGAGTCCATGCTGTCATAAAAAAACACCATATTGTAATAGCTATAGTAGCGCACGCACTAATACAGAAGCCAAACTTAGAATAGTACCGCCGAGGTGATACATGAAAGTTCTCTTGTTCGGGCCATTCCAAAAATTGGTTGTTCTTATCAGGGGCCTCCCGTTGCAAGACAAAGTTGAATTCTTGCTTCACTAAAAGGGCTTGCCTCTTAAGTTCAGTGTCATGGAAGTCCTCATCAAAATGAAATACATACTGGTTCGAATAATCTATAACGATAGTCCTCTCCATTTCCATGTTGTCTGCTAAAAGACCGTAGGCTGAATCCACGAGCGACAGTGGGAGAAGATACTGCATTTGGTAGACAAAGGTAAATGGCAAACAAAGCCACAAAACTAATTTATAAGAATGAGAAAACTTACAATTGTAGGGGTGTGAAACACGTCGTATCTTGGAAAAGGCTCGAGCACGACATTGTTAATCAGCAGAGAGGTGCGATGTTCTTGGCTTAACCAAGACTGCCTTAGCGCTCGTGCTTGCTCATGGAATCCCAAATTGAAAAAATGTGTTTTTCCAACAGAACTGGTGCCTGCGCTTCGCTCTGCTGCGTCGATAGTTATTTTACGCACATCAAGATTGAAGCATAACGGATGGACAAGTCCATGCCCTCGGATGGTGTCTCGGATGATCTGTAGGCTAATCTCGATAGGGAATGGGTACAAGCTCCTAATCCATATTGTGCTGTAAAAAGTAAGAACAAGGTTCATAACAATTATGACTGATAGTAAACGCAAACTAAAATGATAAAAGTGTGATGTTGTCTATAACATATGAATAATTTAACAATAGTATATCTCACATCAAAAGACCTAAAAGAGTTTGTAATCTATACCAAGTTAATTATTCTATATTATGCAGGGGCAAGAACTTAAAAGATTGCAGTGTTTTCATAGTAGTAACTGTGCCTGCACTAAAAATGTGGTAGATTTTGGATGGATGTGGCAGCATAGTAGTTTATCACTTATTCAACATTTTGAGCATAGAAGGTGTTAGACCCCATAGTTTTCGACCACAGTTTACGTACTTCATTTGAATAGACAGGAAAGTTTGATAAATAAGCATATTCACAATATGAAAGTAACCCATGGTTTATGAAAAACAAGTCATCGATTGTTTTATTTTAGACGCCGCAAAACACAGTGATCCTAGACACAGTTTACCAACACAATATAATATTTGTTAACACCCATTGAATATGTATTGATATACTGGTTTCAGTATAATAACTATACAATCAGCTTTTGTAAGAGCAGTATAACTATACAATCAGCTTTTATATTGTTACTTCAAATATTATTGTATCATACAACGAAACACACTGACATATTGCAAAATATACCGGCAACAACAAACAGGGTATCATCTAGTTATAAGAGCTCGATACTAACATGTATGTAGGAAGTGAATGGGGTGGACTTAGACGATCAATTGTAAGAAAGTTATACATGTACAGCGCAGTGTACTTTGACGATGGATCTGCAAAAAAATATTAGATGTATGTCGTTGTGAGAACTTACTCTAGTTGTTCTTCGTCTGAGGCAAGTGATATGAAATTGTACACAAAGTCGACTGCGTGTCGCACTCCCCCAAAATTCGCCATTGCTTCCATTAGGGAAAATCGACTATCGTAGAACGTCTATCGTAGCACTGGTTCAGTGATGTATGGAGGAGTCCGTAGGATTTTATTGAGTAGAGATGGGGGCCGTAGGGAATTGTGCGACAACGTTTAGGAAGGCGCCCCTGACGTTCCTTATTTGCATGATTCCATAACAAACAAACCATCAATAATTAAGGCAAGATATTTAGTTTATTGCAATATACAAATAAATCAGCGACAAATTATATGTTTCCGAAAATAAGTCCCACTTTCCCCATAACTTTCCCACTTTGAATAATGGAAAGCTAGAGTCTTTACTCCTAGCGATCGCTGGAACGCTCGGCCCCCACACGGAAAGCGTTGATGGTTGCGTAAGATGTGGGGCCCAGTCTTTTAGTTATAATATGTCTGCCCCCTGATATTTAGATTGGCCTAAAGAGATCTCCCCTCTAATCTATGGAAAACGCTTAATATTCCCGACTGATCCAGCAGCTCGTAAACCGTCTCGCACTGTTGACACGTGTCCTACGTGGGCCTCGTCGTGCACATGCCATGTCTCCAAGCCGCTGAAACCTTATCCACACAGTCATCCAATTACTCACCTTCGTCTCTTCCTGCCCAGTCCCCATCTCTCTTCCTGGTATACCTCACAATGACAGCAAGCTAGCCAATGCAGTTGTGCGCATGTGGACGGAGGCGATGCCCGGCCGCGCCTTACTGCAAGCTCTCGCCGCCCGGCGGCACCGATGCTGCAGGAGGAGGCGTTGTCGCTGCTTGGCCACGCTGGTTCGTGCTCTCCTGCCAGCACGAGCGCCGGCTCTGCAAGGCATGGGCTCGGCTGTTGCTATCCCCCACGAGCTGCTCCATGCGCGGGCGACGGCCATTGGCGACGCCCTGTTTCCCAACTGCCCCGGTGCTGCAATCCCTTGACGACTGGATGTTTGACTCGTTCACGGTGCTCCGCCTGCAGTTACCTCGCCGACGCTACAATCAGGAGATCACACCGGTGGATGATCCTGCAACACAGCAGCTCGCTCGTGAAACCGCACGACCAAGTCGGCGCTGAAATTGATAGCAGTATGCGGAAGTGCTGCATCGATGGGGCCGTCGACACTCTGTCTCGGAATCAACATCAAGCGAGCGCCGGTGGGGCCGTCGACCCTCTGCCCATTATTCGCAATATAATTATTTGAATATTATAAGGACGGTACCGTGGAAAATTCACATCATCTTGCATAGCAAGCCGTAAACAATATGGTAGCATACAAAACATTAATATTACATAAACAAAATAAAGTTTTCAAATGTACGTACATAGCAGAAAAATAATTATTGTTTCCAGCCCTAAATAGCTGATGTATAGGGATTTTTTATTGTCGTTTCTGCATGCATCGATCCACCTTCAGTTGCTTAAAACCCTCAAGGCCGCCCTGATTTCTTATGGGATGTTTCCAGCTGCATTATTGTGTTTCACCATCAACATCTGGACAGTCAATTGGCTCCTGAGCAATCTTGGATCCTAGAAAATATACAACACTTTATATTCTAATGATGAAGTGTTTTTTTTTCAAAAGCTACACACAGAAACACATTGTATATGCAATTACCGTAGTGTTCATCCAGGTCATGCTACGCAAACAACCAATCTGGTGGGCCATCTCCTGTAGGACAAAAAAACCAGAGTCTTTGCTGTGACACAAAAAAAACTGTCAGATATTAGTACATTACCGGCGAGCATTAAAACGATATTCATCTGCTGTATAAGATCAATTTTACAACATTACCGGCAAGCATTAGAAGACATGCTATCTTGTCGCCAATCCATGAGTGGGGTATTCCAACCCGGTATCCTAGCCTGCAACACATCGTTGAACTCTTGCTTCAACAATGTGATTTCATTCAGCATCTCTTTGTTATGAGTGCTCTCTCCAACTTGCCCGACATCTCGTGATGGATCCAGTACGATAACCCTCCTTCTCATACGGTTTACAACCAGCAACCCATATGATGAATCCGGGATAGTCAACGGTAGTAGATACTGCAGCAGGACGACACATGTTATTGATTAATTATAATAAAGAAATGAACTTTAAGAATGAGGGTCTCTTACAATTATAGAGCTGAATACATCATATTTAGGGAAGGGCTGGAAAACAGCATTGTTAATTAGCAACATGGTGCGCTCTCCTTGAGGCATCCAGGAATACCTAACAGCATTTGACTGAGCATAAAACTGCAAGTCAAAAAAATGTTTGCTTCCAACCAAGTTGGTGCCTGCATGCCTCTCTACTTCCGCGCTCGCAAGTCTACGAACAACAAGATTGAAGCATGCTGGATGAAGACTTATGTTTGTTAAAAATAGGGTGTCCTGTAGCATCCGGAGGCTGATTTCTATCCGGTATGGTGTATCGCTTCTTATCCAGATTGTGTTGCAACACAAAAAATGCGCAACAAACTCTATCAACGAGTGTGCTAAATTGGAACAAGAGTATGTTAAAATGGCAACTTTTTATTTTGTTTTGATTACCTTGACCAAGCAATAATATTTACAGCAAATTAAGGGCAGCAAAAAATTGGCAGCCACATTTAACATATGGTAACTCACTTACATTATGATTGAAATAAAAAGTTGTATTTTTCTAATAGTATGTTAGTTGTTTAACACAATATGGCCATGTGTACAACATAGTGATGGAATAACTCTACAGTACAATATTTGTAGAGCAGACCATATGAGAAAAATATATTCATACATTATAGTGCGTTGGAAATATTGAAAATCCATTAACCATAATAAATTTCTTCGTAATGGCTGCAAAGTATCATGTTCTCTAGAAATATAATGAGATATATCAATATAGTAATCTAGGAACCAAACTCATGGTTCAGACCCCCGCCGTCCTTGCATACATGTATGTACAAGTGTCGAAACTATCGCCTAACTACATAGCTATTGCATGAAATCAAAAAGTGTACTCGCACACTTATGTACGTACGTACACACAGTCCATAATTGCTTGTAATTTTAACTTAGTATAAGTAGTGTATGAGATAGTTCTAATGCATCTTCTATATAGTAAATAAATGTACAATAAGATAACTTACTCCAATGTCTGCTCGTCATGAACGCCATTGATAAAGTGAAAGATGTATTCGAGTGCATCTTCCACGACATGCATTCGTGGGGGCAGAAGATGCATGGGAGCGGGCCCAGCCTCATGCAGCTGAGGCACAACCTCTTGCGTCTCAGGGACAACACCCTCATGGAGAGTGGGCACATCAACCTCTAGCGGCGCAGTGTTTCCAATGATCCCGTCCATCGATGATTCAAGAGGTGGGGTTGGGTAGGGTAGGGTTTATATGCGCGTCGTGATTGATCGGTTAATCCTGATTTGATATATGCGAATTGGGGTGGGTAGGGAAGTAGCAGATCAAGGGCGCATATATATAAATATATGTGCCATATATATGGATACTAAATATTGCCTTCTAAATATCAAAATCGATCAAATTAATGCCATTTGTTTCTAATTAGGAAATGTTGTGGTTGTAATTAATCTTGGAAACATATCAAATCATTCTCAAAATTTATGAGTGAATAAATCTTTTGATTGCATATAATATTTTTTATCATTCCCAGCGAAAAGGAACAATTCACCTTTGTATAAAACCAAAAAGTTGAATAGGAGTACGTGTATCATACATTAATACATTAAACAAAAAAGGATATAAAAGTATTTGGCAACGAAATGTTGCATGCAAAGCGTTCATACATTTATCCAAAGACAAATTGTGCACTGGTGTACACAGCTAATTCTAGTTTGCATTGTTCCTAGCTTGAACAATATCATTGACGTAATCAAACGTTTCATCAAGTGTAGTGAGGCTGGCTTCATGGATATCTACAATAAAAATCAGTGTTATAGTGATAAAATATTACTTAAAAATTTGCTTGACAACATATTTGGAATAGAATGCATCCCCTACCTTGTAGATGATGATGATCATCATTAATGTTAGGAGAGAAGAAGAATGTGCTCTCCCTCATAGTTTGCAAGCATTGCTGCCTCACGTTTACTTGAATGTAAGTAACAACAAGCTTCTCGAACAGATTATCAGTGTGTTAAAGATGGTAGAAGTGACGACCAACGTGCTCTTCTCATACACGTAGGAAAATTATCTGCCGTCTACAAACAAATACTAATGTTAGTATATTATTACAACAATAGAACTACAAAAAAGAAGCATATGAAAAATCTTAAATTGTAGATGGTGCCTACCGAAAGTTCATGAGGCCAATCTCGAGGTAAGGGACGCGACGTTTATAGACCGAATCCCAGTTATGTTGTATCTTACCAACGTAGGCAAGAATAGCAACCACATCTGCAAAAGACTAATCATAGTTAGGCAGTGAGTTGTACGGTGTAACGTTCAACACCAAGGTTAAATATGACGCACCAGTTATGCTTTTGTCCCGTAACGAGAATATGACTTCAAACTGTGGGAAGCAAGGGGGGCAAATTGTTGACGCTATCTGTTGCGCCGACATCCTAACGTCGGTCCTCACATTAAGCGTGATGACAAAGTCCATGGCTAGATACCAGACATGTCCATCTGGTATTTTCGTTGGGTTGAACCCGATACGATTGAAATCGTATGTCATGCCAGTTTGTAGGATGCTATTGAATCGAATTGCTTGGTTGTTGAAAGCAATCGCCTCCATCTTTGTTCCCTAATAATTTTTTTATGAATCATAACAATAATGAGGAAACAAAACTGTTTATCAAAACTGTATTTAATTATTTTGGTCTATCAAAACTGTTTATTGCCTTACTTGATGATCGAGTAGTATGCACTGAAGGTACAAGTTTCCCTGTCCATTCTCCTTGATTTGAGCCTTCCACATGACCCTGGCACGAAGGATCCAGCAATGCTGATATATATGCTCCATTTGGATGCGATGAAAAGTCAAGTTCCTGTGCGTATAATAGAAATAACGGGTGAGGTAAATCAATGAGTGCTGATGGAATCAGCTGTACAAAGTGAATATTTTATCTTGCCTGTTCATCGGAGGGGTGATGGGTTGACTGATGATAGGGACCGGCGGCGATGCCATCACCCTCTTAGAGGTGATCGATCCGCATGAGATTACCATGTCGTGGAGGAGATGGTTTTTCCTATGTACATAGATGGAGACAAATGTTATGATGTGGGGCTTACTTATAGGCGTAGTAGGCGGCGATAAAATGAAATATATTTGAAAATCGGTTTTTGACGGGCTAGGTCCACGTGGGTGACATACCAACATTCGGATATTTAATATTCGCCAACCTATTAGTAATTGTTTGTTAATCAAGGAAACACACACCTCAAAATCGGACGGTGGATCAACCCAGCTGATTCACAATATTTTTAATTAACACATATTTGTGATTTATGATCACTTGCCTTAGCAAAACGTATCTGATTTATCACATGCCTGTTCAATATCAATTTCTTGCCGTAATATATTAATTAGGGGAATATGACTTTCATCACTATGGAGATTTCTTAATCTTGTACTGATATTCACATTAAGATGTTTCTTTGTTCCCTTGTATATTATGATATTTCCCACTTCGACAAGATATATTTCATTATGTCATTTTGTGCACGTCTCGAACGACCAATTATTTAACGAGGCTAGCTTGGTTCAAGACGTGCAGAAATGATAATATCAAACTTACGATTTCTGTTTTTTTTAACTAACCGCGTCCGTACGTAGTAGTACAGTAAGTTAGACAACATTTTTGAAGCCAAAGACTTGAAAACTTGCTTCATGGCCAGATCAAAACTAAACGCTCTCTCCAGAAGTTACATTATTCCTCTAATGTAACTTGCTATGTGGCCAGCTGAAAAGAAAAAAAGCTTGTTTTGTCGCCCCATCAATTTATTTTTCTATTGTAGAACAACGCACGGACTGAGTCTAGTTTTTCAAGAACGGATTGACCAAGGCAGTGCACAGATATCTGCAATAGTATGATTTTTGCTTGGCTATACCAAAGTTCACCTCTGTTATCACTCAAGGACCTTCAATCACAATAGTGTTTCCTCCAAATGGTCGGTACTATTTTCCCATGATGTCGTGCATGCTCTTGTCCAGTGCCTCGAACGATTGCCGCTTAGTCATGGTCGCCTCGTCCCATAGTACCAATGAGGCCATTAACAGTACAAGCAGCTGGTCACATGCATGAAAACTGTCTGATTTGCAAAAGACTTGATGATATTGCGACATGGTGTAGGCGTATCAGCAGGCAGGGCTGCTTGCCCTTCATGAACAGACAATAGGCACCTAAAACAAGGTACCCAGGTGTAGAGGGGAAGAAGTTATAGCGCGCTTGCGATATCTTTCTTGTTTGGCTCGACCTATTTATAGAAAATAGGCCTGGGGTAGAGCCTTATATTAATTAGAGCTACTCAGATGTATTTACAAAGGCATCACTACTATATTGTTATTAATATAGGGTACATATTATAGGGGAGACGACATAGCGCTGAGAACAAACATGCAAGTAACGACGATCTTTTATTATTCTTTTCGTGCAGTGATACAAATACAAAAATAGCTTGTTGGTCGAGATGAAAAATACACATCTGACAATCCCATGGTCATGGAGTTTATAAATCAGTCCCATTGCAAATTAGGCCCAAATAAAAATAACGCTTTATTATTTGACTCTTATACGATTCATTTATTGTCTCTGATGGTTACATTGATAAATGCTCTTAAGGAGCAATGAAAAACTAAACAACTGAAATCTCAATAAATATATCAACCTCTTCATGCCTGGTCTTCTGAAGGTGGTGGTGGCTTGTTGACACAGAGGTTGATATGCTTAACAACCATCTCCCTCACTCCATTCAGCTGGTTCAACAAAGATTCCAGCAACATCCTATTTTGCTGGAATGCCTCAAGAACCTGAAAGTTGCTGGTTCCCCAACCATCCTGCTTAGCTGCATTTGATCCAGACCCACGCTGAATATCCCAGAGAGAGGGGATATGCGCACGAGAGGTGTTTTCCACACCACGATTATGAATCAAGTTATAATAGTGGTTTGTGGAAAGCCTGGTTTGGGATCTATGGGGCAGACGGTGCCTGGGGAATTGAACTTTATACCTCTTTGCGTTTCCCTTACCAACTCTTGAATTTCTTGGCGATGGTAAGATTTTGGTCTCTGGTGCCATAGGATTCGGCTCACCTACATCTTCAGCTGGACTGGCAGGGAGCACTGGCGTAGGTTCTTCCTTTCTTTCCTGATGACCATCAACCCCCTCTTCTTGGAAGTTCGAGGCCGACATGACGAACGAAGCTGGAATGTCGTGATAGGGTAGTTGCGATCGGCCGGGATCAGTTGGGTGGGGCAACGGCGTGGCAATATATAGGACATAAATAGGAAACGAACAATATAAAATCCGCAAGTGATCAACCAGTACGACTTTATAAGGAAAGGAAGATGATGGCTAGCAATACACTTCTGAATATGCATCATCAAGAGATCATTTGATTAAAGGAAAATACGTGATTTGTGACATCATTTGCCTTACGAAAAGTAACATACGTTTCCATAAGAATTAAATAGGGGATTTTAACTTTCTTCTTTCTGTATTTTTCTTAACCATCATGATAATCACATCATGAGGTAGCTTAGTTTTCCACATGCAGACAGTAATCAGTAACATGCTAAGCTCTCCCTAATATAAACCATTTGGTTCAGATTTTGAAAATGTGATCATAACCTTTATTTAAAATACTGCATGAAAACTTTAGTACGAGATATACCACATGAATTTAAGCTACATATTTTTTTAATTTTACTTAAAGACAAACATTAAACAGTATGTAGAAACCAAGTTTTCCAAACGAACCAAAGCTTTCGTTCAGCAACGAGTTTTCCCGTTGTCCTTTGAACCATTTATCTACTTACAAGAATGTTTACTGTACACCTTTAGTATATATACGCTTTCCAGCAAGCACATTTAATTATATGTGCAACACAGAAACTCTTACCTCAGTCATGGACAAGATCTGCCCGACTGTCTCATTTTACAATACCATCTCATGTAATCGAAACAATACATATTCCAGAATACATAAATTAGAAGCCGTATTAGGTGTGGCTCTTATGTGCATGATCATCAAAAAATAAATAAATAACATTGTCTGTGCATAGAAATGACCAATCAGAATATCATAGGACTGACCTATCAGCATAATCCCGGGCTATTAAAGACGCAAATAAAATTAACTTGTAGCATAAGGAGCCATTCTACTATAAAATTATGAGGATTAAATCAACAGTTTCTATGAAATACTTCTACAAACATTATTTTAATCAGCTTCAGAAGCATTCAAAATAAAGCCAAATGTTTCATTGCATGTTCCTAGGCTTGTTGCCAGTACAATCATAGTATCTGAATCTGAGCTTACACATAATATAGTACGCTTTGTGACATGTACATTGGCAGAAACATTGCGATAGTAGAAAACCCATACCAGCGATGGGGGTGCTACTGTGATCTTCCGATTATTAGCCCAGGAGTACACCTCCCATAACATCACTTAGTAGTTCAAGTAAATGGAGTATACCTCCCAACGTGAAAATACCAATACTACCTGAAGATTCTTACAAAAACGAATTTTAGCAAATATGGACCATCGAAATATGAAATGCTCTGACATAACCCTTCAGCCTGGTCATTTTAGACCACAATTCAGCCTGTAAGGACTTCCTTGTAGACGATGTTCTTCATCGAGGTCAGTAAGAAAACGGTTGGTCTTTTTTGCTTCTTTGGATTATTGTTTTGCTTCATGGCCTTTTCTTTCGGCTTCTCCTTCTGAATGAGAATCTTTATGTTTAACTTCGCAGTGGCTCGAGACAAAGCAACATATAGTTGACCATGAGAGAACACCGGATTAGGTAAGTACACACCAACAATCGGAATGGTTTGCCCTTGAGCCTTGTTAATGGTCATAGCAAAGCTGAGCCTTATAGGAAATTGCTTCCTCTTAAACTTGAATGGAAACATGTCGTTCTCCGATGGGCAGAGAGGTATTCTTGGAAGGAAGACCCTCCTACCAGCGTGTTGTCCAATCACGATTTCTGCATCAATGGTGTTCCTCTCGAAACCTCTAACAACAAGCCTAGTCCCGTTACACAGTCCATTAGCTGGATCAATGTTCCTTAGAAGTATGATAGGGCATTTAAGCTTTAGTTTGAGTGCATGCGGAGGCAGACCGTTGGGAGTCAATCCATTCAGAAACTCTTGGGCATAGTAGCCATATGGGTCGTCTTCCGCACTGTCAAAGCTATGGTATATTACTTCATCTCCGTGGAAACGCTCTATCATGCGGATGTTTATCTTGTCGACGTTGTCGTTTGTTGTGGAAAGGATTGCACGAGATGTCATGTAATTCGAATCAGACATGTTGTCATCTAGCATCGGGAACATGTGGTCGATCAGCTTCTCGAGGTTGTCAACCTCGCCTGTAGACGGCAGACAAATGTCTTCAGGTAGTAGTATGTTGCCTTGATCGTCGGCCTCCTCAGTACCGTTGCCAACCCTTAGCAAGTAATCTGCAAACCACGTGTCATTATGAGCCCTCATGTTGGTGATGAGCCGAAGCTGCTGCATACCCTTCCATAGATGAGAACTTCGTAGGGTTGCATCAATTATCTGGCCCCGCGACCCCCTTCTGACAACCGGAAGCACCTGCCTAAAGTCCCCGCCAAAAACAACGGTCTTTCCTCCAAACGGTCGGTTGTGTATTCCCATGATGTCGTGCATGCTATTGTCCAATGCCTCTACCGCTTGTCGCTTAGTCATGCTGGCCTCGTCCCATAGTATCAATGAAGCCATCCTTAGCAGCTTGGCGGTCCCACTCTGCTTGGTGAAGCTACACGAGGCTCCATCATCGCAACTCAATGGGATCTTGAACCTTGAGTGGGCAGTCCTGCCGCCAGGCATGATAGAAGCGGCGACGCCCGACATCGCGGTAGCGATAGCAATCTTGCCCTCACTCCTCACCTTGGCGAGCATCGCCCTATAGAGGAAGGTCTTCCCTATACCTCCAGGGCCATCAACAAAGAATACACCCCCATCACCGTGATCAACAGCCGCTAGTATCTCGTCGTATGCGGCCCTCTGCTCCAAGTTCAAGGAAGCTGCCAATTTAGTGTCATCTACATCAAACGCAATGGTTGATTCCTCGATGACCTCTCTGGCCTCGCCATCAGTTGGGTCAAACGCATCATCGATGCATGGAAGATCGAAATCAACAATGTCTTTACCCATGGACTGCAACATACCCCTAATGTCAAGCAACACCATCTGCTCCACCTCGTTCGGGGATGTGCGTGTTCGACGGTAGTCATCAGACATAGGCTCGTGGTGCCTATCCCATAAACCTCGCACGTCGCCTGGCTCGCAGTGCACCAAGATGGTTGCAAAGAGCCTCCTAAGTAAACATGGCATCGCCCATTGCTCCAATTCTGTAAGACAGTCGTCGAGCATGTTGTCTGCCTCGATGAGACCCAACCTTTCAGCAGCCTCTCTAAAGCTCCCACATTTATCGCCGTCCACGATGATCAAGTCCTCAAATGAAGTTTTGCCTGTAACATGGTTTAGCAACACCCGCAAATAGTATCGCTCCCCCTCGGCAGGATTGGCAGAGATGATACGTCCTATTTGAAAATGCTCCACCCGCGGCTTCCAAATCTTTTTTCTCTTCTCCCACGTGAAGCTTTCGGGGAAATCCTTGTACAATGTACGCCTAGCAAAAGGGTATTTTTGGTTAGCCTCGAAATACTCCGTTAACATGGATTTTGAAGCATTTTCGGATCCTACAACATTCTTCAAGTCAGCCTCCGCATTGAATGCAACTCTGTGCATATTCGGGAGATGAAGAGCCAACTGCAAGACAGGCGGATAATTGGCGCACAGTGGGAAGCCAAATATCCTCCACATAGCCTCCGGAGGGGTGACCCACCTTGCATCAACAAATCTCTTGATCTCATCAATGTTACCATCGGCGTCAGGCTGGTCGAGGTTGAAAGAAGTCTTATCATGGCCCTTGTAAATGTACTTGTAAAGGTATTTGACGGTCTTTATGCTAGAACAAACCTCAACGTTTATATGGCAATTGAACATCCGCAAAAGGTAAGGGTTATAAGGCACAACCCATCGATTGTCCAACATTTTCCCTCGGACCTTAGCACGTCTTCCATCGTCTCTACGCCGATAAACTGGGTATGAGTCCTTGCCTTGTATTGTGTTATCATTGAATGACCGTGGGTATCTGCACTTGCATTCATTATCTTGCATGCAGACATTCTTCGGGTTGAGAGCACCGCAAGGTCCGTGCATCATATGTTTTACCACCAACACATATAATTCGGGATACTTCTGCTTGTCTGGGAGCTCCGAGGAAATGAGTCGGTCATACTGCTCCGGTACGACAAGCTTATAGGTTGAATCCATGATCAACAAAAAATGTGCATGGGGGAGTCCCCTCTTCTGGAACTCGACTACGTATACATAAGCGACAACAACACCCAGTATTTGCTTCTTGAACAACATGTATTTCATAGCCTCAAGTTTACCGTAGAACACGCGAGCCACAATATCAGGTTGGTCTTGCGCCGTCTGACCAGGAAGCAACTCATTCGTTATCTCTTCCCATTTAGGGTTGCAAGTCAAGGTCAAGAAGATGTCAGGCTTCCCGTATGTATGGACAATTGCCATGGCATCCATATGCCTCTTCTTCATGTCGCGATCCCCACCAGGGTATGTTCCCGGGAGCACTATTCTTACCCCGACTGCGCTTGCTCGCGTTTCCCCAGAGGTGATCGCATCAACAACTCCTTTATACAAGTCGGCACGAATCTACGTCTGGTTCTTCCGGTACCACCTCAACCGACAACTCTCAATCTTTATGTACATGTCGACCCCCCATTGCTGGAGCAGGCGTGCTCCACAGAGTATAGGATTGAAGATCCCAGGCCGTGTTTGCAGCATGTAACAATAGTATTCTCTCATGGAGACGCATAACCGACTATTCCCCTCTGCAATTGATGGAGGGCCACAAAGTTGAGAATATTTTCGAAAATTAAATTATTATATGTAACGAAGTTTGCCATAAACTACATACCTGCATCATCCTCATCGTCATGGCCTAGTCGACGATTTTGTACAACCTCCCATGGAACATTACGTTTAGGTAGCTTCGGGTGCCAACCTAGCTCCCCTTTGGATAGAATAGGGGATAAGACAACGGGTCATATGCTCCATCGGTCACACGTATACTATGCCTTTCATTGTTGTTACCACAAAGTGTTATCCTTCGTTCAAACCTTTTTGCTAGGTCATTGCCCTCGACCCAAATTGCAGCTACCTCAGATGAGACCGGTCTATTATATCTTCATTGGTCAAGCCTCTGATCGGTGTTTAGGTCTATCCTATAATCATCAAGGTTGTCCTTGTGTGCACCTAAACTCCTAAATTGCTGGGAGTACGGGTTCTCTTTGAGTATATCCACTAACTTCTTCACGACATCCTGGTTTAATTGCTTGGTGGCAATCTTACGATGAGTCAGATTTGGGTCATCATCATAAAAGTACAACTGCAGATGGTCTGGACGTGAGCTAGGCCCGAACGAATGCACATTGTGGTAGATGGTGCCGTGTGCCCGGAATGTGTAAACCCCAGACTTCATGTTTGTGTAGTTCTCATCAAGGCTGATGCCTAGGGTTGTGAAGGCGAAATGTCCATTGAAAAACCGTATGTTATCTCGAAAATGTCTAGAATCTGCATCCATGCTGGACCATAGCTTCATCAATTCTGGGATTGGTTCCGGTTGCTTGAGCTGAGTTTGGCCACTACGATAGCAGAACCCATCAGTCTCAAACTGAAACCTCATGGCCTTGCAGTGGTCGCAGTTTGAGCCGTGCTTCAGGATGTGAGTGTTGTCTGGGATGTTTGAATAGACAAAGTCAAATGGATCAATCTTGATGGTTTTAGCGCTAGACATGCTTGTATCCTCGTCATCTTCCATGATGTCCTCATCGGATCCTACGGGCATTTGTTGAAACATCAAGTTGAAAACAATAATTATTGACATTTCTAATTACAATAAAACTTCACAAAGTCCCACAACATAGTTGACCATACCTTGCCCGCGAAACATGTAGTACTCCTCATCCATCAAGTCGGGTGGTGTCGGCTCATCTCCCATTATGCCGCTTAGGAATGCCTCGATGTCGTTTGCATTGTCATCTGCAGCGGTAGTAACATCATGTCATCAAAGGGTTGCTGAAAATGAGCAGATTCACATGACAATATAAATTTCATACAATCCGTACCAACAGTGTAATTAGGCTTGTTCGTTGTAGGGTCTCCATCAGATGAATCATATTCGGCGCCATAAGACGCGGGTGTTGTGCGGCAGTTGAAAGCTGGAAGCTCGGAGGGGGAGTTTAGTAGGTCTGGACCGGGCATTGCGATAGATTCTTTGCATGGGGTGTTTTTCCTTCTAGCATTATTGGCTTTCCTCTGAGCACTTGACTCTCCCTTCTCAATAACCGACATGCTTTTCCGGCGCTCCATGCGTTTCTCTCGTAGATTTTCATTCTGCTTTTCTTTGTCATCTTCCGCTTCATCATCCTTTTTCTTCTGATAGCATGCTCGGCTACGTGTGTTCTTCTGCTCCCGTTGCTCGTTACTTAAATTTCGATTCCTTTCAGAATCACGTTGCTTCCTAGCTAGGCCACTGTCATGGGTGACACCTGACGCGTCTAATGTTGAAGGGGAAAATGTTGGATCATGATGCAACAATTCTGTATAGCCGACGCTATTATGGTTGTCTGTTTGAACTACTTTATGAAAGCATAGTTAGAACAATAAGATATTAACACGCATGGAGACAATGAGTAAAGAATCTCGAGAATTTTGTCTGCTACATAAATAAAAACCACGAGCATCTGGCTGAAGCAATAAACTATATGATTTTTTACATCATGGTAAATAAAACAAAAATTAGATCTGTCAATTAAAATCTTAGTATGTCAAGGTGAATATAAAGGCAAAAATTTACCTGTTGGCAAAAGTGGACCAAGATTTACAGCTTCGACAAGCCGTTCCTTTTTTCTCCGATAAGCAGCTCTCCTCGGGGCGTTTCTATGTTCTCTCTTGCGTTCTTCGTCCGTTTGCTGCTTTGTTTCTTGTATGTCAGACACGTCAACATCTGGATACATTTAGAACATTCCAAAAATCAAGTGAATAAATAATAAACTCACATCAACTAAGGCTGGAGTACAAACTTCATGATTACCTTGTAGACTTTCGTCAATAACCAAACCAGTGGTAACCGTAGCTGTAGAAGCAAATGTTGAATCAATTTGCGATAAAGGGTCATCTGATTAATCAAAGTTGTAAAACAATATTAAAAACTAACTACACTTAAGATGTGATCTGGTCTCACATTGTAAGCTTACCGGACAAATTAAGGGGCTGATGATTTTCATCTTGGAGATTGAGATCTTTTTTGCGCCGTGCAGAAGCTCTCTTAAGGGCATTTCTATGGTCTCGATTGCGTTCCTCTTCGGAATTTTGTGTATTATCTTTGATGCCATTCAATCCAAATTCTGGTGTCTTTCATGTCATTCACTCAACTGGCAAAGGAAAAAGACAAGTGGACATTGAAACGAAGCAAGAAAAGGTACAATCAGATTACCTTTTATATCTTTAGCAATAAGGACAGGAGATGTGAGTGTAGCTGCATGAGAATATCTTGTATCATTATTAGAGATTGATGTAAAGCCCGAGCCCGTTGGGTTATCTGAGGCAGCAAATCAGTCAGTTCTTATTCAGCATATTGAATCTGGAGGTATACATGTTAGCATGGAACACCAAATAGTCTTACTTGATATACCAAGTGGACTTAACTAACGCACGGCATGTTAGGATGAAATTGTACGGCAAAACCATTACAAAATATATATAACGGACGGCAAGAGCAGAGAAAATATACCTGGGATCACAGCGGAAGGTTGGCATACATTTGTGATATCACATAAAGTACGGCCGTGAACTATATGACCGTCGTCTTGTTGGGTTTTGAAACTATTAAACTTCTTACTGCGATAAGATTCCCTCCTCCATGCGTTCATAAGTTCTCTATGGTCTACCAAATGTACCATATGCATGAGCTTTATAGTAAAATCAGTGTGAGCATGCGAAGCTAAGAATAAATATTATTGTTTATGCTGGTTAGGTTTAGTCATGCGATACTTGTCAGCGTTCAGGTTATGGCAACAATATAGGAAACAAGCAATATGAAGTTTACGCATTAAGGATTAATAACCAGTCTAGTTACTATAACTAATAATTGACACAATACTTGGCACAATTTATATCAACACTATATTCATCAACAATATCGGGTTTCTCAACTAACCAGCATTGGATATGTTAGGCTGGTTCTCGTCTTGCAAACCTGCACTATCCTCATCCATTTTCTTGCGATAAGCTGCACGCCTATGGGCGTTGAACTGTTCCTTTGTTCTGTCAACGTAATTTTCACGTTCATCAAATACAGCTACTTTAGCATGCTGATCGCTAATTGTGTCATCTGCATGATGTTAAATAGAAAAACGAGAAAGTTAATAAACCTCATAGTGGTAATTGGACTAAAACTGTCTATCTAGATGGACGAAACATCTGCGTGTGAATACCCTGAGTAAGATCCTTCTTATTTTGATAAGACGACTGCGACCCTGTGTAAGCATTTGTGGTAATATCCTTCTTATTATGATAAGACGACTGCGACACTTCGTTGAACTGCTCACAACCTACAATTTACCAATCAACAAAATTGCGACATGTTTGAATGTAGGTGAACAACCATAATGAACAGCTTCATTGTAGCAGTAGGGTTTTATGTAGGGTGCAGGATACCTGTAGTTACAATATTTACTGTTTCAGAATCAACATTTGTCGCCTTCGTAATGCCTGCAAGACATTATGCATACAATGAAACTGTAGATATGAAAGTATTGCATTTAGACTGCATGATACCTGTAGTTACTTCCTCTTTTGCTTGATGTTAGATGCTTTGCTTTTTGAATTGCCCATAGTCACCTTAGGATTGGCAACACCTTGCACTGTGGTACATTGGAAAAACTTATGAAATTGCACTAACCATCTCAGGCATGGTTCTACATCCATGTATACATAGTTGTCATCTCTCCATATTGAATGCATGCAGGTGTTTGAAGACAATTCACAGTACATCTAATCGTGGATGACAAATAAACACTTATTAACATGTGTAAGGTCCGTTCTTACATCTACAAAATTTAATTCAGCTAATGAACTATTAACCAATGCCAAAATGGAGAGAAAATTCAACATGTGCACCCTTACATCTTTTATATTCAACATGTGTTAATGGTGTTAACCCAGTTGTTTTTTATTTCATAGGTTCAGAGGTTTGGATCATTTGGAGAGACCTTCTGGACAGGTTGTTTTCGCATGTGCATAGACACCTTCTGGCAAGTTGGCCTATGAGCATAGTTTGCCTTTATGTTATTCAACACCTATAAATTCAGATCCAAATTGACAGCAGATTATTCATTCTTATCAGGAGAAAAACAAGGTATAAAGAACAAATGCCAGACTACCATGATGTGGATCTTGGTGTACAAATGCCGCATTCATAGACAGGCGCACGACGCCGGACTGGTATGAAAGGACACACGTGTGCCGGACTCCCAGATGTGACTTTAGTCCGTATGAAAGGCCCTTCTCCAAAATAGTTGAACTTGCTGTAATGGATGATATGTCGTTTACCTGGTGTACAAATACGACAAATGCCGCATTCATATTCCGCAGATCGGCGCTGGACTGGTGAAGTTTCACCGGCGGATCGTGGACGCGACCGGCGCCGGACTGGGTATTTGTAAGATCCGCGACGGCTTTCCTAAGATCCGCGGCCGC
>LR738711.1:121693833-121778604 GCA_902687465.1 Secale cereale
GGGAGAAGGGCGAATTGAATGGCCCCACAAATCTCGTGTGGGGTGGAAGGGCGTAGGGAAAGCTGGGGAAAAATCACCCAGCCATGGTTTTATTTTGGTGGGTTAACCATCGTAGAGTTTTTTCTGGGCGTTTTTATGCATACCGGCCGTGCGGGAGTAGTGCAACAACGGTGGATTTTGTTTGTTACGCACGAGGCTGCAATGAGGAGGAAATTTAACCGGTGAAGGGGGGGACGAAAATTAACCGGTGAGCTAAGACTACCAACTTAGACATTAGGAATAGAGATAAACTGGTTTGGTCACAGACTCGCTTCGCTCGCTTCCCTTGGTCTAACATATTTCGGTCAGCTCACCTAGCTAGTCACGTATTGACAGCACAAAAACAAAAGCATGCCGTTATTCTTCATTCACGCGAATCACGCGATGTCGATGAGCCTGGTACGTCATCGGTAGGTGCGAAGTGCAAATCTTCGGGCACCATCGACGGAGACGCCTCCAGAGCCCAAACCCCGCGCACTCGGCATTGCCGCCGGCACCACGTTATCACCGCTCCGCCGCTGTCATGAGGCCTCTGCTCTCCCGCCTATTCGCCCCCAGTTACATCGCCATGGCCGCCCCCTCCCCGTCGCCGTCCCGACGGCTTGCCCGCCTCACACGCCACCTCCTCGCCTCTTCCTCGTCCTCCTCTTCCGGCGAGCTCTCCTCGGTGGGCGCCCCCGCCGCCGCCGCCTCCACCCCAGCCCGCGCGGCCGCATCCAAGGCCTTCGCCGCCGTGCTGATCTGCATCTTCGAGGATACACGCGGGGACCCCCGCGTCCTCCTCACCAAACGCGCCTCCACCCTCTCGTCCCATTCAGGTAGCCCAAGGCGGAGCCTTCTTAGGATCCATATCGCTCGATTTGTCACTAGACTAAGTAAATTTCTTAACAAAAATGTATTCTAGGGGAGGTGTCGTTGCCGGGAGGCAAGGTAGATCCGGGGGATGTGGATGTTAAGGCCACGGCTCTGCGGGAGGCAGAGGAGGAGATTGGGCTGGACCCGGCGCTTGTATCTGTTGTGACAGTTCTTGAACCCTTCTTGTCCAAGGTAAATAAATCCTGTGCTGGTATGATATGGAATGGGAATTCTAGGCACTTACTGTTAGCTTTTACCTATGAATTCTCTAGGTTTGCATATGCTTTCATTACACAATAGTCAAATTCAGAGATGAAGCTATTTTTGATGCTAAGATGTCACTTAGTCGTTCTAGAGTAAATAAAGTTCTGATGGGCAATGCGGATTTATCTGAATCTTTTGTTCGTGTTAAGCATTTTAGGGTATGTTTAGTTTAGAGTATTTGGCTAGCC
This sequence comes from Secale cereale, assembly GCA_902687465.1. NCBI lineage: Eukaryota > Viridiplantae > Streptophyta > Magnoliopsida > Poales > Poaceae > Secale > Secale cereale. Next base: position 121,695,180 of record LR738711.1, read on the forward strand.
AAAATTTTGGTCAAGGTTTAGCTTGTCCATGAATTAGTCAAAGGTAGGCAAGGAAAATGACTTAGTGTGAGCCAAGAGGCATTCACATGCCAAAAATGGCACCCATCCAAACAAACATCAATTTCTTGGTCATGATAAAAAAAGTTGGTAGGGTAGATTTTGGCCACCATCTAAATATCATCCGTATTTTGTCATATTGAATGGTTAGTTTGATGGATTTAGGCCCTGTTCGGAGTCACTCCAGCTCCTAAAAATACGAAGAGCTGGAGCATCCGTTTCCTTGCTCCGTGCTTTTTAACTCCAGCTCCGGGAGCGGAGTTGAGGAGTGGCGGATCTCCGAACAGGGCCTTAGTATATTCCTTCGGATAGAACTTTAAAGACAGGATTGGTTGTTGGATTGAGTTAGTGGATGTTGCAAGTCAAATTGGTGGAATGGATATTCATCTGAGAAGTTTCTAAGTTTAGAATTTTTACTGTTAACTACTGTATATTTAATACTTGGTGTAAATTGGTGAATGAGTCATTCATAGACTGTATGTGATGTTTCTTATTTTCTCTGTCACAGCATCTGTCATTCTGTACTGTATAGAAAGCAAAGCTTAACTTTCTCTGTGTTAGAAGGCAGTATGGCGTGCATGGGTGAATGCATGCTTGATTTTGGTGTATTACCTCAAGAAAGAGATAAACTGTAATCTACTTGTTAATAAATTGATTCCCCACCATTTCAGTGTCTTTCGGTGCATGTATTGCAAATCTTTTGTAGTGGCATCGTTCATCCAAAGCGTAATCATTTCATGAGAAGTTTAACTGTTTTAGCTGTTGGCCATCTCCAATTTTCTCATAATCATGTCCTTTCCTGTCCTAATAATCCTGGTTTCTTAAAAATAGATACTTATATTGATCAGTCAAATGCATGAGTATGCCTAGGTCCATCCAAATTACTTTTAATCTTTCAAGCTTGGTATGACTTTCGCATGATACAACACCTTTTCACTTTAGTCAAACCAATTGATTACTTTCACTAGCTAGAGTGAATTGCCTGCTTTTTAAAACCTTGACTTCCTCTGGTAACTTTCAAGTAATCTACAGTTGTTAGTCTAATGCTCGGCTCCACTTTTTGAATATTTAGAGAAGGGAAATTCCAGTCAAAATTCCATGCATAATTTGAAGCAATGAGCACATGCTTTTGCGCTCATTCAATAGAACCGCAGACCAGCCAGGGCTCATGCTGTAGTCTTTCTTTTGCAGAATGGCCTTGATGTTACTCCTGTAATTGGCATTCTTTCGGATAGAGCTCTATTCAATCCTGTCTTGAATAAAGCTGAAGTGCAAGACATCTTTGATGCCCCTCTGGAGATGTTTCTAAAGGTGCAACCGTGATTTCTTTGTTTTCCCTTTGCTCAGCTTCTTCTGTTGTCGATAAGGATATTTGCATCGGTTAATTCTCACATGTATCAAAATCTCCAGGATGATAACCGGACAACAAGACAAAGGAGCTGGATGGGGAAGACTATTCCGGTCCAGTTCTTTGACTACGAAGCAGAGGGCAAAAAATATGTCATTTGGGGCTTAACTGCACACATTCTGACCCGTGCTGCATCAGTCGTTCTACAGAGACAACCATCATTCGCTGAACTTCCAAATAGACCAGAAAATATTCCCATCACCAGCAAGCACTGATGGGCTGAAAACTTGGGCAGCAATATTGATATGTTATTGTAGCAAATTTTACACCCCATTTACTGGTACAAGAGGTTATCAGAAGTCTAAAACTGAACAGTTAATGTATATCTGTAGAGATGTAACTTGCATTGCATGTATAGCACATGAAGTAGTATCCTGGAACGTTTGGTGACATCCTCTTTTGAGTTCAGAGTCAAGACAATGAACGCTCTGTGAAATGTGAAGCTCCTTGTGCTCTGCCAAAGAATGTATTATATGGCCGTCCATTTCAGAGTGAAATGAAGGCAATACATGTGAAGCAGCTCAGGGCATCTCCAATGCTGACCCCCAAACCAAACCAGACACCGTATCTGTCCGCGGATCGGTAGGACTGATTCGCGGACGTCCATCCAAAGTTGTCCCCTAAATGTCCGCTTAGGTGCGGTCAATTTGAAATGCAAATGTGGCTGATCACATAGCGTGCCGGTTCACAATTATAAAGAGCAAGTATGCATAATTTTTACATGTCTGATCACAAAATAATATTAGTTCAGCAGTCCGTGCAATATTTTTTTTGTTTTGCCCTTGCGAACCGGCAATCCGAGCTTCCACGCTCACTCTGTCGCCGCTTCCAGGCGATCCTTTTGCTGCCTCAATATCCTCTAACAGACGGCTTGCATGGTCATCCTTGCATCGTCATCCAAATCGTCCATCTTCAAGGTCAAAATCTTCACCTTCTCCACAGTGGTTGTGATCAGAACCGTCTTCTCTTCGAGAATGGCATTCTTCTCTTCAAGCATGCCCTTCTTCTCTTCAAGCTTGAGCTTCTTCTCGGTCGCCACTATCAACATGTTAAACCTCTCGGCCTTACATGCCAGCTTGATGTTTGAGCGCTTGACATATGCCCCCTCCTTCGCCAAGATGTCCTCAAACCTCTCCATCATCTTGGTCGCCGCCCCTTCTCACTTCGCCTTCTCCTCCTCCCACTTCTTTCCATGAAACCATCTCCTAACCTTCTTCGGCGGCTCTTTTATTGGGACGGTTGGATCACCCGTTTGTTCCACGGTGCCCATACCGACAGTCTTGGTGGAGTTGGCAATGAATACATTTCATTTGGGTTGTCCATTCAAGTTCAACCAACAAATGCATGAGGACGAAGTTCTTTTTCTCTAACTTCAAGAAAAAAATGCAGGCACGGGAAGGCTATAAGTAAAACAGTGTCAACAAATTGCATATTTGATCTGGCCAAATGACCATAACATAGAGCATATTCGGACAACAAGTTGCATATCCGGCCAAATGATCAACACACTTACTTGCTGGAGATTTAAGAACCACTTGGCCACCGGCGACGTGATTAATGGCGGGCGGCAGACGGACAGACGAGTGGCCCTGGCTCACCATTCGTCGGCAACCGCACACATGTTTAATGTAGGTAGGCGGATGGTCGGGCCGTCGTTTGAACGTGGGGCCTCTTCATGCACCGGGAAGCGGTGAGGGCGACACTCTCGATCGGTGTGCCATTTCAATGCCTGAGCGTCGTGCGAGGTCGCGTCGCTCTAAGCCGGCATGAATGTGACACTGGTGCTCTGGAGCGGCGTTGACCCTTTTAGGCGGGAATGCGCACGAGCGCGGGCAGGGTTTTGGGTGGGCCAGAGTAGTCGGGAGCAGGCGTGGCAGCGGCCCGGACGCATGCAAAGCCCCCCAGTTTGTCTCTGGTTTGCGAAAAAAGCACGTCCAGACCGGTTTTCGGACCAATATAGAACCATGTTGAATGACAAAACACGTCCGGACTGAAGTAAATATGCCCTAGAGACAATAATAAAGTTGTTATTAATATTTCCTTATATCATTATAAATGTATTTTATTCATGCTAGAATTTTATTAACCGGAAACTTGATACATGTGTGGATACATAGACAAAACATAGTGTCCCTAGTAAGCCTCTACTAGACTAGCTCGTTAATCAAAGATGGTTGAGTTTCCTAACCATAGACATGTGTTGTCATTTAATTAACGGGATCACATCATTAGGAGAATGATGTCATGGACAACACCCATCCGTTAGCATAGCATATTGATCGTTCAGTTTTATTGCTATTGATTTCTTCATGTCAAATACATATTCCTCCGACTATGAGATTATGCAACTCCCGGATACCGGAGGAATGCCTTGTGTGCTATCAAATGTCACAATGTAACCGGGTGATTATAAAGATGCTCCACAGGTATCTCCGAAGGTGTTTGTTGGGCTGGCATAGATCGAGATTAGGATTTGTCACTCCGAGTTTCAGAGAGGTATCTCTGGGCCCTCTCGGTAATGCACATCATAAGAAGCCTTACAAGCAATGTGATTAATGAGTTAGTTGCGAGATGATGCATTACAGAACAAGTAAAGGGACTTGCCGGTAACGAGATTGAACTAGGTATAAAGATACCGACGTTCAAATCTCGGGCAAGTAACATACCGATGACAAAGGGAATAAAGTATGTTGTCATTACGGTTTGACCGATAAAGATCTTCGTAGAATATGTGGAAGCCAATATGGGCATCCAGGTTCCGCTATTGGTTATTGACCGGAGAAGTGTCTTGGTCATGTCTACATAGTTCTCGAACCCGTAGGGTCCGCACGCTTAACGTTCGATGACGATTTGTATTATGAGTTATGTGGTTTGGTGACCGAAGATTGTTCGAAGTCCCAGATGAGATCACGGACATGACGAGGAGTCTCAAAATAGTCGAGAGGTAAAAATTGATATATTGGATGATAGTATTCGGACACCGGAAGGGTTTCGAGGGATACCGAGTACATATAGGAGTTCCGGGGGATTACCGGAACCCTCGGGGGAAGTAATGGGCCACATGGGCCATAGGGGAGAGAGAGGGAAACCCAGAAGAAGGTGGCGCCCCCCTGTTGGGGAACGTAGTATTTCAAAATTTTCCTATGATCACGCAAGATCTATCTAGGAGAAGCATAGCAACGAGCGGGGAGAGTGTGTCCACGTACCCTTGTAGACCAAAAGCGGAAGGGTTTAGTAGCGCGGTTGATGTAGTCACACGTTCAGCTCGGTGACGTCCCTCGAACTCTTGATCCAGTTGAGGCCGAGGAAGATTTTCATCAGCACGACGGCGTGGTGACGATGTTGATGAAGTTACCGACGCAGGGCTTCGCCTAAGCACTGCGACAATATGATCGAGGTGTGTAACTGTGGAGGGGGGCACCGCACATGGCTAAGAAATCAACTTGTGTGTCTATCGGGTGCCCCCTCCCCACGTATATAAAGGAGGGAGGGAGGGAGGAGGCCGGCCTAGGTTCCACCCTTTCCTAGTCCTACTAGGAGAAAGGAGGAAGGAGGAGGAGGGAAGAAGGAAAGGGGGCCGCCCCCTCAAGCCCTAAACCAATTCGGTTTGGGCCTAGGGGGGGCGCCCCACCACATGCTTGCTGCCCTCTTTCTCCACTAGGGCCCAATAAGGCCCATAGACTCCCCGCGGGTTCCGGTAACCTCTCGGTACTCGGAAAAATACCCGATACACTTCGGAACCCTTCCGGTGTCCGAATACAACCTTCCTATATATCAATCTTTATGTCTCGACCATTTCGAGACTCCTCGTCATGTCCGTGATCTCATCTGGGACTCCGAACAACCTTCGATACATCAAAACACATAAACTCATAATACCGATCGTCGTCGAATGTTAAGTGTGCGAATCCTACGGGTTCGAGAACTATGTAGACATGACCGAGACTCATCTCCGGTTAATAACCAATAGCGGAAACTGGATGCTCATATTGGTTCCTACATATTCCACGAAGATCTTTATCGGTCAAACCGCACAACAACATACGTTGTTCCCTTTGTCATCAGTATGTTACTTGCCCGAGATTCGATCGTCGGTATCATCATACCTTGTTCAATCTCGTTACCGGCAAGTTTCTTTACTCGTTCCATAATACATCATCTCGTGACTAACTCATTAGTCGTTTGCTTGCAAGGCTTATTATGATGTGTATTATTGAGAGGGCCCAGAGATACCTCTCCGACACTCGGAGTGACAAATCATATTCTCGATCTATGCCAACACCACAAACACCTTCGGAGACACCTGTAGCGCATCTTTATAATCACCCAGTTACGTTGTGACGTTTGATAGCACACAAGGTGTTCCTCCGGTATTCGTGAGTTGCATAATCTCATAGTCAAAGGAACATGTATAAGTCATGAAGAAAGCAATAGCAGTAAAACTAAACGATCATAGTGCTAAGCTAACGGATGTGTCTTGTCCATCACATCATTCTCCTAATGATGTGATCGTGTTGATCAAATGACAAAACATGTCTATGGTTAGGAAACATAACCATCTTTGATTAACGAGCTAGTCTAGGAGAGGCATACTAGGGACACTCTGTTTTGTCTATGTATTCACACATGTATCAAGTTTCCGGTTAATACAATTCTAGCATGAATAAAAGACATTTATCATGATATTCAAGGAAATATAAATAACAACTTTATTATTACCTCTAGGGCATATTTCCTTCAGTCTCCCACTTGCACTAGAGTCAATAATCTAGATTACATAGTAATGATTCTAACACCCATGGAGTATTGGTGTTGATCATGTTTTGCTCATGGAAGAGGCTTAGTCAACGGGTCTGCAACATTTAGATCCGTATGTATCTTGCAAATTTCTATGTCTCCCTCCTTGACTTGATCGCAGATGGACTTGAAGTGTCTCTTGATGTGCCTGGTTCTCTTGTGAAACCTAGATTCCTTCGCCAATGCTATTGCTCCAGTGTTGTCACAAAATATTTTCATTGGACCCGATGCACTAGGTATTACACCTAGATCGGATATGAACTCCTTCATCCAGACTCCTTCATCTGCTGCTTCCGAAGCAGCTATGTACTCCGCTTCACACGTAGATCCCACCACGACGCTCTGCTTGGAACTGCACCAACTGACAGCCCCACCGTTCAAAAAAAATACATATCCGGTTTGTGAGTTAGAGTCATCCGGATCAGTGTCAAAGCTTGAATTGACGTAACCATTTACGACGAGCTCTTTGTCACCTCCATAAACGAGAAACATGTCCTTTGTCCTTTTCAGGTACTTCAGGATGTTCTTGTCCGCTGTCCAGTGATCCACTCCTAGATTACTTTGGTACCTCCCTGCTAGACTTATAGCAAGGCACGCATCAGGTCTGGTACACAACATTGTATACATGATAGAACCTATGGCTGAAGCATAGGGAATGACTTTCATTTTCTCTATATCTTTTGCAGTGGTCAGGCATTGAGTCTTACTCAACTTCACACCTTGTAACACAGGCAAGAACTCTTTCTTTGACTGGTCCATTTTGAACTTCTTCAAAACTTTATCAAGGTATGTGCTTTGTGAAAGTCCAATTAAGCGTATTGATCTATCTCTATAGATCTTGATGCCTAATATATAAGCAGCTTCACCGAGGTATTTCATTGAAAAATTCTTATTCAAGTATCCCTTTATGCCATCCAAAAATTCTACATCATTTCCAATCAACAATATGTCATCCACATATAATATCAGAAATGCTACAGAGCTCCCACTCAATTTCTTGTAAATACAGGCTTCTCCAGAAGTCTGTATAAAACCATATGCTTTGATCACCTCATCAAATCATATATTCCAACTCCGAGATGCTTGCACCACTCCATAGATGGATCGCTGGAGCTTGCACACTTTGTTAGCACCTTTAGGATCGACAAGACCTTCTGGTTGCATCATATACAACTCTTCTTTGAGATATCCATTAAGGAATGCAGTTTTGACATCCATTTGCCAGATTTCATAATCATAAAATGCGGCAATTGCTAACATGATTCGGACAGACTTAAGCATCGCTACGGGTGAGAAAGTCTCATCGTAGTCAACTCCTTGAGCTTGTCGAAAACCTTTTGCAACAAGTCGAGCTTTGTAGACAGTAACATTACCATTAGCGTCAGTCTTCCTCTTAAAGATACTTTTGTTCTCAATGGCTTGCCGATCATTGGGCAAGTCAACCAAAGTCCACACTTTGTCCTCATACATGGATCCCATCTCAGATTTCATGACCTCAAGCCATTTTGTGGAATCTGGGCTCATCATCGCTTCCTCATAGTCCGTCGGTTCATCATGGTCTAGTAACACGACTTCTAGAACAAAGTTTTTGTACCACTCCGGTGCGGAATGTACTATGGTTGACCTACGAGGTTCAGTAGTAACTTGATCTGAAGTTTCATGATCATCATCATTAGCTTCCTTACTAATTGGTGTAGGAATCACTAGAACTAGTTTTTGTGATGAATTACTTTCCAATTTGGGAGAAGGTACAATTAGCTCATCAAGTTCTACTTTCCTCCCACTCACTTCTTTCGAGAGGAACTCCTTCTCTAGAAAGGACCCAATTTTAGCAACGAATATCTTGCCTTCGGATCTGTGATAGAAGGTGTACCCAACAGTTTCCTTTGGGTATCCTACGAAGACACATTTCTCCGACTTGGGTTCGAGCTTATCAGGTTGAAGCTTTTTCACATAAGCATCGCAACCCCAAACTTTAAGAAACGACAACTTGGGTTTCTTGCCAAACCACAGTTCATAAGGCATCTCAATGGATTTAGATGGTGCCCTATTTAATGTGAATGCAGCTGTCTCTAAAGCATAACCCCAAAACAATAGTGGTAAATTGGTAAGAGACATCATAGATCGCACCATATCTAATAAAGTACGGTTACGACATTCGGACACACCATTACGTTGTGGTGTTCCAGGTGGCGTGAGTTGTGAAACTATTCTACAATGTTTTAAATGAAGACCAAACTCATAACATTCACCTCCGTGATCGAATCGTAGAAACTTTATTTTCTTGTTACGATGATCCTCTATTTCACTCTGAAATTCTTTGAACTTTTCAAATGTTTCAGACTTGTGCTTCCTCAAGTATATATACCCATATCTTCTCAAATCATCTGTGAAGGTCAGAAAATAATGATACCCGTCGCGAGCCTCAACACTCATTGGTCTGCATACATCAGTATGTATGATTTCATATAAGTCAGTTGCTCGCTCCATTGTTCCAGAAAACGGAGTTTTAGTCATCTTGCCCATGAGGCATGGTTCGCAAGCACCAAGTGATTCATAATCAAGTGATTCCAAAAGTCCATCAGCATGGAGTTTCTTCATGCGCTTTACACAATATGACCTAAACGGCAGTGCCACAAATAAGTTGCACCATCATTATCAACTTTGCATCTTTTGGCTTCAATATTATGAATATGTGTATCACTACGATCGAGATCCAACAAAAATAGACCATTCATCAAGGGTGCATGACCATAAAAGATATTACTCATATAAATAGAACAACCATTATTCTCTGATTTAAATGAATAACCGTCTCGCAATAAACAAGATCCAAGTATAATGTTCATGCTCAACGCTGGCACCAAATAACAATTATTTAGGTCTAAAACTAACCCCGATGGTAGATGTAGAGGTAGCGTGCCGACGGCGATCACATCGACTTTGGAATCATTTCCCACGCGCGTCGTCACCTCGTCCTTAGCTAATCTTCGTTTAATCCATAGCCCCTATTTCGAGTTACAAATATTAGCAACCGAACCAGTATCAAATACCCAGGTGCTACTACGAGCATTAGTAAGGTACACATCAATAACATGTATATCAAACATACCTTTGTTCACTTTGCCATCCTTCTTATCCGCCAAATACTCGGGGCAGTTCCGCTTCTAGTGTCCAGTCCCTTTGTAGTACAAGCACTCAGTTTCAGGCTTGGCTCCAGACTTGGGTTTCTTCGCGGGAGTAGCAACGGGCTTGCTATTCTTCTTGAAGTTCCTCTTCTTTCCCATTCCCTTTTTCTTGAAACTAGCGGTCTTGTTAACCATCAACATTTGATACTGCTTTTTGATTTCTACCTCTACAGCTTTGAGCATAGCGAAGAGCTCGGGAATTGTCTTCTGCATCCCTTGCATATTATAGTTCACCACGAAGCCTTTATAGCTTGGTGGCAGTGATTGAAGAACTCTATCAATAACACTACCTTCATCGACTTTGCATCCAAGTTGAGTCATGTGATTGTAGTACCCAGACATTTTGAGTAAGTGTTCATTGATGGAATTGTTCTCCTCCATCTTGCAGCTATAGAACTTATTGGAGACTTCATATCTCTCAATTCGGGCATTTGCTTGAAATATTAACTTCAACTCTTGGAACATCTCATATGCTCCATGACATTCAAAACGTCTTTGAAGTCCTGATTCTAAGCCCTAAAGCATGGCACACTGAACTACCGAGTAGTCATCAGAATGAGCTTGCCAGACATTCATAACGTTAGGAGTTGCTCCTGCAGCAGGCCTGTCACCTAGCGGTGCTTCAAGGACATAATTCTTCTGTGCAGCAATGAGGATAATCCTCAATTTACGGACCCAGTCCGTGTAGTTGCTACCATCAACTTTCAACTTAGCTTTCTCTAGGAAAGCATTAAAATTCAAGGGAATGGTAGCACGGGCCATTGATCTACAACAACATAGATATGCAAAAACTATCAGGACTAAGTTCATGATAAAATTAAAGTTCAATTAATCATATTACTAAATAACTCCCACTTAGATAGACATCCTTATAGTCATCTAAATGATCACGTGATCCAAATCAACTAAACCATGCCCGATCATCACGTGAGATGGAGTAATTTTCAATGGTGAACATCTCATGTTGATCATATCTACTATATGATTCACGCTTGACCTTTTGGTCTCCAGTGTTCCGAGTCCATGTCTATACATGCTAGGCTCGTCAAGTTTAACCCGAGTATTCTGCATGTGCAAAACTGTATTACACCCGTTGTATTTGAACGTATAGCTTATCACACTCGATCATCACGTGGTGTCTCGGCACGACGAACTGTCACAACGGTGCATACTTGCTACTTCTCGAGCTTGCGTTGTATTCCCTCGAATAGGAAAGGGAGATGCAGCACAGTAGCGTAAGTATTTCCCTCGGTTTTTGAGAACCAAGGTATCAATCCAGTAGGAGACCACGCGCGAGTCCCTCGCACCTGCACAAACAAATAAGAACTTCGCAGCCAACGCGGTAAGGGGTTGTCAATCCCTTTACGGTCACTTACTAAAGTGAGATCTGATAGAGATGATAGTTTGATACTTTTGGTATTTTTGGATATAAGAACAGAAAGTAAAAGCGTAAAAGTAAAGTAGATTGTAGATTGATATGTTGAGAATGGACCCGGGGGCCATAGTGTTCTCTAGTGGTTTCTCTCATGACAGCGATATTCTACGACGGGTAAACAAATTACTGTCGAGCAATTGATAGAAAAGCGAATAATTATGAGACTATCTAGGCATGATCATTATATATAGGCATCACGCCTGAAACAAGTAGACCGAAATGATTCTGCATCTACTACTATTACTCCACACATCGACCGCTATCCAGCATGCATCTATAATATTAAGTTCATAAGAACAGAGTAACGCCTTAAGCAAGATGACATGATGTAGAGGGATAAACTCAAACATAGTGATATAAACCCCATCTTTTATCCTCGATGGCAACAATACAATACGTGCCTTGCTGCCCCTACTGTCACTGGGAAAGGACACCGCAAGATTGAACCCAAAGCCAAGCACTTCTCCCATTGCAAGAACTACAGATCTAGTAGGCCAAACCAAAACAATAATTCGAAGAGACTTGCAAGGATATTATAATCATACATAAAGAGTTCAGAAAAGAACCAAATATTTCTCATAGATAATCTTGATCATAAACCAACAATTCATCAGATCTCGACAAACACACCGCAAAAAGAGATTACACCGAATAGATCTCCTCGAAGACCGAGGAGAACTTGGTATTGGGATCCAAAGAGAGAGAAGAAGCCGTCTAGATACTAGCTATGGACCCGAAGTTCTGTGGTAAACTACTCACAACTCATGGTGAGGCGATGATGATGATGTAGAAGCACTCCGTGGTAGATCCCCCCTCCGGCGGAGCTCCGGAACAGGCCCCAAGATGGGATCTCACGGGAACAGAAGGTTGCGGCGGTGGAACTAGGGTTTTCTCTGTTGTTCTGATGGTTTTGGGGTACGTAGGTATATATAGGAGGAAGGAGGGCACCGAGGGCCAGGCGGGGGGCCCATGAGGCAGGGGCGCGCCCTATAAGGGGGGAACCCCCCCCACCCTCGTGGACGCCACGTCAGCCCTACTCCGTGGTTCTCAAGTCTCCCGTGCGTATTCTGCTCCAAAAATATCTCTCCCGAAGGTTTCATTCCATTTGGACTCCGTTTGATATTCCTTTTCTGTAAAACCCTAAAACAGGCAAAAAAAAAAACAATCTGGACTTGGCCTTTGGGTTAGTAGGTTAGTCCTAAAAATAATATAAAAGTGTATAACAAAGCCCATTAAACATCCAAAACATCATAAATAATAGCATGGAACAATAAAAAATTATAGATACGTTGGAGACGTATCAAGCATCCCCAAGCTTAATTCATGCTCGCCCTCGAGTAGGTAAATGATAAAAACAGAATTTTTAATGTGGAATGCTAACCAACATAGTTTTCAATGTAATTCTCTTAATTGTGGCATGAATGTTCAGATCTGAAAGATTCAAGACAAAAGTCTATATTGACATAAGAAATAATAATACTTCAAGCATACTAACAAAGCAATCATGTCTTCTCAAAATACTATGGCTAAAGAAAGTTATCCCTACAAAATCATATAGTCTGGCTAGGCTCCCTCTTCATCACACAAAATATTCATATCATGCACAACCCCGATTTCAGCCAAGCACTTGTTTTCATACTCTATTATTTCAAACCTTTCAACTTTCATGCAATACATGAGCATGAGCCATGGACATAGCTCTATGTGGAATAGAGGGGTGGTTGTGGAGAAGACAAAAAGGAGGGAGATAGTCTCACATCAACTACGCGTATCAACGGGCTATGGAGATGCCCATCAATAGATATTGATGTGAGTGAGTAGGGATTGCCATGCAACGGATGCACTAGAACTAAAAATGTATGAAAGCTCAACAAAAGAAACTAAGTGGGTGTGCATCCAACTTGCTTGCTCACGAAGACCTAGGGCATTTGAGGAAGCCCATCGTTGGAATTTACAAGCCAAGTTCTATAATGAAAATTCCCACTAGTATATGAAAGTGACTAAACATGAGACTCTCTATCATGAAGAACATGGTGATACTTTGAAGCACAAGTGTGGAAAAAGATAGTAGCAATTGTCCCTTTTTTGGGGCCTTTCTTTTTTTTTCTCTGGCCTTTCTTTTTTTTTCTTGGGACAATGCTCTAATAATGATGACCATCACACTTTCATTGAATTACAACTCAATACTAGAACAAAGTATGGCCTATATGAATGCCTCCGGTGGTGTACCGGGATGTGCAATGAATCAAGAGTGACATGTATGAAAAATTATGCATGGTGGCTTTGCCACAAATACGATGTCAACTACATGATCATGCATGGCAATATGACAATATGAAGTGTGTCATATGAACGGAACAGTGGAAAGTTGCATGACAATATATCTCGGAATGGCTATGGAAATGCCATGATAGGTAGATATGGTGGCTATTTTGAGGAAGATATATGGTGGCTGTTTTGAGGAAGGATATATAGTGGGTGTATGGTACCGGCGAAAGTTGCACGGTACAAGAGAGGCTAGCAATGGTGGAAGGGTGAGAGTGCGTAATGTCCATGGACTCAACATTAGTCATAAGTACTCATATACTTATTGCAAAAATTTATGAGTCATCAAAACAAAGCAATCAACGCATGCTCCTAGGGGGAAGGTTGGTAGGAGTTAAGCATCGCACGCCCCCGACCTCCACACAAAGGTTGACACTCTACAAATACCTCAGGCTCTAACTTCGTCACATAGCGGTTCACCGTACGTGCATGCTACGGGAATCACTAACCTTAACACAAGAATTTCTTGATTTCATAATATCACTATCCTCATATCTCCAAACAATTATCAAGCATCCAACTTCTCATCATATTCAATGCACTTAGTGTGAAAGTTTTTACTACATTGATCTTGGACGTCTATCATGTGAAGGCTAGTTTTATAGCCAAAGCACATTACCATGCTGTTTTAATAGAATCTCAAAAGGATATAAGTGAAGCATGAGAGATCAACAATTTCTACAAAATATAATCACCACCGTGCTCTAAAAGATATAAGTGAAGCACTAGAGCAAAAACTATTCAACTCAAAAGATATAAGTGAAGCACATAGAGTGTTCTATCAATTCCTAGGCCATATTTAACTCTCCCAAAAAGGTGTGTCTAGCAAGGATAATTGTGGAAAACTAACAAGAAAAGACTCAAATTATACATGACGCTCCAAGTAAAACACATATCATTTGGTGAATATAAATATAGCTCCGAGTATAGTTACCGATAGATGAAGACGAAAGAGGGGATGCCTTCCCGGGGCATCCCCAAGCTTAGGCTTTTGGTTGTCCTTGAATTTTACCTTGGGGTGCCATGGGCATCCCCAAGCTTAGGCTCTTGCCACTCTTTGTTCCATAGTCCATCAAAGCAATACTCAAAAACTTGAAAACTTCACAACACAAAACTTAGACAAAAATCTCATGAGCTCCGTTAGTATAAGAAAACAAACCACTATTCAAAGGTACTGCAATGAATTCATTATTTGTTTATATTGGTGTTAAAACTACTGTATTCCAACTTCTCTATGATTCATACTTCCCAATACTACTCATAGATGCATTAAAATAAGAAAACAACACACGAAAAACAGAATCTATCAAAAACAGAACAGTCTGTAGTAATCTATAGCTTTCGCATACTTATGTAACTCCAAAAAATTGAAATAAATTGGTAAACTTGATGAATTTTTCTATTAATCATCTCCAAAAAGAATCAACTAAATAGCATGCTCCAGTAAAATCTGGTGACCATTCTAGCGAGCGCTAACGATTTTGTTTTTCACAGCAAGATCATATAAACTTCACACAAGTCTTCCCAAAGGTTCTACTTGGCACAAACACTAATTAAAACACAAACCACATCTAAACATAAGCTAGATGCAATATTTATTCCTAAACATAAGCAAAAACAAAAAAAATTATAAAATTGGGTTGCCTCCCAACAAGCACTATCGTTTTACGCCCCTAGCTAGGAACAATACATGGATAGATCTAGGTATTGCCATCTTTGGAAGGAAATCCATAAGTGGCTCTCATAATAGATTCATATGGTAATTTAATTTTCTTACTAGGAAAGTGTTCCATGCCTTTCCTTAACGGAAATTGGAATATAATATTTCCTTCCTTCATATCAATAATTGCACCAATCGTTCTAAGGAAAGGTCTACCAAGAATAATAGGACATGAAGGATTGCAATCTATATCAAGAACAATGAAATCTACGGGCACATAATTCCTATTGGCAACAATAAGAACATCATTAATCCTTCCCATGGGTTTCTTAATAGTGGAATCCGCAAGATGCAAATTTAAAGAACAATCATCAAGCTCATGGAAACCTAGCAAATCACACAAACTTTTTGGGATAGTGGAAACAATTGCACCCAAATCACACAAAACAAAGCATTCATGATCTTTAAGTTTTATTTTAATAGTAGGTTCCCACTCATCATAAAGCTTTCTCGGGATAGAAACTTCTAATTCAAGTTTTTCTTCATAAGATTGCATCAAAGCATCAACTATGTGTTTGGTAAAAGCTTTATTTTGACTATAAGCATGCAGACAGTTTAGAACTGATTGCAACAAGGAAATACAATCAATCAAAGGGCAATTATCATAATTGAATCCCTTGAAATCCAAAGTAGTGGGTTCATCACTATGCAAAGTTTTAGTATCTTCACTCCCACTTTTAACAATTTTAGCATCAAGATCTAAAAACTCTGAATCATTGGGACACCTTAAAGTAGAATCATCTCCAATCCTATCTTTATCGATATTCATACTAGAAAACAAGGATCTAATAGGAGACACGTCAATAACTTTCAGATCTTCATCTTTCTTTTCATGATAACTAGAAGAACACACTTTTATATAATTCTCTCTTTTAGCATGCATCCTAGCGGTTCTTTCTTTGCATTCATCAATGGAAATTCTCATGGCTTTGAGAGACTCATTGATATCATGCTTAGGTGGGATAGATCTAAGTTTCAAAGAATCAACATCAAGAGTAATTCTATCCACACTTCTAGCCAATTCATCAATCTTAAGCAACTTTTATTCAAGCATAGCATTGAAATTCTTTTGCGAAATCATAAACTCCTTAACACTAGTTTCGAATTCAGAAGGCATCTTTCCATAAGAGTTGTTGTAGGAATTACCATAATTATTAGAGGAAGTACTAGGAAAAGGCCTAGGATTAAAGTTCCCTCTATAAGCATTGTTACCCAAATTATTTCTACCAACAAAATTCACATCCAAAGATTCATTATTATTTTCAATCAACGTAGATAAAAGCATATCATTAGGATCAGAAGGAGCACTCTTAGCAGCAAATAATTTCATAAGTTCATCCATCTTTCCACTCAAAACACTAATCTCTTCAATAGCATGCATGTTTTTACTAGTAGATCTTTCGGTGTGCCATTGAGAATAATTAACCATAATATTATCTAGGAGTTTGGTAGCTTCTCCTAAGGTCGTTTCCATGAAAGTGCCTCCAGCGGCCGAATCTAAAAGATTTCTAGAAGCAAAATTCAAGCCAGCATAAAAGTTTTGAATAATCATCCATAAGTTCAAACCATGTGTAGGGCAATTACGTATCATTAATTTCATTCTCTCCCAAGCTTGTGCAACATGCTCATGATCTAGTTGCTTAAAATTCATAATATCGTTTATAAGAGAGATGATCTTAGCAGGAGGGAAATACTTAGAGATAAAAGCATCTGTGCACTTATTCCATGAATCAATACTATTTCTAGGCAAAGAGGAAAACCAAGTTTTAGCACGATCTCTAAGTGAAAATGGAAATAACTTCAATTTAACTATATCTGTATCCCTTTTCTTTTGCATATCACACAAATCAAAAAAGTTGTTTAGATGGGTAGCGGCATCTTCACTAGGGAGGCCGGAAAATTGATCTTTCATGACAAGATTCAACAGAGCAGCATTGATCTCAGAAGATTCAGCATCGGTAATAGGAGCAATCGGAGTGCTAATAAAATCATTATTGTTGGTATTGGAGAAGTCACACAATTTGGTATTGTTCTGAGCCATAGTGACAAGCAAGCAATCCAACACACAATCAAACAAGAAGCAAGCAAACGATAAACACACGACAAAAGAAGGGCAAATAAAACGGCAAGGGTGAAGTGGGGGAGAGGAAAACGAGAGGCAAATAAATGTAATGCGAAGGATAAGGGTTTGTGATAGGTACATGGTATATGACTTTTGTGTAAGCCTCCCCGGCAACGACGCCAGAAAATTCTTCTTGCTACTTCTCGAGCTTGCGTTGTATTCCCTCAAAGAGGAAAGGGAGATGCAACACAGTAGCGTAAGTATTTCCCTCAGTTTTTGAGAACCAAGGTATCAATCCAGTAGGAGACCACGCGCGAGTCCCTCGCACCTGCACAAACAAATAAGAACTTCGCAGCCAACACGATAAGGGGTTGTCAATCCCTTTATGGTCACTTACGAAAGTGAGATCTGGTAGGGATGATAGTTTGATATTTTGGTATTTTTGGATATAAGAACAGAAAGTAAAAGCGAAAAAGTAAAGTAGATTGTAGATTGATATGCTGAGAATAGACCCGGGGGCCATAGTGTTCTCTAGTGGTTTCTCTCATGATAGCGGTATTCTACGGCGGGTAAACAAATTACTGTCGAGCATTTGATAGAAAAGCGAATAATTATGAGACTATCAAGGCATGATCATTATATATAGGCATCACGTCCGCAACAAGTAGACCGAAACAATTCTGCATCTACTACTATTACTCCACTCATCGACCGCTATCCAGCATGCATCTAGAGTATTAAGTTCATAAGAACAGAGTAACGCCTTAAGCAAGATGACATGATGTAGAGGGATAAAATCAAACATAGTGATATAAACCCCATCTTTTTATCCTCGATGGCAACAATACAATACGTGCCTTGCTGCCCCTACTGTCACTGGGAAAGGACACCGCAAGATTGAACCCAAAGCCAAGCACTTCTCCCATTGCAAGAACTAGAGATCTAGTAGGCCAAACCAAACCAATAATTCGAAGAGACTTGCAAGGATATTATAATCATACATAAAGAGTTCAGAAAAGAACCAAATATTTCTCATAGATAATCTTGATCATAAACCCACAATTCATCAGATCTCGACAAACACACCGCAGAAAGAGATTACATCGAATAGATCTAGTCGAAGACCGAGGAGAACTTGGTATTGAGATCCAAAGAGAGAGAAGAAGCCATCTAGATACTAGCTATGGACCCGAAGGTCTGTGGTAAACTACTCACAACTCATGGTGAGGCGATGATGATGATGTATAAGCACTCCGTGGTAGACCCCCCCTTCGGCGGAGCTCCGGAACAGGCCCCAAGATGGGATCTCCCGGGAATAGAAGGTTGCAGCGGTGGAACTAGGGTTTCCTCTATTGTTCTGATGGTTTCGGGGTACGTAGGTATATATGGGAGGAAGGAGGGCACCGGGGGCCAGACGGGGTGCCCATGAGGCAGGGGGCGCGCCCTATAGCGGGGGTGCACCCCCCACCCTCGTGGACGCCATGTCAACCCTACTCCGTGGTTCTCAAGTCTCCCGTGCGTATTTTGCTCCAAAAATATCTCTCCCAAAGGTTTCTTTCCGTTTGGACTCCGTTTGATATTCCTTTTCTGTAAACCCTAAAACAGGCAAAAAAACAGCAATCTGGACTGGGCCTTTGGGTTAGTAGGTTAGTCACAAAAAATAATATAAAAGTGTATAACAAAGCCCATTAAACATCCAAAACATCATAAATAATAGCATGGAACAATAAAAAATTATAGATACGTTGGAGACGTATCAATACTCAGGGAGAACACTTGTATCTTGAAATTTTTGTAAGGGATCATCTTATAATGCTACCACCGTACTTAGCAAAATAAGAAGCATAATAAGATAAACATCACATGCAATCAAAATATGTGACATGATATGGCCATCATCATCTTGTGCTTTTTGATCTCCATCTCCAAAGCATTGTCATGATCTCCATCCTCACAGGCTTGACACCATGATCTTCATCGTAGCGTAGTGGTCGTCTCGCCAACTATTGCTACTACTACTATCGCTAACTCATAGTGATAAAGTAAATCAATTACATGCAAGGTTGTCAAAATCACGATTCTGCTATACGATTCTACGACTTTACGATCCAGCCTAACCCCTATGATTCTACGATTTTAGTTCATAGAATCTACGTTTCTACGATCCTGATAGTGAAGACTCTATGATTTGCGATCCTACCATCTGAGGTCCGATCCGATTCAAAATCACGATTCTGACAACCTTGATTACATGGCCTTCGCAATTCATACAATAAAGAGACAACCATAAGGCTCCTGCCAGTTGCCGATAACTTTAAAAAACATGATCATCTCATACAATAACGTATAACTCATCACGTCTTGACCATATCACATCACAAACATGATCATCTCGTACAATAACGTATAACTCATCACGTCTTGACCTAAGCATTGCGACAATATGACCGAGGTGTGTAATTGTGGAGGGGGGCACCGCACACGGCTAAGAAATCAACTTGTGTGTTTATGGGGTGCCCCCCGCCCCACGTATATAAAGGAGGGAGGGAGGAGGAGGCCGCCCTACATGGGGCGCGCCAAGGGGGAGGAATCCTACTCTTAGTAGGAGTAGGTTCCACCCTTTCGTAGTCCTACTAGGAGAAAGGAGGAACGAGGAGGAGGGAAGAAGGAAAGGGGGCGCCCCCCAAGCCCTAAACCAATTAGGTTTGGGCCTGGGGGGGCGCCCAACCACATGCTTGCTGCCCTCTTTCTCCACTAGGGCCCAATAAGGCCCATAGACTCCCCGGGGGGTTCCGGTAACCTCCCGGTACTCCAAAAAATACCCGATACACTTCGGAACCCTTCCGGTGTCTGAATATAACCTTCCTATATATCAATCTTTATGTCTCGACCATTTCGAGACTCCTCGTCATGTCCGTGATCTCATCTGGGACTCCGAACAACCTTTAGTACATCAAAACACATAAACTCATAATACCGATCGTCATCGAACGTTAAGCGTGCGGACCCTATAGGTTCGAGAACTCTGTAGATATGACCGAGACTCATCTCCGGTCAATAACCAATAGCGGAACCTAGATTCTCATATTGGTTCCTACATATTCTACGAAGATCTTTATCGATCAAACCAGGCAACAACATACATTGTTCCCTTTGTCATCGGTATGTTACTTGCCCGAGATTCGATCATCAGTATCATCATACCTTGTTTAATGTCGTTACCGGCAAGTCTCTTTACTCGTTCCATAATACATCATCTCGTGTATTACCGAGAGGGCCTAGAGATACCTCTTCAACACTCGGAGTGACAAATCCTATTCACGATCTATGCCAACACCACAAACACCTTCGGAGACACCTGTAGAGCATCTTTATAGTCACCTAGTTACGTTGTGACGTTTGATAGCACACAAGGTGTTTCTCCGGTATTCGGGAGTTGCATAATCTCAAAGTCAGAGGTAAATGTATAAGTCATGAAGAAAGCAATAGCAGTAAAACTAAACAACCATAGTGCTAAGCTAACGGATGGGCCTTGTACATCACATCATTCTCCTAATGATGTGATCCCGTTGATCAAATGACAACACATGTCTATGGTTAGGAAACATAACCATCTTTGATTAACAAGCTAGTCTAGTGGAGGCATACTAGGGACACTCTGTTTTGTCTATGTATTCACATATGTATCAAGTTTCCGGTTAATACAATTCTAGCATGAATAAAAGACATTTATCATGATATTCAAGGAAATATAAGTAACAACTTTATTATTGCCTCTAGGGAATATTTCCTTCACCCCTCCCCCATGGGGAGTCCGAATTGGACAAGGGGAGGGGGAGCGGGCCCCCTTTCCTTCTCCCTCTCCCTCTCCTTCCCTCTTTCCCCCTCCTAAGGAAGGAAGGGAGCCGACTAGGACTAGGAGTCCTAGTGGGTTTCCCCCCACTTGGTGCGCCCCCTAGGGCCGGCCTCCTCCCTCTCCTCCTTTATATACGTGGGCAGGGGGACACCCCAAAGCACATCAATTGATCTTAGCCGTGTGCGGTGCCTCCCTCCACTGTTTACTCCTCATGTCATATTGTCGGAGTGCTTAGGCAAAGCCCTACGCGGTCAACATCACCATCACCATCTCCATGCCGTTGTGCTGCCAGAACTCTTCCCCGACACTCTGCTGGATCAAGACTTCGAGGGACGTCATCGAGTTGAACGTGTGCAAAACTTGAAGGTGTCGTACGTTCGGTGCTTGATCGGATGAATCGCGAAGACGTTCGATTACATCAACCGCGTTAATCTAATGCTTCCGCTTTTGGTCTACGAGGGTACGTGGACACACTCTTCCCCTCTCGTTGCTATGCATCTCCTAGAAAGACCTTGCGTGAGCATAGGACTTTTTTGAAATTTCATGCTACGCTCCCAACAGTGGCTGATACGTCTCCAACGTATCTATAATTTTTTATTGTTCCATGCTATTATATATTCTGTTTTGGATGTTTAATGGGTTTTATTATACACTTTTATATTATTTTTGGGACTAACCTACTAACCCAAGGCCCAGTGCAAATTGCTGTTTTTTTGCCTATTTCAGTGTTTCACAGAAAAGGGATATAAAACAGGGTCCAAACGGAATGAAACATTTGGGAGAGTTATTTTTGGAACTGTATCTACCCAGAATACTTGGAGTACACGCGAGGGAATGAGAGAGGCGGCCACGAGGGTCCAGGGCGCGCCCAGGGGGGCAGGCGCGCCCCCTCCCTCGCGGGCCCCCTCTGGCACCCCGATGCCCTCCTTCCTCCTATATATATCCATATACCCTGAAAACATCGAGGCAACAGAGAAAACCGTAATTCCACTGCCGCAACCTTCTGTTCTCGTGAGATCCCATCTTGGGGTCTATTCTGGAGCTTCGCCGGAGGGGGGATCCTTCACGGAGTGCTTCTATATCAACACCATAGCCTCACCAATGAGTTGTGAGTAGTTTACCACAGACCTTCGGGTCCATAGTTATTAGCTAGATGGCTTCTTCTCTCTTTTTGGATCTCAATACAAAGTTCTCCTTGATCTTCGAGGAGATCTATTCGATGTAATCTTTTTGCGATGTGTTTGTCGAGATCCGATGAATTGTGCGTTTATGATAAAGATTATCTATGAACAATATTTTAGTATATTCTAAAATCTTTTATGTATGATTATAATGTCCTTGCAAGTCTCTTCGAATTATTGGTTTGGTTTGGCCTACTAGATCTATAGTTCTTGAAATGGGAGAAGTGCTTGGCTTTGGGTTCAATCTTGCGGTGTCCTTTCCCGGTGATAGCAGGGGCAGCAAGGCACATATTGTATTGTTGCCGTCGAGGATAAAAAGATGGGGTTTATATCATATTGCTTGAGTTTATCCCTCTACATCATGTCATCTTGCTTAAAGCATGTTCTTATGAACTTAATACTCTAGATGCATGCTGGATAGCGGTAGATGTGTGGAGTAATAGTAGTAGATGCAGAATCGTTTCGGTCTACTTGTCACAGACATGATGCCTATATATAATGATCATGCCTAGATACTCTCATAACTATGTGCTTTTCTATCAATTGCTCGACAGTAATTTGTTCACCCACCGTAGAATTCTGCTATCATGAGAGAATCCACTAGTGAAACCTATGGCCCCTGGTTCTATCTTTATCATATTAATTTCCTGTCAACTAGCCAATTTCTGTCGCCGTTGCTTATTTGCTTTATTTACTTTCTGTTCTTATAACAAAAATACCGAAAATATTATACTATCATATCTATCAGATCTCACTTTCGTAAGTGACCGTAAAGGGATTGACAACCCCTTATCGCGTGGCTGCAAAGTTCTTATTGGTTTGTGCAGCTGCGAGGGACTCGCGCGTGGTCTCCTACTAGATTGATACCTTGGTTCTCAAAAACTGAGGGAAATACTTACGCTACTGTGCTGCATCACCCTTTCCTCTCCGAGGGAATACAACGCAAGCTCGAGAAGTAGCATGAAGAATTGCTAGCGCCATTGCTGGGGAGATCTACGCAAAAGTCATATACCAAGTACCTATCACAAACCCTTATCCTTCACACTGCATTATTTGCCTCTCGTTTTCCTCTCCCCCACTTCACCCTTGCCGTTTTATTCGCCCTTCTTTTTCCGTGTGTTTAACGTTCGCTTGCCTCTTGTTTGCGTGTGTGTTGGATTGCTTGCTTGTCACTATGGCTCAAAACAATACCAAATTGTGTGACTTTTCCAATACCAACAATAGTGATTTTATTAGCACACCTATTGCTCCTATTACCGATGCTGAATCTTGTGAGATCAATGTTGCCCTGTTGAATCTTGTCATGAAAGATCAATTTTCTGGCCTTCCTAGTGAATATGCCGCTACCCATCGGAACAACTTTGTTGATTTGTGTGATATGCAAAAGAAGAGGGATACGGATAATGATATTGTTAAATTAAAGTTATTTCTATTTTCACTTAGAGATCGTGCTAAAACTTGGTTTTCCTCTTTGCCTAGAAATAGTATTGATTCATGGAATAAGTGCAAAGATGCCTTTATCTCTAAGTATTTTCCTCCCGCTAAGATTATCTCTCTTAGAAACGATATTATGAATTTTAAGCAACTAGATCATGAGCATGTTGCACAAGCTTGGGAGAGAATGAAATTAATGATACATAATTGCCCTACAAATGGTTTGAACTTATGGATGATTATACAAAACTTTTATGCTGGCTTGAATTTTGCTTCTAGAAATCTTTTAGATTCGGCCGCGGGGGGCACTTTCATGGAAACCACCTTAGGAGAAACTACCAAACTCCTAGATAATATTATGGTTAACTTCTCTCAATGGCACACCAAAAGATCTACTAGTAAAAAAGTGCATGTTATTGAAGAGATTAGTGTTTTGAGTGGAAAGATGGATGAACTTATGAAATTATTTGCTACTAAGTGTGCTTCTTCTGATCCTAATGGTATGCCTTTATCCACGTTGATTGAAAATAATAATGAATCTTTGGATGTGAATTTTGTTGGTAGGAATAACTTTGGTAACAAGGGTTATAGAGGAAAGTTTAATCCTAGGCCCTAGTAATTCCTCTAATAATTATGGTAATTCCTACAATAACTCTTATGGAAATTCTGGTAAGATGCCCTCTGAATTTGAAACTAGTGTTAAAGAGTTTATGAATTCGAAAAAGAATTTCAATGCTTTTCTTGAAGAAAAATTGCTTAAGATTGATGAGTTGGCTAGAAACGTGGATAGAATTACTCTTGATATTGATTCTTTGAAACTTAGATCTATTCCACCTAAGCATGATATCAATGAGTCTCTCAAATCCATGAGACTTTCCATTGATGAGTGCAAAGAAAGAACTGCTAGGATGCGTGCTAAAAAAGATTGCTTTATGAAAGCGTGTTCTTCTAATTAACATGAAAATAAAGATGAAGATCTGAAAGTGATTGATGTGTCTCCTATTCAATGTTGAGGATATCGCTTATCGTTACCGTCTCAGTCACCTGGGGATTAGAGAAATCGGAAATCGGTCGATTAATCGATTTTATCGGTCTACTATTAATCGGCCATTTTTTTTCAAATTCGAGGTTCCCAACACTAAAATATGCTATATTCAACACCAAAACAATATTGGATAGAATTGTTACCTTGAATCCTAGCCTTTGAATCCTGATATAATGACAAATAAAATAGAAAAACATTACATATTACGTAACAAGGTCGGATAACACAAATAAACATAGTTCTTGCAAACATAGTGCCACGAATAGGCCTGATTTATCGGTAGATTCCCGATAAATCGCTTGTCATAGCGATAAATCGGCCTAAATGATAAATGATGAAGATAAGTCATAATCTTATCGGTCACCCCAAGAGTAGCGATAAATCGGACGATAAATCGCTGAATCGGAAGATTTCTTGAACAGTGCTCCTATTAGATCCTTGTTTTCTTGTATGAATCTTGATAAATATGGGACTGGAGATGAGTCTACTTTAGTTAAAAGGCATCCCGAAGATTCGGAGTTTTTAGATCTTGATGCTAAAATTGTTAAAAGTGGGATTGAAGAGATTAAAACTTTGCATAGTGATGAACCCACTATTTTGGATTTCAAGGGATTCAATTATGATAATTGCTCTTTAATAGATTGTATTTCCTTGTTTCAATCCGTACTAAATTCTCTGCGTTCTTATAGTCAAAATAAGGCTTTTACCAAACACATAGTTGATGCTCTAATGTAGTCTTATGAGGAAAAACTTGAATTAGAAGTTTCTATCCCTAGAAAGCTTTATGATGAGTGGGAACCTACTATTAAAATTGAAATTAAAGATAATGAATGCTTTGCTTTGTGTGATTTGGGTGCAAGTATTTCTAGAATTCCAAAAACTTTGTGTGATATATTAGGTTTCCATGAGCTTGATGATTGATGTTTAAATGTGCATCTTGTGGATTCTACCATTAAGAAACCTATGGGAAGTATTAATGATGTTCTTATTGTTTCCAATAGGAATTATGTGCCCGTAGATTTCATTGTTCTTGATATAGATTGCAATCCTTCATGTCCTATTATTCTTGGTGGACCTTTCCTTAGAACGATTGGTGCAATTATTGATATGAAGGAAGGAAATATTATATTCCAATTTCCGTTAAGGAAAGGCATGGAACACTTTCCTAGAAATAAAATCAAATTTCCTCATGAATCTATTATGAGAGCCACTTATGGATTGCCTACCAAAGATGGCAATACCTAGATCTATTCTTGTATCATGCCTAGCTAGGGGCGTTAAACGATAGCGCTTGTTGGGAGGCAACCCAATTTTATTTTCTTTGTTTTTGCTTCTGTTTAGGAATAAATATTGCATATAGCTTCTGTTTAGATGTGGTTTTGTGTTTTAATTAGTGTTTGTGCCAAGTAGAACCTTTGGGAAGACTTGTGTGAAGTTTATATGATCATGCTGTAAAAAACAGAAACTTTAGCGCTCACGAGATTGGCTGTAATTTTTTAATGGAGAGTGCTATTTAGTTGATTGTTTTTGCAGATGATTAATAGACAAATTCCTCATGTTTACCAATTTATTTCAATTTTTTGGAGTTACAGAAGTATTCGAAAGTTACAGATTACTACAGACTATTCTGTTTTTGTGTGTTGTTTGCTTATTTTGATGAATCTATGAGTAGTATCGGGGGGTATGAATCACAAAGAAATTGGAATATAGTAGGTTTAACACCAATATAAACAAAGAATGAGTTCATTACAGTCCTTTGAGTGGTGGTTTGTTTTCTTATACTAACGGAGCTCACGAGATTTTTGGCTAAGTTTTGTGTTGTGAAGTTTTCAAGTTTTGAGTATGGCTTTGATGGACTATGGAACAAAGAGTGGCAAGAGCCTAAGCTTGGGGATGCCCAAGGCACCCCAAGGTAAAATTCAAGGACAACCAAAAGCCTAAGCTTGGGGATGCCCCGGGAAGGCCTCCCCTCTTTCGTCTTCATCTATCGGTAACTATACTCGGAACTATTTTTATTCACCACATGGTATGTGTTTTGCTTGGGGCGTCATGTATAATTTGAGTCTTTGCTTTTTAGTTTGCCACAATCGTCCTTGCTGGACACACCTTTTGAGAGAGATAAATATTATTTAGAATTTATTAGAATACTCTATGTGCTTCACTTATATCTTTTGAGCTAGATAGTTTTGCTCTAGTGCTTCACTTATATCTTTTTGAGCACGGTGGTGGTTTTATTTTGTAGAAATTGTTGATCTCTCATGATACACTTATATACTTTTGAGAGTCTTTTAGAACAGCATGGTAATGTGCTTTGGTTATAAAACTAGTCCTAATATGATAGGCATCCAAGATGGGTATAGTAAAAACCTTTCACATAAAGTGCATTGAATATGATGAGAAGTTTGATACTTGATTATTGTTTTGAGATATGAGGATGGTGATATTAGAGTCATGCTAGTAGAGTAGTTGTGAATTTGAGAAATACTTGTGTT
Source organism: Secale cereale (assembly GCA_902687465.1). NCBI lineage: Eukaryota > Viridiplantae > Streptophyta > Magnoliopsida > Poales > Poaceae > Secale > Secale cereale. The sequence goes on from LR738711.1 coordinate 121,722,180, forward strand.
AAAGTGTGCAAGTCCCGTAGCATGCATGTATGCTAACCGCTGTGTGACAAATTTGAAGCATGAGGTATTTCATTGAGTGTCATCCTTTGTGTGGAGGTTGGGATCGCGTGATGGTTAACTCCTACCAACCCTCCCCCTAGGAGCATGCGTTTACTTTGTTTTGATGACTTGTATATTTTTGCAATAAGTATGTGAGTTCTTTATGACTAATGTTGAGTCCATGGATTAGACGCACTCTCACCCTTCCACCATTTCTAGCCTCTCTTGTACCGCGCAACTTTCGCCGGTACCATACACCCACCATATACCTTCCTCAATACAGCCACCATACCTACCTATCATGGAATTTCCATAGCCATTTCGAGATATAATGCCATGCAACTTTCCACCATTCCGTTCATATGACATGCTTCATCATCATTCACATAGAGTCATATTTTGTTCTAGCTTCGAGTTGTAATCTTTGAGTCGTAAGTCAATAAAAGTGTGATAATCTTCATTATTAGAGCATTGTCCCATGTGAGGAAAGGCCAAATAAAAAATTGCCCAAAAAAATAGAGAGGGGCTAATAAAAAAAAGAGAAAGCCCCTCCAAAAAAATGAGAGAAAAGAGAGAAGGGAAAGTGCTACTATGCTTTTCCACACTTGTGCTTCAAAGTAGCACCATGATCTTCATGATAGAGAGTCTCTTGTTTTGTCACTTTCATATACTAGTGGGAATTTTCATTATAGAACTTGGCTTGTATATTCCAACGATGGGCTTCCTCAAATGCCCTAGGTCTTCATGAGCAAGCAAGTCGGATGCACACCCACTTAGTTTCTTTTGATGAGCTTTCATACACTTATAGCTCTAGTGCATCCGTTGCATGGCAATCCCTACTCACTCACATTGATATATATTGATGGGCATCTCCATAGCCCAGGAATACGCCTAGTTGATGTGAGACTATCTTCCTCTTTTGTCTTCTCCACAACAACCACTCTATTCCACATAGTGCTATGTCCATGGCTCACGCTCATATATTGTGTGAAAGTTGAAAGAGTTTGAAAAAAAATTGAGTATGAAACAATTGCTTGGCTGAAACCGGGGTTGTGCATGATTGGAATATTCTGTGTGACGAAGATGAAGCATAGCCTAACTATATGATTTTGTAGGGATGAACTTTCTTTGGCCATGTTATTTTGAGAAGACATGATTGCTTCGTTAGTATGCTTGAAGTATTATTATTCTTATGTAAACATAGACTTTTGTCTTCAATCTTTCGGATCTGAACATTCATGCCACAACAAAGAGAAATTACATTGATAATTATGTTAGTTAGCATTCCACATCAAAAATTCTGTTTTTATCATTTACCTACTCGAGGACGAGCACGAATTAAGTGGGGATGCTTGATACGTCTCCAACGTATCTATAATTTTTGATTGTTCCATGCTATTATATATTCTGTTTTGGATGTTTAATGGGCTTTATTATACACTTTTATAGTATTTTTGGGACTAACCTACTAACCCAAGGCCCAGTGCAAATTGTTGTTTTTTGCCTATTTCAGTGTTTCGCAGAAAAGGGATATCAAACGGGGTCCAAATGGAATGGAACCTTTGGGGGAGTTATTTTTGGAACCGTATCTACCCAGAAGACTTGGAGTACACGCGAGGGAACGAGAGAGGCGGCCACGAGGGTCCAGGGCTCGCCCCCACCCTCGTGGCCCCCCTCTGGCTCCCCTGATGCCCTCCTTCCTCCTATATATATCCACATACCCTGAAAACATGGAGGCAATAGAGAAAACCCTAATTCCACCGCCGCAACCTTCTGCTCCCATGAGATCCCATCCGGAGGGGGGATCCATCACGGAGTGCTTCTACATCAACACCATAGCCTCACCAATGAGTTGTGAGTAGTTTACCACAGACCTTCGGGTCCATAGTTATTAGCTAAATGGCTTCTTCTCTCTTTTTGGATCTCAATACAAAGTTCTCCTCGATCTTCGAGGAGTTCTATTCGATGTAATATTTTTGTGGTGTGTTTGTTGAGATCCGATGAATTGTAATTTTATGATCAAGATTATCTATGAACAATATTTGATTCTTTTCTGAAATCTTTTATGTATGATTATAATATACTTGCAAGTCTCTTTGAATTATTGGTTTGGTTTGGCCTACTAGATCTATAGTTCTTGCAATGGGAGAAGTGCTTGGGTTTGGGTTCAATCTTGCGGCGTCCTTTCCCAGTGACAGGAGGGGCAGCAAGGCATGTATTGCATTGTTGCCATCGAGGATAAAAAGATGGGGTTTATATCATATTGCTTGACTTTATCCCTCTACATCATGTCATCTTGCTTAAAGCATTACTCTGTTCTTATGAACTTAATACTCTAGATGCATGCTGGATAGCGGTCGATGTGTGGAGTAATAGTAGTAGATGCAGAATCATTTCGGTCTACTTGTCACGGACGAGATGCCTATATATAATTATCATGCCTAGATATTCTCATAACTATGCGCTTTTCTATCAATTGCTCGATAGTAATTTGTTCACCCACCGTAGAATTCTGCTATCATGAGAGAAGCCACTAGTGAAACCTATGGCCCTCGGGTCTATCTTTATCATATTACTTTCCCGTCAACTAGCCAGTTTCTATCGCCGTTGCTTATTTGCTTTATTTACTTTCTGTTCTTATACCAAAAATACCAAAAATATTATACTATCCTATCTATCAGATCTCACTTTCGTAAGTGACCGTAAAGGGATTGAAAACATGTTATCGCGTTGCCTGCGAAGTTCTTATTTGTTTGTGCAGGTGCAAGGGACTCGCGCGTGGTCTCCTACTGGATTGATACCTTGGTTCTCAAAAACTGAGGGAAATACTTACGCTACTATGCTGCATCACCCTTTCCTCTTCGAGGGAATACAACGCAAGCTCGAGAAGTAGCAGTGGCATCATGAGCCACGTCTATGCGTAGATGATATGCACGAGTAGAACACAAAGGAGTTGTGGGCGGTGATAGTCATATTGCTTACCACCAACGTCTTATTTTGATTCAGCGGTATTGCAAGATGAAGCGGCTCAGGCCAACATTACATGATCGCGTTCATGAGACCGGTTCCACCGTTATGTGCAACTTGTTTGCATAAAGGTGGTTGGCGGGTGTCTATCTCTCTTGCTTTAGTTGAATCGAATTTGACTGCGGTCGGTCCTTGTTGAAGGTTAAAACAACAAACTTGACAAAACACCATTGTAGTTTTGTGCCGTAGGTAAGAACGGTTCTTGCTAGAAGCCCGTAGCAGCCATGTAAAACTTGCAACAACAAAGTAGAGGACGTCTAACTTGTTTTTGCAGGGCATGTTGTGATGTGATATGGTCAAGACGTGATGAGTTATACGTTGTTGTATGAGATGATCATATTATGTAAATTATCGGCAACCGGCAGGAGCCTTATGGTTGTCTCTTTATTGTATGAATTGCAAACGCCATGTAATTGCTTTACTTTATCACTATGAGTTAGCAATAGTCGTAGAAGCAATAGTTGGCGAGACGACCACGACGCTATGATGGAGATCAAGGTGTCAAGACAGTGACGATGGAGATCATGACGATGCTTTAGAGATGGAGATCAAAATCACAATATCATGTCACATTTTTTGATGCATGTGATGTTTATCTTTCATGCATCTTATTTTGCTTAGTACGGTGGTAGCATTATAAGATGATCCCTCACTAAAATTTTCAAGGTAGAAGTGTTCTCCCTGAGTATGCACCGTTGCCACAGTTTGTCGTGCCGAGACACCACGTGATGATCGGGTGTGATAAGCTCTACGTTCACATACAACGGGTGCAAGACACTTTTGCATATGCGGAATACTCAGGTTGAACTTGATGAGCCTAGCATGTACAGACATGGCCTCGGAACACTGGAGACCGAAAGGTCGAGCGTGAATCATATAGTAGATATGATCAATATAAGATGCACCATTGAAAACTACTCCATCTCACGTGATGATCGGACATGGTTTAGTTGATTTGGATCACATGATCATTTAGATGACTTGAGGGATATCTATCTAAGTGGGATTTCTTAAGTAATATGATTAATTCAACTTAATTTATCATGAACTTAGTCCTGATAGTTTTTTGTATATCTATGTTGTAGATCAATGGCGCGTGCTACCGTTCCCTTGAATTTTAATGCATTCCTAGAGAAAGCTAAGTTGAAAGATGATGGTAGCAACTACACGGACTAAGTATGTAACTTGAGGATTATCCTCATTGTTGCACAGAAGAATTATGTCCTTGATGCACCACTAGGTGACAAGACCCCTCCAGCTAACATAGACGCTTTGAACGTCTGGCAGACGCGTTCTGATGACTACTGTATAGTTCAGTGTGCCATGCTTTACGACTTAGAATCGGGACTTCAAAGACGTTTTGAATGTCATGGATCATATGAGATGTTCTAGGAGTTGAAGTTAATATTTCAAGCAAATGCCCGAGTTGAGAGATATGAAGTCTCCAACATGCTCTATAGCTGCAAGATGGAGGAGAATAGTTCTGTCAGTGAACACATACTCAGAATGTCCAGATATCATAATCACTTGACTTAGCTGGGAGTTAATCTTACAGATGATAGTGCCATTGATAGAGTTCTCCAATCACTTCCACCAAGCTACAAAGGCTTCGTGATGAACTATAATATGCAAGGGATGGAGAAGACGATTCCTGAGCTCTTCGCAATGCTCAAAGCTGCGGAGGTCGAAATCAAAAAGGAGCATCAAGTGTTGATGGTTAACAAGACCACTAGTTTCAAGAAAAAGGGCAAGGGAAAGAAGGGGAACTTTAAGAAGAACAGCAAGAAATTTGCTACTCCCGGGAAGAAACCCAAGTCTGGAGCCAAGCCTGAAACTGAGTGCTTCTACTACAAAGGGACTGGTCACTGGAAGCGGAACTAGCCCAAGTATTTGGCGGATAAGAAGGATGGCAAAGTGAACAAAGGTATATTTGATATACATGTTATTGATGTGTACCTTACTAATGCTTTTAGTAGCGTCTGGGTGTTTGATACTGGTTTGGTTGCTCATATTTGTAACTCGAAACAGGGGCTACGGATTAAACGAAGATTGGTTAAGGACGAGGTGACGATGCGCGTGGGAAATGGTTCCAAAGTCGATGTGATCGCCGTCGTCACGCCTCTACATCTACCTTCGGGATTAGTGTTAGATCTAAATAATTGCTATTTGGTGCCAGCGTTAAGCATGAACATTATCTCTAGATCTTATTTGATGCGAGGCGGTTATTCATTTAAATCAGAGAATAATGGTTGTTCTATTTATATGAGTAATATCTTCTATGGTCAAGCACCCTTGAAGAGTGGTCTATTTTTGTTGAATCTCGATAGTGGTGATACACATATTCATAATATTGATGCCAAAAGATGCAAAGTTGATAATGATTGTGCAACATATTTGTGACACTACCATTTAGATCATATTGGTGTAAAGCGCAAGAATAAACTCCATGTTGATGGACTTTTGGAATCACTTGATTATGAATCATTTGATGCTTGTGAACCATGCCTCATGGGCAAGATGACTAAGACTCCATTATCTGGAACAATGGAGCGAGCCACTGACTTATTAGAAATAATACATACCGATGTATGTAGTCAGATGAGTGTTGAGGCTCGCGGCGGGTATCGTTATTTTCTTACCTTCACAGATGATTTGAGCAGATATGGGTATATCTACTTGATGAAACACAAGTCTGGAATATTTGAAAAGTTCAAAGAATTTTAGAGTGAAGTAGAGAATCATCGTAACAAGAAAATAAAGTTTCTACAATCTGATCGTGAAGGTGAAGGTTTGAGTTACGAGTTTGGTCTTCATTTAAAACAATGTGGAATAGTTTTGCAACTCACGCCACCTGGAACACCACAGTATAATGGTGTGTCTGAATGCCGTAACCATAATTTATTAGATATGGTGCGATCTATGATGTCTCTTACCGATTTACCACTATCGTTTTGAGGTTATGCATTAAGGACAGCTGCATTCACGATAAATAGGGCACCTTCTAAATCCATTGAGACGACACCATATAAACTGTGGTCTGGCAAGAAACCTAAGTTGTTGTTTCTTAAAGTTTGGGGTTGTGATGCTTATGTGAAAAAGCTTCAGTCTGATAAGCTCGAACCCAAATCGGAGAAGTGCGTCTTCATAGGATACCTAAAAGAAATTGTTGGGTACACCTTGTATCATAGATCCTAAGGCAAGACTTTTGTTGCTAAGAATGGATCCTTTCTAGAGAAGGAGTTTCTCTTGAAAGAAGTGAGTGGGAGGAAAGTAGAACTTGATGAGGTAATTGTACCTTCTCTCGAATTGGAAAATAGCTCATCACAGAAAATTGTTCCCGTGATGCCTACACCAATTAGTGAGGAAGCTAATGATGATGATCATGAAACTTCAGATCAAGTTACTACCGAACCTCGTAGGTCAACCAGAGTACATTCTGCACCAGAATGGTACGTCAATCCTATTCTCGAAGTCATGTTACTAGACCATGACGAACCTACGAACTATGGGGAAGTGATGATGACCCCATATTCCGCAAAATGACTTGAGGCCATGAAATCTCAGATGGGATCCATGTATGAGAACAAAGTGTGGACTTTGGTTGACTTGCCCGGTGATCGGCAAGACATAAAGAATAAATGGATCTTCAAGAAGAAGACTGACGGTGATGGTAATGTTACCGTCTACAAAGCTCGACTTGTTGCGAAAGATTTTCGACAAGTTCAAGGAGTTGACTACGATGAGACCTTCTCACCCGTAGCGATGCCTAAGTCTGTCCGAATCATGTTAGCAATTGCCGCATTTTATGATTATGAAATCTGGAAAATGGATGTCAAAACTGCATTCCTTAATGGGTTTCTCAAGGAAGAGTTGTATATGATGCAACCAGAAGGTTTTGTTGATCCTAAAAGTGCTAACAAAGTGTGCAAGCTCCAGCGATCCATCTATGGACTGGTGCAAGCATCTCGGAGTTGGAATATACGCTTTGATGAGGTGATCAAAGCATATGGTTTTATACAGACTTTTGGAGAAGCATATATTTACAAGAAAGTGGGTGAGAGTTCTGTAGAATTACTAATATTATATGTGGATGACATATTGTTGATTGGAAATGATGTAGAATTTCTGGATAGCATAAAAGGATACTTGAATAAGAATTTTTCAATGAAAGACCTCGGTGAAGCTGCTTATATATTGGGCATCAAGTTATATATAGATAGATAAAGACGATTAATAGGACTTTCATAAAGCACATACCTTGATTAAGTTTTGAAAAAGTTCAAAATGGATCAGCCAAAGAAAGGGTTCTTGCATGTGTTACAAGGTGTGAAATTGAGTCAGACTGAATGCCCGGCCACTGCAGAAAATAAAGAGAAAATAAAAGTCATTCCCTATGCCTCAACCATAGGTTCTGTCATGTATGCAATGTTGTATACCAGACCTGATGTCACTACAGGAATCAGGATCTTTGACGTCTGCCATGACAGACGGCAAAGGCATGCCTAGCGGACGACAAAGACCTTTGTCGTCAGCCAGCAGATGGCAAACCGTCCGGCTGAACGAACTACGACAAAAGGATCATTGTCGTCTGCTGGCAGACGGCAAAGATTCAAAGGACTTTGATGTCTACCAGCAGACGGTAAACAGGCTAGACGACACACATGTTAGGTTAGGGCCGTTAAGGTGTTAACGGTGCGCTTTTCGTCTGCTGACAGACGGCGAAGATGCATGGTTCTTTTCCGTCAGCCAGCAGATGACAAAGAAACCATATAGGCCAGCCAAGTGCCCCCAGGTTGCACAAGTAGTTGTCACATGACAGCTTTGCCGTCTACTGGCTGATGGCAAATCTCTTTGTCGTCTGCCAGCGGACGGCAAAGTGCATGTATAGCCCCTGTTTTTTCTTAAATTCGTTCAATTTGACAGAATTTCACACACACACACACACACACACACACACACACACACACACACACACACACACACACACACACACACACACACATTTCAAAATAATTTCAACAAGCATACCAACAATAAGTTTCCAACAACATAAGAAACATACAAGTTTCCAACAACATAAGAAACATACAAGTTTCCAACAACATATCCAACATACAATGATTTCCAACAAGAAGTTTCCAACAACATATCCATATATACATACATATCCAAAAGAAGTTTCCAACAAGTTTCCATAAACAAAAAGGAAGCACAAGGAGAAGAGTACACTCCATCAATGCAAGCTTCCTCATCTAAAGCAAATCTGCAAATTGGGAAAGATGAAAGTTAGAAGAAGAAGAAGAAGAAGAAGAAGAAGACTAGCTAGAAGAAAAAGAAGAAAAGGAAGAAGAAAAATAATAAGAAGAAGAATTTATCTTCTCTTTATTTTTCTCCTCTCCTCTTCTTTATCTTCTTCTTCTTCTAACTAAGCTAGGTAAAATTGATCATTTTGGAGCTAATTAGGCTTATTATGTCATTTTCAAGGTAAATAAGATAACTATATGACATATATGAGGTTACCAAGATTGTTATGCCATTTCAAACCTAAGTAAGCTAATTATGCCATTTTTTACATAAGTAAGCTAAGTGTATGTCATTATTGAGCAAACCTAGGTAACTAAGCATATTAGAGATAACTTAGCATAATAGAGCTAACTTAGGTCATTTTGGAGGAAACAAAGCTAAGTATAGATCATTTCGGAGATCTTACATACCTGACATACTTCACTCCTTCTTCTCCTTCTCCTTCACCATCCTGATGCGCTTAGAGCGGCGAGGCAGTGGGATGTAGTCTTCTACCATAATTGGCATGGTCATGTCACCCGGATGTGGTATCGTCGGCTCCACCACCATCGCGAGGTCATTGTCAGGCACCACGACCATCACGAGGCCATTTTCAGGCAGCACCATCACTAGGTCATCGTCAGCCACCACTATCTCTTGACCATCGTCAGCCACCACCATCGCGAGGTCATCATCAGACGGAATAGGTTGCACCTCCTCATCCCTACTTTGCTCCTCTTCTTCCCCACTCCATTTCGGATCATCCTCGCTGCTGCTTTCGCTGTAGCCAGACTCAGTGCTGCTTTTGCTGTAGCCAGAGTCGCTGTTGCTGCTCCCATTGCCTGACCAAATGCAACAAAGTTTTTTTAACAATCAGTGTGAGACAAAGCAAAATGGAGAGGAAGAAGATGCAGAGCGTACTGGCATCGTCGTCGTCCTGGTAGCGCATGCGGCACATAGTCGTGTTGAACACCTTCACGGTGAGTGTGGCGTCGTCGTCGTACTTGAGGACAAGGAAGTACCCGTGCCGCAGATCGTAGGCATGGACGAGCTGCTCCTAGCCACGACACAGGTACATGTGGTCGTACCTGAACACCACCTCCACGCCCCACAACCTACGAAGCCCGCTGCTGGCCTGTCGCAGCTTCACATTCTTTGGTCGATGGTCGTCCACCATCTTCATAAAAGTGTCAGGCAGCCTCTGCACCGTGGGTCAAGCAGTGATGTAGCAAACAACAGAGTTATGATAAAGAGATGGATGAAGGGGAGATTTGTCCTTTTATATACCCGCCTCTTGGAGGAATTCTCGAGTATGACCGTGAAGAACTCGAAACCTTCCAAGTCGTACTCCGGTGTGGCACAGCGCAGCCTACGGTGGCGGCCTCCCCTCATCTCCGATAAGCAGCAGAAGAGACCAATTAGTATCTAGAACCATATCTATAAACACAGCTAGCTAGAACCATATCTATCAACGGTATCTTATTAATTTAATAAATGGACATAGTTGGAACAGAGCCAATTTTTAGACATGAAAGAAAACTGAGGGAAAAAAGCAATGCACTTGTGCTCAACAACATCAACAACACTTAATTAATTTGGTAGGTTAGTTGGGAATAGCAATTGGCACCCTTCAAAACTAGGGATTTCTTTGGACATGATAGAAAACTGAAAATGTTGAAAATCAGAGCATAGTAAACTAAAAATAGGAAAACAATACACTTATTATTCCTCCTCTTTATCTTCTTCTTCTTATTTTTTGTCATCTTTCTTCTTTCTTCTTAACCAAAACAAACCTAAAGTTCCTTGTGGTGTGATCACATTGGAATACTTGTGGCAACATTCATAGTTGCACCATATTTTAGGTGGCTCTAGGTTGACATACTAGAGCTAAGCACAAGATTTATCCTTGATATGTGGATTTAGGTGGCTCTAGGTGGCTCTAGTGGAACATGCATATTAATTTTACTGGATATGATCATAGATTCATATGAGGTGTGCATATAAATTTACTCCATAGGATCACAGAATCGCACAATCACTAGGCCTACCAATCACTTCAACTAAACCTAAACTAAACCTAAACTAAACCAAACCGAAAGTAAACCTAAACTAAACTTAAAAAACAGAACAAAAAACAGAAGAAAAAAATACAAGAGGTCTCACCGAAGCCGGGGACGCCAGAGCGGCGGGGCGGCCGCGGTGGTGGAGGAGAGGGGCACTGGGCGGCTGGGTGGAGGAGGGGGCGCCGGAGCGGCGGGGCGGCCGCGATGGAGGAGGGGACGGCCGCGGTGGTGGAGGAGAGGGGCGTCGAGGTGGAGGAGGGGGCAGCATGAGGGTGGGGTGCCGCGGGGCGGCGGTGACACGAGGGTGGGGTGGCGCAGGGCGGCGGCGGCACGAGGGCGGGGTGGCGCGGTGCGGCAGCGGCTCAGGCGCGGGCGGGGAGAGAGAGATGACAGAGATATGGGGCGCGGGCGGGCGTTGTTTGGCATTTCGTCTGCTTGCAGACGATAAAGAGCCTAGCTAACGGACGTTATTTTGGCCACTTTCTTTGCCGTCTGCTAACGGACGGCATAGAAGCTTTGTCGTGAGCTAGCAGACGGTAAAGAAAGTGTCCGTTAGGTGGTTCTCTCTAGTGGGCCACCCTCACTCTTTGCCTTCTGCTAGCTGACTGCAAAGCTTCTATGTCGTCTGCCAGCAGATGGCAAAGAGCTGGCTGGCGGCAAACTTGACCTTTGCCGTCAGCTCGTTCTTTGCTGTCAGTTTTCTTTAAGCTCGTGGCAAAGACGTTCTTTGCCGCCAGCTGGCTGACAGCAAAGATCCTGATTCCAGTAGTGTGTGTGCCATGCTATAAGTCTAGCACAGAGGTAACAAAATAATCCAGTAGTGGATCACTGGACATCGGTCAAGAACATCCTGAAGTACCTGAAAAGTACCAAGGATATGTTTCTCCTTTATGGAGGTGACAAAGAGCTCGTCGTAAATGGTTACGTCGATGCTAGCTTTGACAGTGATCCGGATGACTCTAAGTCACAAACCGGATACATATTTTTGTTGAACGGTGGACCTGTCAGTTGGTGCAGTTCCAAGCAGAGCGTAGTGGCGGGATCTACATGTGAAGCGGAGTACATAGCTACTTCGGAAGCAGCAAATGAAGGAATCTGGATGAAGGAGTTCATATCCGATCGAGGTATAATACCGAGTGCATCGGGTCCAATGGAAATCTTTTCTAACAACAGTGGAGCAATTGGGAAACAAAAAATTTCCTACTAACACCCAAGATCAATCTAAGAGATGCACATCTACGAGAGGAGAGTTGGATCCACATACCCTTGTAGATCGCAAAGCGGAAGCATTACTAGAACGCGGTTGATGGAGTCGTACTTGCGGCAATTCAAATCGTGAAAGATCCGATCTAGCGACGAACGGACGGCGCCTCCGCGTTCAACACACTTACAGCCCGGGGATGTCTCCTCCTTCTTGATCCAGCAAGGGGGAAGGAGAAGTTGAGGGAGAACTTTGGCAACACAACGACGTGGTGGTGGAGCTTGTGGTTCTCCGGCAGGGCTTCGCCAAACACTGCGAAGGAGGGGAGGTGAAGGAGGGAGAAGGGCTGCTCCAGGGCAAGGGATTGGTGTGTTCAGGCCTTCCCTCTCCCCCACTATATATAGGAGGCAAGGGGGAGGGGTGGGGGCGTAGCCTTGGCCCTTCCTCCAAGGAAGGGTGCGGCCAGGGAGGAGTCCACCCTCCCCAAGGCACCTAGGAGGTGCCTTCCCCCTTTAGGACTCTTCCTCCCCATTATCTCTTGGCGCATGGGCCTCTTGGGGCTGGTGCCCTTGGCCCATATAGGCCAAGGAGCACACCCCTACAGCACATGTGCCCCCCCCCCGGGGCAGGTGGACCCCTGGACCCCTTTCGGCACTCCCGGTACAATACCGTTAATACGCGAAACATTTCCGGCGACCAAAATAGGACTTCCCATATATAAATCTTTACCTCCGGACCATTCCGGAACTCCTCGTGATGTTCGGGATCTCATCCGAGACTCCGAGCAACTTTTGATCAACCACATACAATTCCCATTACAACTCTAGTGTCACCTGAACCTTAAATGTGTAGACCCTATGGGTTCGGGAACCATGCAGACATGACCGAGACACCTCTCCGGCCAATAACCAATAGCGGGATCTAGACACCCATATTGGTTTCCACATGTTCTACGATGATCTCATCGGATGAACCACGATGTCAAGGATTCAGACAATCACGTATGAAGTTCCCTTTGTCCATCGGTATGTTACTTGCCCGAGATTCGATCGTCGGTATCTTCATACCTAGTTCAATCTCGTTACCGGCAAGTCTCTTTACTCGTTCCTTAATACAAGATCCCGTGGCTAACTCTTTAGTCACATTGCTTGCAAGCTTATTGTGATGTTGTATTACGGAGTGGGCCCTGAGATACCTCTCTGTCATATGGAGTGACAAATCCCAGTCTTGATCCATGCCAACTCAACAGACACCCTCGGCGATACATGTAGAGCACCTTTATAGAAACCCGGTTACGTTGCTGCGTTTGGGACACACAAGGTATTCCTCCGGTGTCAGTGAGTTGCATGATATCATGGTCATAGGAACATATACTTGACATGCAGAAAACAATAGCAATAAACTGAAATGATCATATGCTACGTTCACAGTTTGGGTCTTGTGCATCACATCATTCTCCTAATGATGTGATCCTGTTATCAAATGACAACTCATGTCTATGACCTGGAAACCATGGCCATCTTTGATCGACAAGCTAGTATAGTAGAGGCTCACTAGGGACATGTTGTTTGTCTATGTATCCACACATGCATTTGAGTTTCCAATCAATACAATTATAGCATGGATGATAAACGATTATCATTAACAAGGAAATATGGTAATAACCAATATATTATTGCCTCTAGGGCATATATCCAACAGTCTCTCACTTGCACTAGAGTCAATAATCCAGTTCACATCGCCATGTGATAAACACTCATAGTTCACATCGCCATGTGACTAACACCCAAAGAGTTTACTAGAGTCAATAATCTAGTTCACATCATCATGTGATTAACACTCAATGAGTTCTGGGGTTTGATCATGTTATGCTTGTGAGAGAGGTTTTAGTCAACGGGTCTTGCTACTTCTCGATCTTGCGTTGTATTCCCTCGAAGAGGAAAGGGTGATGCAGCACAGCAGTGTAAGTATTTCCCTCAGTTTTTGAGAACCAAGGTATCAATCCAGTAGGAGACCACATGCGAGTCCCTCTCACCTACACAAACAAATAAGAACTTCGCAGCCAACGCGATAAGGGGTTGTCAATCCCTTCACGGTCACTTACGAAAGTGAGATCTGATAGATAGGATAGTATAATTTTTTTGGTATTTTTGGTATAAGAACAGAAAGTAAATAAAGCAAGGTAAAGTAGATAGAAGATTAATATGTTGAGAATAGACTCGGTGGCCATAGGTTTCACTAGTGGCTTCTCTCATGATAGCAGAATTCTACGGTGGGTGAACAAATTACTGTCGAGCAATTGATAGAAAAGTGCATAGTTATGAGAATATCTAGGCATGATCATTATATATAGGCATCACGTTCGTGAAAAGTAGACCGAAACGATTCTGCATCTACTACTATTACTCCACACATCGACCGCTATCCAGCATGCATCTAGAGTATTAAGTTCATAAGAACAGAGTAATGCTTTAAGAAAGATAACATGATGTAGATGGATAAAATCAAGCAATATGATATAAACCCCATCTTTTTATCCTCGATAACAACAATACAATACGTGCCTTGTTGCCCCTGCTGTCACTGGGAAAGGACACCGTAAGATTGAACCTAAAGCCAAGCACTTCTCCCATTGCAAGAACTATAGATCTAGTAGGCCAAACCAAACCAATAATTCCAAGAGACTTGTAAGGATATTATAATCATACATAAAAGATTTCAGAAAAGAATCAAATATTGTTCGTAGATAATCTTGATCATAAACCCACAATTAATCGGATCTCGACAAACACACCGCAAAAAGATTACATCGAATAGATCTCCTCGAAGATCGAGGAGAATTTGTATTGAGATCCAAAAAGAGAGAAGAAGCCATCTAGCTAATAACTATGGACCCGAAGGTCTTTGGTAAACTACTCACAACTCATTAGTGAGGCTATGGTGTTGATGTAGAAGCACTCCATGATGGACCCACCCTCCGGCGGAGCTCCGGAACAGGCCCCAAGATGGGATCTCACGAGAACAGAAGGTTGTTGTGGTGGAATTAGGGTTTTATCTGTTGCCTCGATGTTTTCAGGGTACGTGGATATATATATATATAGGAGGAAGGAGGGCATCGGGGGAGCTAGAGGGGCCCCCACAAGGGTGAGGCGTGCCTGCCCCCCTGGGCGCGCCCTGGACCCTCGTGGCCGCCTCTCTCGTTCCCTCGCGTGTACTCCAGGTCTTCTGGGTAGATACGGTTCCAAAAATAACTCTCCCGAAGGTTTCATTTCGTTTGGACTCCGTTTGATATTCCTTTTCTGCAAAACACTGAAATAGGCAAAAAAACAGCAATTTGCACTGGGCCTTGGGTTAGTAGGTTAGTCCCAAAAATAATATAAAAGTGTATAATAAAGCCCATTAAACATCCAAAATAGAATATATAATAGCATGGAAAAAAATTATAGATACGTTGGAAACGTGTCAAGCATCCCCAAGCTTAATTCATGCTCGTCCTCGAGTAGGTAAATGATAAAAACAGAATATTTGATGTGGAATGCTAACCAATATAATTGTCAATGTAATTTCTTTATTGTGGCATGAATGTTCCGATCCGAAAGATTCAAGATAAAAGTTCATATTGACATAAGAATAATAATACATCAAGCATACTAACAAAGCAATCATGTCTTCTCAAAATAACATGGCCAAAGGACGTTCATCCCTACAAAATCATATAGTTAGGCTATGCTCCATCTTCGTCACACAAAATATTCCAATCATGCACAACCCTGGTTTCAGCCAAGCACTTGTTTCATACTTTAATTTTTTCAAACTCTTTCAACTTTCACGCAATATATGAGCATGAGCCTTCAACATAGCACTATGTGGAATAGAGTGGTGGTTGTGGAGAAGACAAAAGATGAAGATGGTCTCACATCAACTAGGTGTATAAATGGGCTGTGGAGATGCCCATCGATAGATATCAATGTGAGTGAGTAGGGATTGCCATGCAACGGATGCACTAGAGCTATAAATTTATGAAATCTCAACAAAAGAAACTAAGTGGGTGTGCATCCAACTTGCTTGCTCACGAAGACCTAGGGCATTTGAGGAAGCCCATCGTTGGAATATACAAGCCAAGTTCTATAATAAAAATTCCCACTAGCATATGAAAGTGATGAAACAAGAGACTCTCTATCATGAAGATCATGGTGCTATTTTGAAGCACAAGTGTGGAAAAAGATAGTAGCATTGTCCCTTTATTTATTTTTTTTATTTTTTTGGGCCTTTCATTTTTTCTTTGGCCTTTCCTTCCCCTTCTTTTTTCTTTTTTTTATTCTTTTTTTTCTTTGGGACAATGCTCTAATAATGATGGTCATCACACTTATATTGATTTACAACTCGATACTAGAACAAAGTATGACTCTATATGAATGCCTCCGGTGGTGTACCGGGATGTGCAATGAATCAAGAGTGACATGTATTAAAAATTATGCATGGTGGCCTAGCCACAAATACGATGTCAACTACATGATCATGCATGGCAATATGGCAATCATGAAGCGTGTCATAACAAACGGAACGGTGGAAAGTTGCATCGCAATATATCTCGGAATGGCTGTGGAAATGCCATGATAGGTAGGTATGGTGGCTGTTTTTAGGAAGGTATATGGTGGGTGTATGGTACCGGCGAATGTTGTGCGGTACAAGAGAGGCTAGCAATGGTGGAAGGGTGAGAGTGCGTATAATCCATGGACACAACATTAGTCATAAAGAACTCACATACTTATTGCGAAAATCTACAAGTCATCAAAACAAAGTACTACACGCATGCTCCTAGGGGAAGGGTTGGTAGGAGTTAACCATCGCGCGATCCCGACCTCCACACAAAGGATGACACTCAATGAAATACCTCATGCTTCAAATTTGTCACACAACGATTACCATACGTGCATGCCACGGGACTTGCAAACCTTAACACAAGTATTTCTCAAATTCACAAATACTCTACTAGCATGAATCTAATATCACCATCCTCATATCTCAAAACAATCATCAAGTATCAAACTTCTCATAATATTCAATGCACTTGTATGAAAGTTTTTACTATACTCATCATGGATGCCTATCATATTAGTACTAGTTTCATAACCCAAGCACATTACCATGCTGTTCTAAAAGACTCTCAAATAGATATAAGTGAAGCATGAGAGATCAACAATTTCTACAAAATAAAACCACCACTGTGGTCTAAAAGATATAAGTGAAGCACTAGAGCAAAACTATCTAGCTCAAAAGATATAAGTGAAGCACATAGAGTATTCTAATAAATTCTAAATCATATTTATCTCTCTCGAAAGGTGTGTCCAGCAAGCATGATTGTGGAAAACTAAAAAGCAAAGACTCAAATCATACATGACCCTCCAAGCAAAACACATATCATGTGGTGAATAAAAATATAGTCTCGAGTATAGTTACCGATAAATGAAGACGAAAGAGGGGATGCCTTCCAGGGGCATCCCCAAGCTTAGGCTTTTGCTTGTACTTGAATTTTACCTTGGGGTGCCTTGGGAATCCCCAAGCTTAGGCTCTTGCCACTCTTTGTTCCGTAGTCCATCAAAGCCATACTCAAAACTTGAAAACTTCACAACACAAAACTTAGCCAAAAATCTCGTGAGCTCTGTTTGTATAAGAAAACAAACCACCACTCAAAGGTACTGTAATGAATTCATTCTTTGTTTATATTGGTGTTAAACCTACTATATTCCAACTTCTCCATGATTCATATCCCCCGATACTACTCATAGATTCATCAAAATAAGCAAACAACACACGAAAAACAGAATCTGTCAAAAACAGAACAGTCTGTAGTAATCTGTAACTTTCGAATACTTCTGTAACTCCAAAAAATGAAATAAATTGGTAAACGTGAGGAATTTGTCTATTAATCATCTGCAAAAAGAATCAACTAAAACGCACACTCCAGTAAAACATTACAACCAATCTCGTGGGCGCTAAAGTTTCTGTTTTTTACAGCATGATCACATAAACTTCACACAAGTCTTCCCAAAGGTTCTACTTGGCACAGACACTAATTAAAACACAAAACCACATCTAAACAGAAGCTGGATTCCATATTTATTCCTAAACAGAAGCAAAAACAAAGAAAATAGAATTGGGTTGCCTCCCAACAAGCGTTATCGTTTAACGCCCCTAGCTAGGCACGATACAAGAATAGATCTATGTATTGCCATCTTTGGTAGGAAACTCTTCGATTAAGCACTTATAATTCTTAGGAACTTCTTTATTCCTATTGATAATCAAACTTCTAGGCATGAAATCAAGAAATTCATTTGTAGCAAAAGGTTCCCTTGCAAAAGTGAGAAAGTTGGGGTGAACACTTATGGATTTGAGATCCGCATTCACCCTTATTTTTAGGAACTTACATAAACTTGGCCAATTTAGTGGTAGAGGGATTCGAAGTAATTTTCATAGCAGAAAGAGTAGACCCTACATTAGTGATAATATCCCGAAGTTTATCAATTCTAGTGGAATCTTGATCTATTCTCTCTTTAACTATATGTTCTTTTTCTTTAAAAAAATTAAGAATAATTCCTACCTTGGATCCATACTGGGTAATTTGGCTGTGGATCTTTTTATCCGAACTCTCAACCAACTCGGTGGTAGCAACTTTGTTTTCAATAATTTCAAGCCTTTGCATAACATGTTCCAAAGTTAAAACAGTTCCATTAACTAGAAGAGGTGGTGGGCCAAACAATTATGTCATAGCATTATAAGAATCAAAAGTATGGCTACCCAAGAAATTCCATCCGGTAATGGTATCAAGAATATATCTAATCCACGGGGTTATGCCAACATAAAAATTGCGAAGAAGCACAGAAGTGGAAAGCTTCCTAGTAGATCTATTTTGAGCATTGCAAATTCTATACCAGGCATCTTTTAGATTTTCCTCCTCCCTTTGTTTAAAATTAAGAACCTCACTCTCGGGAGTATTGATAATGATAGGCGTGCTAGCCATGGCGGCAAGGCAAGGTGGGCGGTAAACACATGGAAAAAGAAGGGCGAATAAAATGGCAAGTGTGAAGTGGGGGAGAGGAAAACGAGAGGCAAATAATGTAATGTGAAGGATAAGGGTTTGTGATAGGTACTTGGTATATGACTTTTGCGTAAGCCTCCCTGGCAACGGTGCCAGAAATTCTTCTCGCTACTTCTCGAGCTTGTGTTGTATTCCCTCGAAGAGGAAAGGGTGATGCAGCACAGTAGCGTAAGTATTTCCCTCACTTTTTGAGAACCAGGGTATCAATCCAGTAGGAGACCACACGCGAGTTCCTCACACCTACACAAACAAATAAGAACTTCGCAGCCAACGCGATAAGGGGTTGTCAATCCCTTCACGGTCACTTACAAAAGTGAGATCTGATAGATAGGATAGTATACTATTTTTGGTATTTTTGGTATAAGAATAGAAAGTAAATAAAGCAAAGTAAATTAGATGGAAGATTAATATGTTGAGAATAGACCCGGGGGGCATAGGTTTCACTAGTGGCTTCTCTCATGATAGCAGAATTCTACGGTGGGTGAACAAATTACTGTCGAGCAATTGATAGAAAAGCGCATAGTTATGAGAATATCTAGGCATGATCATTATATATAGGCATCACGTCCGTGACAAGTAGACCGAAACGATTATGCATCTACTACTATTACTCCACACATCGACCGCTATCCAGCATGCATCTAGAGTATTAAGTTCATAAGAACAGGGTAATGCTTTAAGCAAGATGACATGATGGAGAGGGATAAACTCAAGCAATATGATATAAACCCCATCGTTTTATCCTCGATGACAACAATAAAATACGTGCCTTGTTGCCCCTGCTGTCACTGGGAAAGGACACCGCAAGATTGAACCGAAAGCCAAGCACTTCTCCCATTGCAAGAACTATAGATCTAGTAGGCCAAACCAAACCAATAATTCGAAGAGACTTGCAAGGATATTATAATCATACATAAAAGATTTCAGAAAAGAATCAAATATTGTTCATAGATAATCTTGATCATAAACCCATAATTCATCGGATCTCAACAAACACACCGCAAAAACATTACATCGAATAGATCTCCTCGAAGATCGAGGAGAACTTTGTATTGAGATCCAAAAAGAGAGAATAAGCCATCTAGCTAATAACTATGGACCCGAAGGTCTGTGGTAAACTACTCACAACTCATTGGTGAGGCTATGGTGTTGATGTAGAAGCACTTCGTGATGGATCCCCCCTCCGGCGGAGCTCCGGAACAGGCCCCAAGATGGGATCTCACGGGAACAGAAGGTTGCGGGGGTGGAATTAGGGTTTTCTCTATTGCCTCGATGTTTTTAGGGTACGTGGATATATGTGTGTGTATATATATATATAGAAGGAAGGAGGGCATTGGGGGAGCCAGAGGGGGCCCACGAGGGTGGGGGCGCGTCTGCCCCCCTGGGCACGCCCTGGACCCTCGTGGCCGCCTCTCTTGTTCCCTCGCATGTACTCCAAGTCTTCTGGGTAGATATGGTTCCAAAAATAACTCTCCCGAAGGTTTTATTCCGTTTGATATTCCTTTTCTGCGAAACACTGAAATAGGCAAAAAAACAGCAATTTATACTTGGTCTTGGGTTAGTAGGTTAGTCCCAAAAATAATACAAAAGTGTATAATAAATCCCATTAAACATCCAAAGCATAATATATAATAGCATGGAACAATCAAAAAGTATAGATACGTTGGAGACGTATTGTAGCGACCAGACCTCAAACAGTCTGATCTCTGTGCATCAGTGTCATTCCTGGATCAGTAATGCTGACACGCACAGTACTTGAAGGATTTATAATAGAGTAGCAATCACACACTTATTACATCGATAGTCCAACGATGAACTTATTACAATAAATATGGCTGAAGGCCATCTAACACGATACCAGCGGAAGGCTTGGAAGATAAGTGAGTCCATCAACTCCAACAGCATCACTGAGTATAGAACCACGACCTAAAAAGGCACCTTACTCGTCGTCTGAAAAGTTTGCAACATGAAATGTTGCAGCCCGAAAACGGGTCAGCTCATGGAATATGCTGGCAAGGTAACACAAGAGAATGCAATGAAAGTAAAGCTATACTATATGCAATATGGCTGGTGGAAAGCTCTATGGTTATAGTTTTTGCGTAAAGCCAATTTTTTCCTACTTCAAAGGAATAGATTTTAATTAACTATCATGGTAGTTGAAACATCGTTGAGAAGATAGACATCCTCTTAACCCCAAATTAAAAGTTCATCATTAAACCCAACAATATTAATTAAAGTAACATGATGAGATTCACATGATAATCCAAGTACTAGATACTCAAGACGTCCGTAACCGGGGACACGGCTAATCATGATCAGTTTGTACACTCTGCAGAGGTTTGTGCACTTTTCCCCACAAGACTCGATTGCCTCCGTTTGGCTTCTCGCACTACATGGTGTTTGAGAAACGGATGACCGAGACACAATCTTTCCGAAGAGGTCCCCTTAACTCGATAGATAGGCCAATACACCTACAAAACCCTCTACATCTGCTAGCTCATCATGGAAAGGTTTCCCACAACTTACTCAACTATGCCAGAGCCCATATTGGCATGTGGCTGCACACGGAAGTTTCTAGTATGAAAAATCTCATGATCCCTTTGAGCCTGAGTGGTGGTCCAAAAGAAAAACAGGCAATCACTGGAATACCTAGATGCCTCAGTCCACCCAGATGTGTGTTAAAGTTGCTACCTTAAGTTGAACCATTAATTAACAACTCACATCTGTCATGGATACACTCACCCAATCCACGTCTATGAGCATAGCATGTCCTAACAGCAAACATAGAAGTAACTCCCAAAGGTTTGAATGTAATGCAGGTAATAGGTACTACCTCAATCTACTTCCCAATCCCACAAGTTATTAGATCCTACTCATGCAATGTGTGAGGGTTGGACTAATGCAATGAAAACTGGGTAATTGGAAAGTATGATCAAAGTGTTACTTGCCTTGCTGATGATCCGCAAAACCTAGAGACTCAAAGTAGCAAGCGGCGCACTCCGGGTACTCTATCGCAAACAAACAAGCACACAATAAGAACTTAACTAATGCACGGGTAAAACTCAAATAAGAGATCTAACCAGAAAGTTCAACTTAAGAACTCCGGTTTGCAAAAAGAATCAACTCGAAAGAAGCAACGAAACTCAAACTGCGAAAGAAACGAGCTCCGGTTTGCTAGTTGACCTAAAGTCAAATTTTATAGTAGCCAAATCCTTATTCAAATTGATTAAACGTAAAGAGGGCGTCGAGCCGAAGATCTGGTATTTTGAATCACCTGATTCCGACTCTCGAGCGAAAAGAAAAACGAAAAACAAGATCAGGGCAGAAATCACGATCGAAATAATCGCGGATAAATACCCCGAAAAAGAAAAACGGGCGAACAGGCTAACGAACGAACGTTCGCTGTCTGCGACTAACGGACGAAAACCGTTCGTTAAAACGAACGTTCGGACGAACGCCCGCCAAATAACTGAACCGACGAAAAACCGAACAGATCTAATCTAAAAAAAATAGATCTACGGTTTTACTAAAACCGGTCGGTTTTTTTCAAAAAAACCGATATATACCACGACGAACTCCGGCGGGATCCGGTGCTCCGGCGGCGGCGGTGGTCCGGCGGGGCGAGGCGGGCAGTGCGGCGGCGGGTTGCGAGGCGGCGACGGCGCGGTGGTGCGGCGGCAAGCGGCGGCGACGGCGGCAGCGACGGTAGCGGCTGCGGCTGCAGCGGCGGCGGCAGCGCTAGGTGGCGGCGGCGGTGGCTAGGGCAGGGGCACAGGCTGGCGGGCGACTTGGGCCTGGCTGGCCGGCTCGGGCGACTTATAAAGCCCAGCGACCCGATCCTATACGAGTCTAAGTCGGTTTCCTTTTTTAAAATAGAGTCCTAGCACAGAAAAACTAAAGAAAGAAATACTAAACGGACTCCAAAATTCCCGAAATAAATTTTCACCGTCCTCTAATAATATTTAGGATAAAGTGAACATTTTTCCTGGACCTAAATGCAATTTTGAAAAACGTGCATTTTTCCTATGCAAATAAAATCGCAAATAAATCCAGAAAAAAACCAAAAGTGATTTTAACATTTTCCCTCCAATATTTCTGTTATTTTGGAGAAGTCATATTATCTCCTCTCATATTTTGTATTTAGAAATATTTTTAGGAGAGAAAAATAATTAGAATCACGCTGTCCTCGTACCGGTATTCGAGCGAACTCAAATACGAAAACGGTAAAATTCCCAACTCTCTCCGTAGGTCCTTGAGTTGCTTAGAATTTCGAGGAACACCACAAACAAAAATGCAGAGAAACATGCAATGCAATATGATCTATGTATAACATTCCAAATTGAAAATTTGGGATGTTACAAACCTACCCCCCTTAGAATGAATTTCGCCCTCGAGATTCGACTTGGCTAAAGAACAGGTGTGGGTGGTCCTTGCGTAGATCATCTTCTCGTTCCCACGTGGCTTCTTCCTCGGTGTGGTGACTCCACTGAACTTTTCAAAACTTGATAACCTTACTGCGGGTGACTCTGCTTGAAAATTCAAGAATCTTTACAGGATTCTCCTCGTAGGTCAGATCACTGTCCAACTGAATTGCTTCCAGGGGTACTGTGTCTCTAAGCGGTATATTGGCCATCTCCGCATGGCACTTCTTAAGTTGTGAAACGTGAAACACGTCGTGCACTCCTGACAATCCTTTGGGCAACTCCAACTTATAGGCAACCTCTCCCATGCGTTCCAAAACACGGTAAGGTCCCACAAATCTCGGGGCTAACTTCCCTTTAACTCTGAAACGTTTAACTCCTCGCAGAGGCGATACTCTCAAGTACGCTCTATCTCCGATCTCATAGGCTATCTCCTTGCGCTTCGAGTCTGCATAACTCTTCTGCCTGGACTGAGCTACCTTCAGTCTATCTCGGATCAACTTCACCTTCTCCTCAGACTCTTTGATTATGTCTGGTCCAAACAACTGTCGGTCTCCAACTTCATCCCACATTAACGGTGTTCGGCATCTCCTTCCATACAATGCCTCGAATGGTGCCATATTCAAACTGGCTTGGTAACTGTTGTTGTATGAGAACTCCGCGTAGGGCAAATTGTCATCCCAACTAGATCAATAATCTAATGCACAGGCTCTCAGCATATCTTCCAAAATCTGATTGACTCTTTCAGTCTGTCCATCTGTCTGTGGGTGAAAAGATGTGCTAAACTCTAGTCTGGTACCCAAAGTTTCATGTAACTGATTCCAGAACTTTGAGGTAAACTGGGTTTCTCTATTTGATACGATGCTCCTCGGAACTCCATGCAGACATACAATTCGGTTCATGTATATTTTTTCCAACTTTGCGCCGGTATATGTGGTTTTCACAGGGATAAAGTGGGCTACCTTCGTCAATCGGTCCACTACTACCCAGATTGAATCATATCATGCTTTGGTCCTGGGCAATCCGGTGATAAAATCCATGCCAAGCTTCTCCCACTTCCATTCGGGTATTGGCATAGGTTGTAACAATCCTGCTGGCTTCTGATGTTCTGCCTTTACTCTCTGACATACATCACAAACTGCTACATACTCCGCAATATCTTTCTTCATACCGGTCCACCAGAAAATGTCCTTCAAATCTAAATACATCTTAGTATTTCCTGGGTGAATCGAGTATGGTGAATCATGGGCCTCCTGTAGAATCAACTTCCTGATCTCCGGGTCATTAGGCACATAAACGCGGTCCTCAAACCATAAGGTGTCGTGTTCATCCTCACAAAAACCTTTAGCTCTTCCTTCCCTCATCCTCTCCTTTATAGAGACAACATCCTTTTCAGTTTTCTGAGCTTCTCTGATTTTATCCATCAGGGTAGACTGGATTTCTAGTGTTGCTACATAGCCTCTCGGAACTATCTCCAAACGTAGTTCTCATAAGTCCTCGGCTAACTCCTTTGGAAAATCCTCCGTCATTAGGGTGTTTACATGGCTCTTACGGCTTAGCGCATCGGCTACTATGTTAACCTTTCCGGGATGATAATGCAGTCTCATGTCATAATCCTTAATGAGTTCCAGCCATCTCCTTTGCCTGAGATTCAGCTCCTTCTAAGTGAATATATACTTCAAACTCTTGTGATCCGTATATACTTCACAATGGTTTCCAATAAGAAAATGTCTCAACGTCTTCAATGCATGCACTACGGCTGCTAACTCCAAATCGTGGGTGGCATAGTTCAGCTCATGAGTTTTTA
Organism: Secale cereale; assembly: GCA_902687465.1. Taxonomy (NCBI): domain Eukaryota; kingdom Viridiplantae; phylum Streptophyta; class Magnoliopsida; order Poales; family Poaceae; genus Secale; species Secale cereale. The sequence continues at coordinate 121,747,120 of LR738711.1, forward strand.
GTTGTCGTGAAGCATACGAAACAACTCTTCCTTCCTGCACAAGAACTGCTCCAAGTCCTCAACGTGAAGCATCGCAGTAGACCTCATAATCCTTATGTTGATCTGGCAGAATCAACACAGGGGATGAGACCAACCCTTTCTTTAATTCCTGGAAACTGGCCTCACATTCGTCTGTCCAACTGAACTCGGTGTCCTTCTATAACAACTTCGTCATTGGCTTTGCAATCCTCGAGAAATTCTCAATAAATCTCAGGTAGTATCCTGCAAGTCCAAGAAAACTCTGGATCTCTCCAACTTTTGTTGGTGCTTCCCAATGGGTCACAGTGTCCACCTTAGCGGGATCTACTGCTATTCCTTCTCCAGATATAACGTGTCCGAGAAATCCGACTTCCTTCAACCAAAACTCGCATTTGCTAAACTTGGCATATAACTGATGTTCTCTGAGCTTCTCCAATACCAAACGCAAATGCTCTGCATGCTCCTCTTCATCCTTCGAGAAGATCAATATATCATCTATGAACACTACGACGAACTTATCCAAATACTCCATAAACACTTAGTTCATCAGGTTCATAAAGTATGCCGGTGCGTTAGTCAGACCAAAAGACATAACGGTATACTCGTACAACCCGTACCTGGTGGTAAAGGCCGTCTTAGGTATATCCTGCTCTCGAATCTTCAATCGGTGGTACCCTGATCGCAGATCGATCTTGGAAAATATCTTAGATCCTTGCAATCTATCGAACAGATCATTGATCATCGGTAGTGGGTACTTATTCTTGATCATTACTTCGTTCAGCCCTCTGTAATCAACAACCATTCTTAACGATCCATCCTTCTTTTCCACTAAAAGTATTGGCGAACCCCAAGGCGAAGAACTTGGGCGTATGAATCCTTTATCCAGTAACTCCTTAATATGTTTCTTTATCTCCTCCAAATCCTTTGCGGGCATCCTTGTTGGAAATATGCCCTAGAGGCAATAATAAAAGAGTTATTATTATATTTCCTTGTTCATGATAATCGTTTATTATCCATGCTATAACTGTATTGATTGGAAACTCAGATACACGTGTGGATGAATAGACAGATTTTGTGTCCCTAGTGAGCCTCTACAGGACTAGCTCGTTGATCAAAGATGACCGCGGTTTCCAGGTCATAGACATGAGTTGTCATTTGATAACGGGATCACATCATTAGGAGAATGATGTGATGGACGAGACCCAAACGTTAACATAGCTTTTGATCGTGTCAGTTATCGCTATAGTTTTTCTGCATGTCAAGTATAAGTTCCTATGACCATGAGATCATGTAACTCACTGACACCGTAGGAGTGCTTTGTGTGTACCAAACGTCACAACGTAACTGGGTGACTATAAAGGTGCTCTACAGGTATCTCCGAGGGTGTCTGTTGAGTTGACATGGATCGAGACTGGGATTTGTCACTCCGTATGACGGAGAGGTATCTCCGGGCCCACTCGGTAATACGTCATCTCAATGAGCTCAAAGTGACTAAGTAGTTGGTCACGGGATTATGTATTACGGTAACGAGTAAAGAGACTTGCCGGTAACGAGATTGAACTAGGTATAGAGATACCGACGATCGAATCTCGGGCAAGTAACATGCCGACGAGACAAAGGGAACTGTATACGGGATTGCCTGAATCCTTGACATCGTGGTTCATCCGATGAGATCATCGAGAAACATGTAGGAGCCAATATGGGTATCCAGATCCCGCTATTGGTTATTGACCTGGGAGTGTCTCGGTCATGTCTACATGGTTTCCGAACCCGCAGGGTCTACACACTTAACGTTCGGTGACGCTAGGGTTGTTAGTGAGAAGAGTGCATGGTTACCGAAGGTTGTTCGGAGTCCCGGATGAGATCCCGGACATGACGAGGGTCTCCGGAATGGTCCGGAGACGAAGCTTGATATATAGGATGAAAGGTTTCGGAGTACCGGAAGTGTTCCGGGGAGCATCGGGAAATCGGCGGAGTACCGGGAAGGTTTTCGGGGGGTCCGGAAGGTGTTCTGGGCCTATTGGGCCACAAGGGGGGACACCACAGCCCTCAGGGGGCTGTGCGCCCCCCCTGGGCCCTCTCCCCATGCGGCTAAGGGGGTGGGACCCCCTAGGGCTGGCCGCACCCTTTGGGCTTGGGGGGCAAGGCACCTAGGGGGGAAACCCTAGGGCCTGGGCGCCTCCCCCTGCCCTGGCCGCCGCCCCCTCCCCTTGCCCTGGCCGCCGGCCCCTAGGGGGAAACCCTAGGGCGCCCTAGCCTCTCCACCCCCCCTATATATAGTGGGGCAAAGGGAGGGCAGCCAAGACAGTTTGTGCCTCGGTGCTGCCCTCCCTCTCCCGTCATATCTTCTCCTCCCGCAGTGCTTAGGCGAAGCCCTGCTGGAGTTCTTCTCCACCATCACCACCACGCCGTCGTGCTGCCGGTTCTCCATCAACCTCTCCTCCACCCCTTGCTGGATCAAGAAGGAGGAGACGTCCCCGAGCCGTACGTGTGAAGAACGCGGAGGCACCGTTGCTTCGGTGCTAGGTCTTCGGCGATCTGAATCGCGACGAGTACGACTCCATCATCCGCGTTCATAACGCTTCCGCTTAGCGATCTACAAGGGTACGTAGATCACACTCCCCTCTCGTAGTTGCTTCTACTAGATTGATCTTGGTGAACGGTAAGAAAATTTTTGTTTCCCATGCAACGTTCCCCAACAGTGGTATCAGAGCTAGGATCTTACGTAGATGCTTTCTCGAGTAGAACACAAAGAAGTTTGTGGCGTTGATGTTTAAATTGCTGCCCTCCTTAGTCTTTCTTGATTCAGCGGTATTATAGGATGAAGCGGCCCGGACCAACTTTACATGTCCACGTACATGAGACCGGTTCCATCGACAGACATGTGACTTTTGTTGCATAAGATGGCTGGCGGGTGTCTGTCTCTCCTATCTTAGTTGAATCGGAATAGAACAAGGCGGTCCTTGTAGAAGGTTAAATAGCAACTTGAATATCACCGTTGTGGTTTTGCGTAGGTAAGAAGCGTTCTTGCTAGATACCCATAGCAGCCACGTAAAACATGCAACAACAAATTAGAGGACGTCTAACTTGTTTTTGCAGGGTATGTATGTGATATGATATGGCCAATGACATGATGAGATATATTTTGATGTATGAGATGATCATGTTGTAATAGTTAATATCGACTTGCATGTCGATGCATACGGCAACCGGCAGGAGCCATACGTTCGCATACAACGGGTGCAAGCCAGTTTTGCACATGCAGAACACTCGGGTTAGACTTGACGAGCCTAGCATGTACAGACATGGCCTCGGAACACGGAGGACCGAAAGGTCGAGCATGAGTCATATAGTAGATATGATCAACATGTTGATGTTCACCATTGACACCACCTCATCTCACGTGATGATCGGACTTGGGTTGGTGAATTTGGATCATGTCACGCTCGAATGACCGGAGGGATGTCAATTTGAGTGGGAGTTATAATTAATTTGATTAGGTAATAACTCACTTATCATGAACAATAGTCTAAAATGTCTTTGCAAATTTTTGGTTGTAGATGGCTCGCGCAGTAGCTCCCCTGAATTTTAATGCGTTCCTAGAGAAAGCTAAACTGAAAGATGACGGGAGCAACTTTGTGGACTGGCTCCGCAATCTGAGGATCATCCTCACAGCTGCCCAAAAGGTTTATGTCCTAAATGCACCGCTAGGTGACCCCCCCGCTCCTACAGCACCTGCAGACGTTTTGAACGTCTGGCAGACGCGTTCGGATGACTATTCGATAGTGCAGTGTGCCATGTTGTACGGCTTGGAAGGAGGACTTCAAAGGCGTTTTGAACGTCATGGTGCATATGAGATGTACCAGGAGTTGAAGTTCATCTTTGAAAAGAATGCTAAGATCGAGAGGTATGAGACCACCGATAAATTCTTTGCTTGCAAGATGGAGGAGAATTCGTCTGTCAGTGAGCACTTACTGAAGATGTCTGGGTACTATACCCGCATAGCTGATCTGGGACTTGTGTTCCCGGATGAGGCTATCATTGACAGAATTCTCCAGTCACTCCCTCCAAGCTACAAGAGCTTCGTGCAGCAGTATAACATGCAAGGGATGAACAAGACCATCGCCGAGCTGTTTTCGATGCTGAAAGTCGCTGAGGCAGACATCCAGAAGGAGTATCAAGTGTTGATGGTCAATAAAACCACCAGTTTCAAGAAGAATGGCAAGGGCAAGAAGGGTAACTCTAAGAAGGGTGGCAAAGCAGTTGCTCGTCCAGTGAAGAAACCCAAGGCTGGGCCCAAGCCAGAGACTGAGTGTTTCTATTGCAAGGGGAACGGCCACTGGAAGCGGAACTGCCCCAAGTATCTGGCGGACAAGAAGGGGGCCAACAACAACAACAAAGGTATATGTGATATACATGTTATTGATGTGTACCTTACCAACTCTCGTTGTAGTGCCTGGGTATTTGATACCGGTTCGGTTGCTCACATTTGCAACTCTAAACAGGAACTGCGAAATAAACGGAGGCTGGCGAAGGACGAAGTGACGATGCGCGTGGGAAATGGTTCCAAGGTTGATGTGATCGCCGTCGGCACGCTCGCTCTTCGATTACCATCGGGATTAGTTATGAACCTGAATAATTGTTATTTAGTGCCTGCGTTAAGCATGAACATTATATCTGGATCTTGTTTATTGCGAGACGGTTACTCATTTAAATCGGAGAATAAAGGTTGTTCTATTTATATGGGTAATATCTTTTATGGTCATGCACCCGAAGTTAGGGGTTTATTCTTATTGAATCTCGATAGTGATGATACACATGTTCATAACATTGATGCCAAAAGATGTAGAGTAGATAATGATAATACCACTTTCTTGTGGCACTGCCGTCTGGGTCATATCGGCGTAAAACGCATGAGGAAGCTCCATGCTGATGGACTTTTGGAGTCTCTTGATTTTGAATCACTTGACACGTGCGAGCCGTGCCTCATGGGCAAGATGACAAGGACCCCGTTTTCAGGGACAATGGAACGGGCAAGTGACTTATTGGAAATCATACATACTGATGTGTGCGGTCCAATGAGTGTAACGGCGCGCGGTGGATATCGTTATTTTCTCACCTTCACTGACGACTTAAGTAGATATGGGTATATTTACTTAATGAAGCATAAGTCTGAAACTTTTGAAAAGTTCAAGCAATTTCAGAGTGAAGTTGAAAATCATCGTAACAAGAAGATCAAGTTCCTACGATCTGATCGAGGGGGAGAATATCTGAGTTATGAGTTTGGTGATCACTTAAGAAAATGTGGAATTGTTTCACAGTTGACGCCACCCGGAACACCACAGCGTAATGGTGTGTCCGAACGTCGTAATCGAACCCTATTAGATATGGTACGTTCTATGATGTCTCTTGCCGATTTGCCACTATCGTTTTGGGGATATGCGTTAGAGACAGCTGCATTCACTTTAAATAGGGCTCCATCTAAGTCCGTTGAGACAACACCGTATGAACTATGGTTTGGTAAGAAACCGAAGTTGTCTTTTCTCAAGGTTTGGGGTTGCGATGCTTATGTCAAAAGGCTTCAGCCAGAAAAGCTCGAACCCAAAGCGGACAAATGTGTCTTCATAGGATACCCAAAAGAAACAGTTGGGTACACCTTCTATCTCAGATCCGAGAGCAAAGTGTTTGTCGCTAAGAACGGGTCCTTTCTCGAGAAAGAGTTTCTCTCGAAAGAATTGAGTGGGAGGAAGGTGGAACTTGATGAGGTTATTGAACCTCTGCTTCAACCAGAAAGTAGCGCGGCACAGAAAGATGTTTTTGTGGAGTCTACAGAGGTTGAAGAGGAAGCCAATGATGATGATCAAGAAACTTCTGATCAAGTTACTACCGAACCTCGTAGGTCGACAAGGGTACGCACTGCACCTGAGTGGTATGGTAACCCTGTCTTGGAGGTCATGTTGTTAGACAACGGTGAACCTACGAACTATGGAGAAGCAATGGTGGGCCCAGATTCCGACAAATGGTTAGAGGCCATGAAATCCGAGATGGGATCCATGTATGAAAACGAAGTATGGACTTTGGAAGTATTACCTGAAGGGCGGAAGGCCATTCAGAATAAATGGATTTTTAAGAGGAAGACGGACGCTGACGGAAATGTCACCGTATATAAAGCTCGACTTGTGGCAAAGGGTTTTTCACAAGTTCAAGGGATTGACTACGATGAGACTTTCTCACCCGTAGCGATGCTTAAATCCGTCCGAATCATGTTAGCAATAGCTGCATATTTCGATTATGAAATTTGGCAGATGGATGTCAAAACAGCGTTCCTTAACGGTTTTCTTAAGGAAGAGTTGTATATGATGCAACCAGAGGGTTTTGTCGATCCAGAGAATGCTGACAAAGTATGCAAGCTCCAGCGTTCCATTTATGGGCTGGTGCAAGCATCTCGGAGTTGGAATCTTCGCTTTGATGAGGTGATCAAAGCGTTTGGGTTTATACAAGTTTACAATGAAGCTTGTATTTACAAGAAAGTGAGTGGGAGCTCTATAGCGTTTCTAATATTATATGTGGATGACATATTGCTGATTGGAAACAATATAGAATTTTTGGATAGCGTGAAGGGGTATTTGAACAAGAGTTTTTCGATGAAAGATCTCGGTGGAGCTGCTTTCATATTGGGCATCAAGATCTATAGAGATAGATCAAGACGCTTGATAGGACTTTCACAAAGCACATACCTTGATAAAGTTTTGAAGAAGTTCAAAATGGATCAATCCAAGAAGGGGTTCTTGCCGGTATTGCAAGGTACGAAGTTGAGTAAGACTCAATGCCCAGTGACTGCGGATGACAGAGAAAAGATGAGTGTCGTCCCCTATGCTTCAGCCATAGGCTCTATCATGTATGCAATGCTGTGCACAAGACCAGATGTCAGCCTTGCCATAAGTATGGCCGGAAGGTTTCAGAGTAATCCTGGTATGGATCACTGGACAGCGGTCAAGAATATCCTAAAGTACCTGAAAAGGACTAAGGATATGTTTCTCGTTTATGGAGGTGATCAAGAGCTCGTCGTAAAGGGTTACGTCGATGCAAGCTTTGACACAGATCCGGATGACTCTAAGTCACAAACCGGATACATATATATTCTCAACGGGGGAGCGGTAAGCTGGTGCAGTTCCAAGCAGAGCGTGGTAGCTGATTCTACATGTGAAGCGGAGTATATAGCTGCCTCGGAGGCGGCTAAGGAAGGTGTCTGGATGAAGGAGTTCATGACAGATCTTGGAGTTGTGCCTAGTGCACTGAACCCAATGACTCTGTTCTGTGATAACACTGGTGCCATTGCTCTAGCCAAGGAACCAAGGTTTCACAAGAGGACCAGACACATAAAGCGACGCTTCAATTCCATCCGCGATTCAGTCAAGGAGGAGGACATAAACATTTGCAAAGTACACACGGATTTGAATGTTGCAGATCCGTTGACTAAGCCTCTTCCACGGGCTAAGCACGATCAACACCAAGATTCTATGGGTGTTAGATTCATTACCTTGTAATGCTAGATTATTGACTCTAGTGCAAGTGGGAGACTGTTGGAAATATGCCCTAGAGGCAATAATAAAAGAGTTATTATTATATTTCCTTGTTCATGATAATCGTTTATTATCCATGCTATAACTGTATTGATTGGAAACTCAATTACACGTGTGGATGAATAGACAGACTTTGTGTCCCTAGTGAGCCTCTACAGGACTAGCTCGTTGATCAAAGATGACTGCGGTTTCCAGGTCATAGACATGAGTTGTCATTTGATAGCGGGATCACATCATTAGGAGAATGATGTGATGGACGAGACCCAAACGTTAACATAGCTTTTGATCGTGTCAGTTATCGCTATAGTTTTCTGCATGTCAAGTATAAGTTCCTATGACCATGAGATCATGTAACTCACTGACACCGTAGGAGTGCTTTGTGTGTGCCAAACGTCACAACGTAACTGGGTGACTATAAAGGTACTCTACAGGTATCTCCGAGGGTGTCTGTTGAGTTGACATGGATCGAGACTGGGATTTGTCACTCCGTATGACGGAAAGGTATCTCCGGGCCCACTCGGTAATACGTCATCTCAATGAGCTCAAAGTGACTAAGTAGTTGGTCACGGGATTATGTATTACGGTAACGAGTAAAGAGACTTGCCGATAACGAGATTGAACTAGGTATAGAGATACCGACGATCGAATCTCGGGCAAGTAACATACCGACGAGACAAAGGGAACTGTATACGGGATTGCCTGAATCCTTGACATCGTGGTTCATCCGATGAGATCATCGAGAAACATGTGGGAATCAATATGGGTATCCAGATCCCGCTATTGGTTATTGACCTGGGAGTGTCTCGGTCATGTCTACATGGTTTCCGAACCCGCAGGGTCTACACACTTAACGTTCGGTGACGCTAGGGTTGTTAGTGAGAAAAGTGTATGGTTACCGAAGGTTGTTCGGAGTCCCGGATGAGATCCCGGACATGACGAGGGTCTCCGGAATGGTCCGGAGACGAAGATTGATATATAGGATGAAAGGTTTCGGAGTACCGGAAGTGTTCCGGGGAGCATCGGGAAATCGGCGGAGTACCGGAAAGGTTTTCGGGGGGTCCGGAAGTGGTTCTGGGCCTAGTGGGCCACAAGGGGGAACACCACAGCCCTCAGGGGGCTGTGCGCCCCCCCTGGGCCCTCTCCTCATACGGCTAAGGGGGTGGGACCCCCTAGGGCTGGCCGCACCCCTTGGCCTTGGGGGGCAAGGCACCTAAGGGGGGAAACCCTAGGGCCTGGCCGCCCCCCCTGCCCTGGCCGCCGCCCCCTCCCCTTGCCCTGGCCGCCGGCCCCTAGGGGGAAACCCTAGGGCGCCCTCACCTCTCCACCCCCCCTATATATAGTGGGGCAAAGGGAGGGCAGCCAACACAGTTTGTGCCTCGGTGCTGCCCTCCCTCTCCCGTTACATCTTCTTCTCCCGCGGTGCTTAGGCGAAGCCCTGCTGGAGTTCTTCTCCACCATCACCACCACGCCGTCGTGCTGCCGGTTCTCCATCAACCTCTCCTCCACCCCTTGCTGGATCAAGAAGGAGGAGACGTCCCCGAGCCGTACGTGTGAAGAACGCGGAGGCACCGTTGCTTCGGTGCTAGGTCTTCGGCGATCTGAATCGCGACGAGTACGACTCCATCATCCGCGTTCATAACGCTTCCGCTTAGCGATCTACAAGGGTACGTAGATCACACTCTCCCCTCGTAGTTGCATCTACTAGATTGATCTTGGTGAACGGTAGGAAAATTTTTGTTTCCCATGCAACGTTCCCCAACAATCCTATATGGTCTCTTAGAAATTGGCCCGGTGCCTGGCAAAAGTTCAATCAAAAACTCTATATCTCTATCCGGTGGCATGCCAGGTAATTCCTCTGGAAACACATCCAGATAATCCTTCACTACTGGCACTTCCTCCTGAACAACTCCCGTGAGAGAACGTACTTGAGTCCTTATAGGCGAATGCCTAGATACATACTTAATCCTTTTTCCCTCCGGGGTGGTGAGCAAAATAGACCTACTAGCACAGTCAATGTTGCCTCCATACTTCGATAGCCAATCCATACCTAATATCACATCCAATCCTTACGACTCCAGGACTATTAGGTCAGAGGGGAAAGTATGGCGTCCTATGATCAATGGCGTCTGAAAACATCCTTGGTGTGCCATATAATCTGCTCCAGGTGAAATTACTAACATGGGGGTCTTAAGAACTCGGGTGGACATTCTATGTCTATTTACGAATCCCCTTGAAATATATGAATGCGATGCACCAGTATCGAAAAGAACTATTGCGTAAATGTCTTAACAAAAAACTTACTGACAACAGCATCTGGTTGCTCTTCTACCTCCTCCACAGTCACGTGGTTCACTTGTCCTTTGTTGAAGTGGTTGGGCTTCTTTGCGGCGCTTCCATTGCCATTCCCATTCTTAGCTTCTGGGCATTCATTGGCATAATGTCCATTCTTCCCACACTTGTAACAGGTGACATGACTAAAATCCCTCTTGGTGGGTGTGGACGGTGTAGGGCGGCTATGGTTACCATTTGCTCCATTCCCATTTCCATTTCCATTCTTGGGGCCATTATGATTTGTGCGAGCTACCTCCTCCATGGGTATGCTGAAACTGTCCTACCGCTTTAGGGGTAAAACGGGGCTTCTGCTGTGCTCCAGAATTATACTTTCCTTGCCCATACTTCCTCTTGCGACTTTCAATCTGTTGGTGCTTCCTTTCAATCATTAGGGCGCGATCAACCAGCTCCTAGTAGTTATTGAAAGTTGCCACCATCAATTGTACACTCATCTCATCATTCAGCCCTTCCATAAATCTCTCCTTCTTAGCGGCATCTGTGGTCACATCATCTGGGGCATAACGAGATAGGGTACTAAACTCATCCACGTACTGGGCCACAGTACGGTTGCCTTGGCGCAAATTGCGAAACTCCTGCTTCTTCATACTCATGGCTCCAGTTGAGACATGGGCGGTACGAAAAGCTTGCTGAAACTGATCCCAAGTCACATTGGCTATGGGGTAAGTGGTTGTGTAATTCTCCCACCATGCTGCGGCTGGTCCAGACAACTGGTGTGCGGCAAATCGCACCTTCTCAGCATCTGAGCAATTGGCGGTGGTCAAATCCCTTCCAATATTGCGTAGCCAGTCATCAGCCACTATTGGTTCGATGCTGCTAGCAAACACGGGTGGTTGCAACCTTAAGAAACGTGTCAGGTTGTCCACGGGTGGTGGTGGTGGAGGGTTGTTGTTGTTGTTGTTCTGGTTGTTCTGAGTGTTCTGGACAAGAAGTTGCATCAGGGTGTTCTGCTGCTGGATCAACTGAGTGAGCTCAGGGGGGAACTCAAATCCATGTCTTGGAGGCATCTGATGGGTGTAGAGGGAAGATATTAGAATAGAAAAGAGGTCTAAGGGAAATCACTACCCATATGCACATGAGACAAAACACAATCATATCACACCAATCAATTTCAAGCAAGGTCTTACAAATCTAACTAACGTTACAAAAGTGTTCTAAAACTAATATTTGGAGGTAAACTACTAGTCACAGGGGGGTCATCTAAAAATATTGATCGGCAGAGGATTCCATAATATCTTCTCCAGCTTCATCTTCATAGTCTTCGTCCTTGCTATCATCAGGTTTCGAATCCGTGTCGTCAATGAGGATGTAGTCCTCCGGTGGAATCTCCTTGGGTTCTTCTTCCTCGTCTTGTTCTCCCATGAGTATCCCTAACTTCCGTGTCAAGTCATCATTCTTCTCCACAAGTATTAGCATCTCCTCTTCGTATCCGTCGTGCGTAGACTTGAGTTCTTCCTCTAGCTCCAAATTCCTATTTAGGGCTTTCTTCAAATCTATCATCCCTGCACACATCTGGTGCTCCTGGCGACGAATGTGATGGTTCAACTCCTGGATGAAGGCTGCAATGGGCCTATCCTTCCGGGTGCTGATCATATCCCAATTATCATCTTGGCGTCCAGAAATTTGGTAGATGGTGTCCTTTAGCTCCTGCTTGTAGACTTCTCCAATCCTTCCCATAGCGATGTGGGCTGCCATGCTCCTGCCTAGGCTCCATGTAGGCGCATTAAAATAAAATGCTATGAGTGAGGTGACGGGCTTGAACGTCCTTCCTGGAACTTGGGCTTGAATCAACCAACGCTCCTCCTTAGGTAGAGTGGCATTGTAGGTTCCGGTGAAACTTGGTAGTCCAATGTTTAGATATCTGGTGACTTCCTTTAGGTGTCGTCCAAATGGTGTATCATCATCCGGTTGCATGAACTTGTTCTTTGCATCCACCATCCTAAAAGAGTAGAAGAGATGAGGAGTCAGAAAGAGAAGAGTGAATAGTGTTCTAGGGTTTTAGCTTAGTGGTCGTGTCCTATAGTCAGCGCGTGCTCTGATACCATCTTGTAGCGACCAGACCTCAAACAGTCTGATCTCTGTGCATCAGTGTCATCCCTGTATCAGTAATGCTGACACGCACAGTACTTGAAGGATTTATAATAGAGTAGCAATCACACACTTATTACATCGACAGTCCAACGATGAACTTATTACAAAAAATATGGCCGAAGGCCATCTAACACGATAACAACGGAAGGCTTGGAAGATAAGTGAGTCCATCAACTCCAACGGCATCACTGAGTATAGAACCACGACCTAAAAAGGCACATTCCTCGTCGTCTGAAAAGTCTGCAACATGAAACGTTGCAGCCCGAAAACGGGTCAGCACATGGAATATGCTGGCAAGGTAACACAAGAGAATGCAATGAAAGTAAAGCTATACTATATGCAATATGGCTGGTGGAAAGCTCTATGGTTACAGTTTTTGCGTAAAGCCAATTTTTTCCTACTTCAAAGGAATAGATATTAATTAACTATCATGGTAGTTGAAACATCGTTGAGAAGATAGACATCCTCTCAACCCCAAATTAAAAGTTCATCATTAAACCCAACAATATTAATTAAAGTAACATGATGAGATTCACATGATAATCCAAGTACTAGATACTCAAGACGTCCGTAACCGGGGACACGGCTAATCATGATCAGTTTGTACACTCTGCAGAGGTTTGTGCACTTTTCCCCACAAGACTCGATCGCCTCCGTTTGACTTCTCGCACTACATGGTGTTTGAGAAACGGATGACCGAGACACAGTCTTTCCGAAGAGGTCCCTTAACCAGATAGATAAGCCGGTACACCTACAAAATCCTCTACATCTGCTAGCTCATCATGGAAAGGTTTCCCACAACTTACTCAACTATGCCAGAGCCCATATTGGCATGTGGCTGTACACGGAAGTTTCTAGTATGAAAAATCTCATGATCCCTTTGAGCCTGGGTGGCGGTCCAAAAGAAAACAGGCAATCACTGGAATACCTAGATGCCTCAATCCACCCAAATGTGTGTTAAAGTTGCCACCTTAAGTTGAACCATTAATTAACAACTCACATCTGTCATGGATACACTCACCCAATCCACATCTACGAGCATAGCATGTCCTAACAGCAAACGTAGAAGTAACTCCCAAAGGTTTGAATGTAATGCAGGTAATAGGTACTACCTCAATCTACTTCCCAATCCCACAAGTTATTAGATCCTACTCATGCAATGTGTGAGGGTTGGACTAATGCAATGAAAATTGGGTAATTGGAAAGTATGATCAAAGTGTTACTTGCCTTGCTGATGATCCGCAAAACCTAGGGACTCAAAGTAGCAAGCGGCGCACTCCGGGTACTCCATCGCAAACAAACAAGCACACAATAAGAACTTAACTAATGCACGGGTAAAACTCAAATAAGAGATCTAACCAGAAAGTTCAACTTAAGAACTCCGGTTTGCAAAAAGAATCAACTCGAAAGAAGCAACGAAACTCAAACTGCGGAAGAAACGAGCTCCGGTTTGCTAGTTGGCCTAAAGTCAAATTTTACAGTAGCCAAAAGCTTGTTCAAGTTGATTAAACATAAAGAGGGCGTCGAGACGAAGATCAGGGATTTTGAATCACCCGATTCCGACTCTCGAGCAAAAAGAAAAATGAAAAACAAGACCAGGGCAGAAATCGCGATCGGAATAATCGTGGATAAATACCCCGAAAAAGAAAAACGGACGAACAGGCTAACGAACGAACATTCGCTGTCTGCGACTAACGGACGAAAACCGTTCGTTAAAACGAACGTATGGACGAACGTCCGCTAAATAACTAAACCGACGAAAAACCGAACCGATCTAATCTAAAAAAACAGATCTACGGTTTTACTAAAATCGATCGGTTCTTTTAAAAAAACGATATATACCTCGACGAACTCTAGCGGGATCCGGTGCTCCGGCGGCGGCGGTGGTCCGGCGGGGCGAGGCGGGCGGCGCGGCGGCGGGTTGTAGGGCGGCGGCGGCGCGGTGGTGCGGCGGTGAGCGGCGGCGGCGGCTGCGGCTACGACAGCAGCGGCAGCGGCGACGCTAGGCGGCGGCGGCGGCGATGGCTAGGGCAGGGGCGCGGGCTGGCGGGCGACTTGGGGCTGGCGGGCCGGCTCGGGCGACTTATAAAGCCCAGAGACCCGATCCTATACGAGTCTAAGTCTGTTTCTTTTTCTTTTAAATAGAGTCCTGGCGCAGAAAAACTAACGAAAGAAATACTAAACGGACTCCAAAATTCCCGAAATAAATTTTCATCGTCCTCTAATAATATTTAGGACAAAGTGAACATTTTTCCCGGACCTAAATGCAATATTGAAAAACGCGCATTTTTCCTATGCAAATAAAATCGCAAATAAATCCAGAAAAAACCAAAAGTGATTTTAACATTTTTCCTCCAATTTTTCTTTTATTTTGGAGAAGTCATATAATCTCCGCTCATATTTTGTATTTAGAAATATTTTTAGGAGAGAAAAATAATTAGAATCACACTGTCCTCGTACCGGTATTCGAGCGAACTCAAATACGAAAACGGTAAAATTCCCAACTCTCTCCGTAGGTCTTTTGAGTTGCTTAGAATTTCGAGGAACGCCACAAACAAAAATGCAGAGAAACATGCAATGCAATATGATCTATGTATAACATTCCAAATTGAAAATTTGGATGTTACACATATCAGGTCTACAACATTCAGATCCGTATGTACTTTACACATTTCTATGTCATATTGTAGATGCTGCTACCATGCTCCACCTGAAGCTATTCCAAATGGTTGCTTCATTATACGTATCCGGTTTTCTACTTAGAGTCATCCGCATAGGTGTTAAAGCTTGCATCGACATAACCCTTTACGTCGAACTCTTTATCACCTCCATAACCGAGAAACATTTCCTTATTCTTCATAGGAAAATTTTGACCGTTGTCCAGTGATCCACTCCTGGGTCACGTTGTACCCCTTTCCAGACACATGACAAGGCACACTGTAGGTGTTGTACACAGCATGGCATACTGTATAGAGCCTATGGCCAGGGCATAGGGGACGACATTCGTCCTTTCTCTTCTTTTGCCGTGGTCGAGCTTTGAGTCTCTCTCAACTTCACACCTTACCACTCAGGCAAGAACCCCTTTGACTGATCCATTTTGAACTCCTTAAAAATCATGTCAAGGTATGTGCTATGTGAAAGTCTTATTAGGCGTCCTGATCTATCTCTATAGATCTTGATACCCAATATGTAAGCAGCTTTACCTAGGTCTTCCTTTGAAAAACACCTTTCAAACAACCATTGATGCTTTTCAGAAATTCTACATCATTTCCGATCAACAATATATCATCCACATATATTTATCAGAAATGTTGTAGTGCTCCCACTCACCTTCTTGTAAATACAAGTTTCTTGTAAACTTTGTATGAACCCAAAAGTTTTGATCACCTCATCAAGGCGTATATTCCAACGCCGAGATGCTTGCACCAGTCCATAGAAGGATAGCTGGAGCTTGCAACCTTTTAGCATCCTTAGGATCGACAAAACCTTCCGGTTGTATCACATACAACCTTTACTCACAAAAAACGTTAAGGACACTCTATTTTGACATCCATCTAGCAGATTTTGTAATCGAAAAATGCAGCAACTCCTAACATAATTCTAACAGACTCAAGCATCGCTATGGGTGAGAAAGTCTCATTGTAGTCAACTCCTTGAACTTTATCAGAAACCCTTTGCGACAAGTCAAGCTTTATAAATGGTGACATTACCATTAGCATATGTCTTCTTCTTAAAGATCCATTTATTCCCAATGGCTTGCCGATCATCGGGCAAGTCCACCAAAGTCCATACTTTGTTCACATACATGGATCCTATCTCGGATTACATGGCTCCTAGCCATTTGTTGGAATTCAGGCCCACCATCGCTTCTCCATAGCTCGTAGGTTCATCGTTATCCAACAACATGACCTCTAAGACAGGGCTACCGTACCACTCCGGAGAAGAACGTATCCTTATCGACCTACAAGGTTTGATAGTAACTTGATCCAAAAGTTCATGATCACCATCATTAATTTCATCTTCAACTGATGTAGGTGCCACATAAACTTCTTTCTGCACTGTGCTGCTATCTGGTTGAAGTGAAGGTTCAAGAACCTCATCAAGTTCTATCTTCCTCCCACTCAATTCTTTCGGGGAAACTCTTTCTCGAGAAAGGACCCGTTCTTAGCGACAAACACTTTTCCCTAGGATCTAAGATAGAAGGTATACCCAACCGTCTCCTTTGGGTATCCTATGAAGATGCATTTTTCCGCTTTGGGTTCGAGCTTTTCCGGCTGAAGCCTTTTGACATAAGCATCGCAGCCCCAAACTTTAAGAAACAACAGCTTAGCTTTCTTGCCAAACCATAGTTCATACGGTGTCGTGTCTACGGACTTAGATGGTGCCCTATTTAAAATGAATGCAACTATCTCTAACGCATAACCCTAAAATGATAGTGGAAGGTCGGTAAGAGACATCATAGAATGCACCATATCCAATAAGGTACGATTACGACGTTCGGACACACCATTACGTTGTGGTGTTCCAGGTGGCGTCAACTATGAAACAATTCCACATTGTCTTAAGTGATTGCCAAACCCATAACTTAGATATTCTCCCCTCGATCGGATCATAGGAATTTGATCTTCTTGTTACGATGATTCTCGACTTCACTTTGAAATTGCTTGAACTTTTCAAACGTTTCAGACTTATGCTTCATTAACTAAATATACCCATATCTACTCAAATCATCGGTGAAGGTGAGGAAATAACAATATCCACCGTGCGCGTCAACGCTCATCGGACCACACACATCAGTATGTATGATTTCCAACAAGTCACTTGCACGTTCCATTGTACCGGAAAACGGGGTTTAAGTCATCTTGCCCATGAGGCATGGTTCGCATGTGTCAAGTGATTCAAAATCAAGTGACTCCAAAAGTCCATCAGCATGGAGTTTCTTCATGCGCTTTACACCAACATGACCTAAGCGGCAGTGCCATAAGAAAGTGGTACTATCATCATCAACACTACATATTTTGGCATCAATATTATGAACATGTGTATCACTATGATCAAGATTCAATAAACCATTCACATTGGGTGCATGACCATAGAAGGTATTATTCATGTAAATAGAATAACCATTATTCTCTGACTTCAATGAATAACCGTATTGCAATAAACACAATCTAATCATGTTCATGCTTCAACGCATACACTAGATAACATTTATCTAGGTTCAACACTAATCTCGAATGTACAGGGAGCGTGCGATGGTGATCACATCAACCTTGGAAACACCTCCAACACACATCGTCACCTCGCCCTTAGCTAATCTACGTTTATTCCACAGCTTTTGTTTCGAGTTACCAATATTAGCAACTGAACTGGTATCTCATACCCAGGTGCTACTAGGAGTACTAGTAAGGTACACATCAACAACACGTATATCAAATATACTTTTGTTGAAGTCGCCAGCCTTCTTATCTACCAAGTATTTGGGGTAGTCCCGCTACCAGTGACCGTCCCCTTTTACAATAGAAGCACTTAGTCTAGGGTTTAGGTTCAACCTTGGGTTTCTTCACTGGAGTGACAACTGGCTTGCCATTCATGAAGTTTCCCTTCTGTCCCTTTCCCTTCTTGAAACCATTGGTCTTGTTTAAGCATCAACACTTGATGCTCCTTCTTGATTTCTACCTTCGCGACCTACCGCGAACAACTCCGGGATCATCTCCATCCCTTTCATGTTATAGTTCATCACGAAGTTCTAGCAGCTTTGCGATAGTGACTAGAGAGCTTTGTCAATCACTATCTTATCTGGAAGATTAACTCCCACTTGATTCAAGCTATTATAGCACCTAGACATTCTGAGCACTTGCTCACTGGCTGAGCTATTCTCCTCCATCTTGTAGGTATAGAACTTATCGGAGGTCTCATACCTCTCGACCCGGGCATTTTTTTCACAAAATAAACTTCAACTCCAGGAACATCTCATATGCTCCATGATGTTCAAAACGTCTTTGAAGTCTCGGTTCTAAGCCGTAAAGCATGGAGCACTAAACTATCAAGTAGTCATCAAAACATGTCTGCCAGATGTTCACAACATCCACAGACGACGCTAGCGGGGTTGGTAAACTGAGTGGTGCATTAAGGACTTGTGCGGCCGTGAGGACAATCCTCAGATTACGGACCTAGTCTGCATAATTGCTCACAATATATTTCAACTTAGTCTTTCTCTAGGAACATATTAAAATAGGGAGCTATTGCGCGAGCTATTGATCTACAACATAATTTTCAAAGACAACTTAGACTATTGTTCATGATAAATGAGTTCAATTAATCATATTACTTAAGAACTCCCACTCAAATTGACATCCCTCTGGTCATACGAGTGTAGCATGATCCAAATTCACCCACCCAAGTCCGATCATCACGTGAGATGAGGTGGTTTCAATGGAGAACATCTCCATGTTTATCACATCTACTATATGACTCATGCTCGACCTTTCGGTCTCTTGTGTTCCGAGGCCATGTCTATACATGCTAGGCTCGTCAAGTTTAACCCAAGTGTTCCGCATGTGCAAAACTGGCTTGTACCCGTTGTATGTGAACATAGAGTCTATCACACCCGATCATCACGTGGTGTCTCAAAACGACGAACTTTCGCAACGGTGCACACTTGGGGAGAACACAATTTTACCTTGAAATTTTAGTGAGAGATCACCTTATAATGCTACCGTCGTCCTAAGCAAAATAATATGCATATAAAGATTAACATCACATGCAAATCATAAGTGACATGATATGGCCATCATCTTGTGCTTTTGATCTCCATCTCCAAAGCACCGGCATGATCTCCATCATCACCGGCATGACAACATGATCTCCATCATCGTGCTGCCATCGGGGTTTTCATGCCAACCATGCTTCTACTACTATTACTACCGCTTAGCGATAAAGTAAAGGATTACAAAGCGTTTAATGATTGACACGCATGTCATACAATAATTAAAGACAACCCTATGGCTCCTCCCGGTTGCCGTATTCATCGACATGCAGGGCATGATAAACTATTACAAAACATTATCATGTCATACATCAAATATATCTCATCACGTCTTTGGCCATATCATATCACAACATACCCTGGAAAAACAAGTTAGACGTCCTCTAATTTGTTGTTGCGTGTTTTACATGGCTGCTATGGGTATCTAGCAAGAACAATTCTTACCTACACAAAGCCACAACGGTAATATGCAAATTGCTATTCAACCTTTTACATGTACCGCCTTCGTCGAATCCGATCCAACTAAGGTGGGAGAGACAGACACCCGCCAACCATCTTTATGCAACAAGTTGCATGTCTGTCGATGGAACCGGTCTCATGTACGTGGACATGTAAGGTTGGTCCAAGCCGCTTCATCTCACAATACCGTTGAATCAAAATAAGACTAGGGAGGGAAGCAATCTGAATATCAACGCCCACAAACTCCTTTGTGTTCCACTCGTGATGTCATCTACGCATAGACCTAGCTCATGATGCCACTGCTGGGGAACGTTGCATGAGAAACAAAAAAAATCTTATGAACACCCAAGATCAATCTAAGAGATGCACATCTACGAGAGGAGAGTTGGATCCACATACCCTTGTAGATCGCAAAGCGGGAGCATTACTAGAACGCGGTTGATGGAGTCGTACTTCCGGCGATTCAAATCGCGAAAGATCCAATCTAGCGCCGAGCGGACGGCGCCTCCGCGTTCAACACACGTACAGCCCGAGGACATCTCCTCCTTCTTGATCGAGCAAGGGGGAAGGAGAAGTTGAAGGAGAACTCCGGCAACACAACGACGTGGTGGTGGAGCTTGTGGTTCTCCGGCAGGGCTTCGCCGAACACTGCGGAGGAGGAGGAGGTGAAGGAGGGAGAAAGGGCTGCTCCAGGGCAAGGGATTGGTGTGGTCTGAAGGAAATATGCCCTAGAGGCAATAATAAAGTTATTATTTATTTCCTTATATCATGATAAATGTTTATTATTCATGCTAGAATTGTATTAACCGGAAACTTAGTACATGTGTGAATACATAGACAAAACAGAGTGTCCCTAGTATGCCTCTACTAGACTAGCTCATTGATCAAAGATGGTTATGTTTCCTAACCATAGACATGAGTTGTCATTTGATCAACGGGATCAAATCATTAGGAGAATGATGTGATGGACAAGACCAATCCGTTAGCTTAGCACTTTGATCGTTTAGTTTTACTGCTATTGCTTTCTTCATGACCTATACATGTTCCTATGACTATGGGATTCTGCAACTCCCGAATACCGTAGGAACACCTTATATGCTATCAAACGTCACAACGTAACTGGGTGATCATAAAGATGCTCTACATGTGTCTCCGAATGTGTTCGTGGTGTTGGCATAGATCAAGACTAGGATTTGTCACTCCGAGTGTCAGAGGGGTATCTCTGGGCCCTCTCGGTAATGCACATCATAATAAGCCTTGCAAGCAAATGACTAATGAGTTAGTCACGAGATGATGTATTACGGAACGAGTAAAGAGACTTGTCGGTAACGAGATTGAACTAGGTATAGAGATACCGACGATCGAATCTCGGGCAAGTAACATACCGATGACAAAAGGAACAACGTATGTAGCTATGCGGTTTAACCGATAAAGATCTTCGTAGAATATGTATGAGCCAATATGAGCATCCAGGTTCCACTATTGGTTATTGACCAGAGATGAGTCTCGGTCATGTCTACATAGTTCTTGAACCCATAGGGTCCGCACGCTTAACGTTTGATGATGATCGGTATTATGAGTTTATGAGTTTTGATGTACCGAAGGTAGTTCGGAGTCCCGGATGAGATCACGGACATGACGAGGAGTCTCGGAATGTCTGAGACGTAAAGATTGATATATTGGACGACTATATTCGGACACCGGAAGTGTTCCGTAAAATTTCGGAATTAACCGGAGTACCGGGGGGTTACCGGAACCCCCTGGGGAAGCTATGGCCCTTAATGGGCCGTAGGATAAAGAGGGAAGGAGGGCCAAGGCTGGGCCGTGCACCCCCCACCCCTTGGTTTGAATTGGACAAGGAAGGAGCGGGGGCCGGCGCCCCTTTCCTTCTCCTTCTCCCTCTCCTTCCTTTCCCCCTTCTCCCTTTTGGTAGTTCCTACTAGGAATAGGATTGCAATCCTATTCCTAGTAGGATTGCCTCTCCTGGCGCGCCATAGAGAGCCAGCCGGCCTCCCCCTTGCTCCTTTATATACGGGGGCAGGGGCACCCAAAGACACACAAGTTGAATTGTTTTAGCCGTGTGCGGTGCCCCCCTCCACAGAAACACACCTCAGTCATACTGTCGTAGTGCTTAGGCGAAGCCCTACGCCAGTAACTTCATCATATTCGTCACCACGCCGTCGTGCTGACAAAACTCTCCTGTGAAGCTCAACTGGATCAAGCGCTCGTGGGACGTCATCAAGCTGAACGTGTGCTGAACATGGAGGTGCCGTACGTTCGGTGCTTGATCGGTTGGATCGCGAAGAAGTTCGACTACATCAACCGCGTCACTTGACGCTTCCGCCACCGGTCTACGAGGGTACGTAGACACACTCTCCCTCTCGTTGCTATGCATCTGGTAGATAGATCTTGTGTGATCGTAGGAAAATTTTAAAATACTACGTTCTCCAACAGTGGCATCATGAGCCAGGTCTATGCGTAGATGATATGCACGAGTAGAACACAAGTGAGTTGTGGACGATACTAGTCATACTGCTTACCAGCATATCATACTTCGCTTCGGCGGTATTGTGAGATGAAGCGGCCCGGACCGACATTACGCGTACGCTTACGCGAGACTGGTTTCACCGTTATGAGCACTCATTGCTTAAAGGTGACTGGCGGGTGTCTGTCTCTCTGACTTTAGCTGAATCAAGTGTGACTACGCCCGGTCCTTATGAAGGTTAAAACAACACATACTTGACGAAACATCGTTGTGGTTTTTGTATGCGTAGGTAAGAACGGTTCTTGCTAAGCCCGTAGCAGCCACGTAAAACTTGCAACAACAAAGTAGAGGACGTCTAACTTGTTTTTGCAGGGCATGTTGTGATGTGATATGGTCAAGACATGATGAGTTATACGGTTTTGTATGAGATGATCATGTTTTGTAAAGTTATCGGCAACTGGCAGGAGCCATATGGTTGTCGCTTTTTTGTATGAAATGCAATCGCCATGTAATTGCTTTACTTTATCACTAAGCGGTAGCGATAGTCGTAGAAGCAATAGTTGGCGAGACGACAAACGATGCTACAATGAAGATCAAGGTGTCGCGCCGGTGACGAAGGTGATCATGACGGTGCTTTGGAGATGGAGATCAAGAGCACAAGATGATGATGGCCATATCATGTCACATATTTTGATTGCATGTGATGTTTATCTTATTATGCTTCTTATTTTGCTTAGTACGACAGTAGCATTATAAGATGATCCCTTACAAAATTTCAAGGTATAAGTGTTCTCCCTGAGTATGCACCGTTGCGAAAGTTCGTCGTGCCGAGACACCACGTGATGATCGGGTGTGATAAGCTCTACGTTCAAATACAACGGGCGTAAGCCAGTTTTGCACACGCAGAATACTCGGGTTAAACTTGAAGAGACTAGCATATGCAGATATGGCCTCGGAACACTGGAGACCAAAAGGTCGAGCGTGAATCATATAGTAGATATGATCAACATAAGATGTTCACCATTGAAAACTATTCCATCTCACGTGATGATCGGACATGGTTTAGTTGATTTGGATCACGTGATCATTTAGATGACCAGAGGGATGTCTATCTAAGTGGGAGTTCTTCAAGTAATATGATTAATTGAACTTTAATTTATCATGAACTTAGTCCTGGTAGTATTAGCATATCTGTGTTGTAGATCAATAGCTCGCGCTATAGCTCCCCGTTTATTTTATATGTTCCTCGAGAAATATAAGTTGAAATATGTTAGTAGCAATGATGCGGACTAGGTCCGTGATCTGAGGATTATCCTCATTGCTGCACAGAAGTATTATGTCCTTGATGCACCGCTAGGTGACGAACCTATTGCAGGAGCAAATACAGACGTTATGAACGTTTGACAAGCTTGGTATGATGACTACTTGATAGTTTAGTGCGCCATGCTTTACGGCTTATAACCGGGACTTCGAAAACGTTTTGAACGCCACGGAGCATATGAGATGTTCCAGGAGTTGAAATTAGTATTTCATACTCATGCCCGTGTCGAGAGGTATAAGACCTCTGACAGTACATTGCCTACAAGATGGAGTAGAACAGCTCAACCAGTGAGCATGTGCTCAGATTGTCTGGGTACTACAATTGCTTGAATCAAGTGGGAGTTAATCTTCCAGATAAGATAGTAATTGACAAAGTTCTCTAGACACTATCAACAAGTTAGTAGAACTTCGTGATGAACTATAATATGCAAGGGATGACAAAAGTAATTCCCGAGCTCTTCGCGATACTGAAATCGGCGAAGGTAGAAATCAAGAAAGAGCATCAAGTGTTCATGGTTAACAAGACCACTTGTTTCAAGTAAAGGGCAAAGGGATAGAAGGAGAACTTCAAGAAGAATTACAAGCAAGTTGTCACTCCAATGAAGAAACCCAAAGCTAAACTCAAGCCTGAAACTAAGTGCTTCTACTGCAAAGGAAATGGTCACTGGAAGTGGAACTGCCCTAGATACTTGGTGGATAAGAAGGATGGCAAAGTGAACAAAGGTATATTTAATATACAGATTATTGATGTGTACTTTACTAGTGTTCATAGCAACCCCTGGGTATTTGATACCAGTTCAGTTGCTAAAATTAGTAACTCGAAACAAGAGTTGCAGAATGAACAGAGACTAGTTAAAGGTGAAGTGACGATGTGTGTTGGAAGTGGTTCAAAGATTGATATGATCATCATCGCACACTCCCTATACTTTCGGGATTAGTGTAGAACCTAAATAAATGTTATTTGGCATTTGCGTTAAGCATGAATATGATTTGATCATGTTTTTTGCAATACGGTTATTCATTTAAAGTCATAGAATAATTGTTATTCTGTTTACATGAATAAAGCCTTCGATGGTCATACACCCAATGAAAATAGTTTGTTGGATCTCGATCGCAGTGATACACATATTCATAATATTGAAGCCAAAAGATGCAAGGTTAATAATGATAGTACAACTTATTTGTGGCACTGCCGTTTAGGTCATATTGGTGTAAAGCGCGTGAAGAAACTCCATAGTGATGGACTTTTGGAATCACTTGATTATGAATCACTTGGTGCTTGCGAACCATGCCTCATGGGCAAGATGACTAAAACTCCGTTCTCCGGAACAATGGAGCGAGCAACAGATTTGTTGGAAATCATACATACTAATGTATGTGGACCGATGAGTGTTGAAGCTCGTGGCGAGTATCGCTATTTTCTGACCTTCACTGATGATTTGAGCAGATATGGGTATATCTACTTGATGAAGCACAAGTCTGAAACATTTGAAAAGTTCAAAGAATTTCAGAGTGAAGTAGAGAATCATAGTAACAAGAAAATAAAGTTTCTACGATCTGATCGTGGAGGTGAATATTTGAGTTACGAGTTTTGTCTTCATTTGAAACAATGTGGAATAGTTTCACAACTCACGCCACGCGGAACACCACAACATAATGGTGTGTCCGAACATCGTAACCGTACTTTATTAGATATGGTGCGATCTATGATGTCTCTTACCGATTTACCACTATAGTTTTGGGTTATGCATTAAAGACAGCTGCATTCACGTTAAATAGGGCACCATCTAAATCCGTTGAGACGATGCCTTATGAACTATGGTTTGGCAAGAAACCAAAGTTGTCGTTTCTTAAAGTTTGGGGCTACGATGCTTATGTGAAAAAGCTTCAACCTGATAAGCTCGAACCCAAGTCGGAGAAATGTGTCTTCATAGGATACCCAAAGGAAACTGTTGGGTACACCTTCTATCACAGATCCGAAGGCAAGATATTCGTTGCTAAGAATGGATCCTTTCTAGAGAAGGAGTTTCTCTCAAAAGAAGTGAGTGGGAGGAAAGTATAACTTGATGAGGTAATTGTACCTTCTCCCGAATTGGAAAGTGGAACATCACAGAAACTAGTTCCAGTGATTCCTGCACCAATTAGTGAGGAAGCTAATGATGATGATCATGAAACTTCAGATCAAGTTTCTGCTGAACATCGTAGATCAACCAGAGTACGTTCCGCACTAGAGTGGTACGGCAACCCAGTTCTAGAAGTCATGTTACTAGACCATGATGAACCTACAAACTATGAGGAAGCGATGATGAGCCCAGATTCCGCAAAATGGCTTGAGGCCATGAAATCTGAGCTGGGATCCATGTATGAGAACAAAGTGTGGACTTTGGTTGACTTGCCCGATGATCGGCAAGCCATCAAAAATAAATGGATCTTCAAGAGGAAGACCGACGCAGACGGTAATGTTACTGTTTACAAAGCTCGACTTGTTGCAAAAGGGTTTCGACAAGTTCAAGGAGTTGACTACGATGAGACTTTCTCACCTGTAGCGATGCATAAGTCTGTCCGAATCATGTTAGCAATTGCCGCATTTTATGATTATGAAATATGGCAAATGGATGTCAAAACTGCATTCATGAATGGATATCTCAAAGAAGAGTTGTATATGATGCAACCAGAAGGTTTTGTCAATCCAAAAGGTGCTAACAAGGTATGCAAGCTCCAGCGATCCATCTATGGACTGGTGCAAGCATCTCGGAGTTGGAATATACGCTTTGATGAGGTGATCAAAGCATATGGTTTTATACAGACTTTTGGAGACGCCTGTATTTACAAGAAAGTGAGTGGGAGCACTACAGCCTTTCTGATAAGTATATGTGAATGACATATTGTCGATCAGAAATGGTGTAGAATTTTTCTGGAAAGCAGAAAGGAGTGTTTGAAAGGATTTTTTTCAAAGAAAACCTTGGTGAAGCTGCTTACATATTGAGCCTCAAGATCTATAGAGATAGATCGAGACGCTTGATAAGTTTTTTCAATGAGTACATACCTTGACAAGATTTTGAAGTAGTTCAAAATGGATCAGTCAGAGAAGGAGTTCTTGCTTGAGTTGTAAGGTATGAAGTTGAGTAAGACTCAAAGCCCGACCTCGGCAGAAGATAGAGAAAGAATGAAAGTCATTACCTATGCCTCGGCCATAGGTTCTATAAAGTATGCCGTGCTATGTACCAAACATGTTGTATACCTTACCATGAGTTTGGCAAGGAGGTACAAAAGTGATCCAGGAGTAGATCACTGGACAGCGGTCAAAATTATCCTTAGTTACTGGATAACTAAGGAAATGTTTTCTCGATTATGGAGGTGATAAAGGGTTCGTCGTAAAGAGTTACACTGATGCAAGCTTTACACTAATCCAGATGACTCTAAGTATCAATCTGGATGCATATTGGAAGTGGGAGCAATTAGCTAGAGTAGCTCCATGATGAGCATTATAGACATAGAAATTTGCGAAATACATACGGATCTGAATGTGTCAGAACCGTCGACTAAACTTCTCTCACAAGCAAAACATGATCACACCTTATTACTCTTGGCTATTAATCACATAGCGATGTGAACTAGATTATTGACTCTAGTAAACCCTTTGGGTGTTGGTCACA
This sequence comes from Secale cereale, assembly GCA_902687465.1. NCBI lineage: Eukaryota > Viridiplantae > Streptophyta > Magnoliopsida > Poales > Poaceae > Secale > Secale cereale. The sequence continues at coordinate 121,773,850 of LR738711.1, forward strand.
TGGCGATGTGAACAATGGGTGTTATTCACATAATGATGTGAACTATCGGTATTAAATCACATGGAGATGTGAACTAGATTATTGACTCTAGTGCAAGTGGGAGACTGAAGGAAATATGCCCTAGAGGCAATAATAAAGTTATTATTTATTTCCTTATATCATGATAAATGTTTATTATTCATGCTAGAATTGTATTAACCGGAAACTTAGTACATGTGTGAATACATAGACAAAACAGAGTGTCCCTAGTATGCCTCTACTAGACTAGCTCATTGATCAAAGATGGTTATGTTTCCTAACCATAGACATGAGTTGTCATTTGATCAACGGGATCACATCATTAGGAGAATGATGTGATGGACAAGACCCATCCGTTAGCTTAGCACTATGATCATTTAGTTTTACTGCTATTGCTTTCTTCATGACTTATACATGTTCCTACGACTATGAGATTATGCAACTCCCGAATACCGTAGGAACACCTTGTGTGCTATCAAACGTCACAACGTAACTGGGTGATCATGAAGATGCTCTATAGGCGTCTCGGAGAATGTTCATGGTGTTGGCATAGATCAAGACTAGGATTTGTCATTCCGAGTGTCTGAGAGGTATCTCTGGGCCCTCTCGGTAATGCACATCATAATAAGCCTTGCAAGCAAATGACTAATGAGTTAGTCACGAGATGATGTATTACGGAACGAGTAAAGAGACTTGCCGGTAACGAGATTGAACTAGGTATAGAGATACCGACGATCGAATCTCGGGCAAGTAACATACCGATGACAAAAGGAACAACGTATGTAGTTATGCGATTTGACCGATAAAGATCTTCGTAGAATATGTAGGAGCCAATATGAGCATCCAGGTTCCGCTATTGGTTATTGACCGGAGATGAGTCTCGGTCATGTCTACATAGTTCTCGAACCTGTAGGGTCCGCACGCTTAACGTTTGATGACGATCGGTATTATGAGTTTATGAGTTTTGATGTACCGAAGGTAGTTCGGAGTCCTAGATGAGATCACGGACATGACGAGGAGTCTCGGAATGTCCGAGACGTAAATATTGAATATTGGACGACTATATTCGGACATCGGAAGTGTTCCGTAAAGTTTCGGAATTAACCGGAGTACCGGGGGGTTACCGGAACCCCCCGGGGAAGCTATGGGCCTTAATGGGCCGTAGGAGAAAGAGGGAAGGAGGGCCAGGGCTGGGCCGCGCGCCCCCACCCCTTGGTCCGAATTGGACAAGGAAGGAGAGGGGCGGCGCCCCTTTCCTTCTCCTTCTCCCTCTCATTCCTTTCCCCCTTCTCCCTTTTGGTAGTTCCTACTAGGAATAGGATTGCAATCCTATTCCTAGTAGGATTGCCTCTCCTGGCGCGCCATAGAGAGCCAGACGGCCTCCCCCCTTGCTCCTTTATATACGGGGGCAGGGGGCACCCAAAGACACACAAGTTGAATTGTTTTAGCCGTGTGCGGTGCCCCCCTCCACAGAAACACACCTCGGTCATACTGTCTTAGTGCTTAGGCGAAGCCCTGCGCCAGTAACTTCATCATATCCGTCACCACGCCGTCGTGCTGACGAAACTCTCCCGTGAAGCTCAACTGGATCAAGAGCTCGTGGGACGTCATCAAGCTGAATGTGTGCTCAATGCGGAGGTGCCGTACGTTCGATGCTTGACCGTTTGGACCGCGAAGAAGTTCGACTACATCAACCGCATCACTTGACGCTTCCGCTCCCGGTCTACGAGGGTACGTAGACACACTCTCCCTCTCGTTGCTATGCATCTGGTAGATAGATCTTCTGTGATCGTAGGAAAATTTTAAAATACTATGTTCCCCAACATGTTCCGGCCCTCCCTCTCCCCCTCTATATATAGGAGGCAAGGGGGAGGGGTGGGGGCACAGCCTTGGCCCTTCCTCCAAGGAAGGATGCGGCCAGGGAGGAGTCCACCCTACCCAAGGCACCTAGGAGGTGCCTTCCCCCTTTAGGACTCTTCCTCCCCTTTATCTCTTGGCGCATGGGCCTCTTGGGGCTGGTGCCCTTGGCCCATATAGGACAAGGAGCATACCTCTACAGCCCATGTGGCCCCCCGGGGCAGGTGGACCCCCGGACCCCTTTCGGCACTCCCGGTAGAATATTGATAATACGCGAAACTTTTCCGGCGACCAAAACAGGACTTCCCATATATAAATTTTTACCTCCGGACCATTTCGGAACTCCTCGTGACGCCGGGATATCATGCGGGACTCCGAACAACTTTCGGTCAACCACATACAATTCCCATTAGAACTCTAGCGTCACCTGAACCTTAAGTGTGTAGATCGGGTTCGGGAACCATGCAGACATGACCGAGACACCTCTCCGGCCAATAACCAATAGCGGGATCTAGATACCCATATTGGTTCCCACATGTTCTAAGTTGATCTCATCGGATGAACCACGATGTCAAGGATTCAGACAATCCCGTATGCAGTTCCCTTTGTCCATCGGTATGTTACTTGCCCGAGATTCGATCGTCGGTATCTTCATACCTAGTTCAATCTCGTTACCAACAAGTCTCTTTACTCGTTCCGTAATACAAGATCCCATGGCTAACTCTTTAGTCACATTGCTTGCAAGCTTATTGTGATGTAGTATTATCGAGTGGGCCCTGAGATACCTCTCCGTCATACGGAGTGACAAATCCAGTCTTGATCCATGCCAACTCAACAAACACCCTTGGAGATACATGTAGAGCACTTTTATAGTCACCCAGTTACGTTGTGACGTTTAGTACACACAAGGTATTCCTCCGGTGTCAGTGAGTTGCATGATCTCATGGTCATAGGAACATATACTTGACATGCAGAAAACAATAGCAATAAACTGAAATGATCATATGCTATGTTCTCAGTTTGGGTCTTGTCCATCACATCATTCTCCTAATGACGTGATCATGTTATCAAATGACAACTCATGTCTATGACCTGGAAACCATGGCCATCTTTGATCAACAAGCTAGTCTAGTAGAGGCTCACTAGGGACATGTTGTTTGTCTATGTATCCACACATGCATTTGAGTTTCCAATCGATACAATTATAGCATGGATAATAAAAAATTATCATGAACAAGGAAATATGATAATAACCAATTTATTATTGCCTCTCGGGCTTATTTCCAACAGTACATAGCTGCTTCGGAAGCAGCAAATGAAGGAGTCTGGATGAAGGAGTTCATATCCGATGTAGGTGTAATACCGAGTGCATCGGGTCCAATGAAAATATTTTCTGACAACACTGGAGCAATTGCCTTGATGAAGGAATCCAGGTTTCAGAAGAGAACTAAGCACATCAAGAGACGCTTCAACTCTATCCGCGATCAAGTCAATGAGGGAGACATAGAGATTTTCAAAATACATACGAATCTGAATGTAGCAGACCCGTTGACTAAGCCTCTTCCACAAGCAAAACATGATCAGCACCAAGACTCCATGGGTGTTAGAATCATTACTATGTAATCTAGATTATTGACTCTAGTGCAAGTGGGAGACTGAAGGAAATATGCCTTAGAGACATTAATAAACTTGTTATTAATATTTCCTTATATCATGATAAATGTCTTTTATTCATGCTAAAATTGTATTAACCGGAAACTTGATACATGTGTGGATACATAGACAAAATATAGTGTGCCTAGTAAGCCTCTACTAGACTAGCTCGTTAATCAAAGATGGTTGAGTTTCCTAACCATAAACATGTGTTGTCATTTGATTAATGGGATCACATCATTAGGAGAATGATGTGATGGACATGACCCATCCATTAGCTTAGCATATTGATCGTTCAGTTTTATCGCTACTAATTTCTTCATATCAAATACATATTCCTTACACTATGAGACTATGCAACTCCCGGACACCGGAGAAATACATTGTGTGCTATCAAACGTCACACCATAACTGGGTGATTATAAAGATGCTCTACAGGTATCTCCAAAGGTATTTGTTGGGTTGGCATAGATCGAGATTAGGATTTGTCACTCCGAGTTTGAGAGAGATATCTCTGGGCCCTCTCGATAATACACATCATAAGAAGCCTTGCAAGCAATGTGACTAATGAGTTATTTGCGGGATGATGCATTACGGAACGAGTAAAGAGACTTGCCGGCAACGAGATTGAACTAGGTATAAAGATACCGACGATCAAATCTCGGGCAAGTAACATACCGATGACAAAGGGAATAAACTATGTTGTCATTACGGTTTGACCGATAAAGATCTTCGTAGAATATGTGGGAGCCAATATGAGCAACCAGATTCCGCTATTTGTTATTGACCGGAGAAGTGTCTTGGTCATGTCTACATAGTTCTCGAACCCGTAGGGTCCGCACGCTTGACGTTCGATGACGATTTGTATTGTGAGTTATGTGATTTGGTGACTGAAGATTGTTTGGAGTCCCAGATGAGATCACGGGCATGACAAGGAGTCTCGAAATAGCCGAGAGGTAAAAATTGATATATTGGATGATAGTAGTCGGACACCGGAAGGGTCCCGAAGGATACCGGGTAGATATAGGAGTTCCGGGGGGTTACCGGAACCCCCGGGGGAAGTAATTGACCACATGGGCCATAGGGGAGAGAGAGGGCAGCCCATAAGGAGGTGGCGCGTGCCCCCCATGGGGAGTCCGAATTGGACAAGGGGAGGGGCGCGGCCCCCCATCCCTTCTCCCTCTCCCTCTCCATCCCTCTTTCCCCCCCTAAGGAAGGAAGGGGGCC